>CAJQZP010001420.1:0-177387 GCA_907164705.1 Parnassius apollo | reverse complement strand
TCCCCTCGTACTATTTAAGAAAATAAGATTAATATCAGTTCACAATTGATGAAGATTCTGCGTAATTACATACAAAAGACATATATTATTTTAATTAAGAACCTTTTAAAATTAAATAGCTAACAAACTATCTGGATAAATTAAGGTAAGATAGTTACTGTAGCCCACAACGAACATCAAAAAAGAAAGCTATAGATGCGTTATTGCCATTGCGGGTCAAGATAAAATGCCTATAAAATAATGACTTACCTTTTTAACTACAACGCAGCAATGGCTGCACTGCTGCTTAGCGGTTCTGATAAGCGGACGGTAACAGCTTAGAGGTATTCCAAAGCAGAATAACTTAAGTTAAAAAAACTACACTAGCCATCAAAAAAATCGGCCCACCTGCGTTTTTGCCGCAAATCACGTTTTTCTAAAGCAGAACCAATCAAAACGTTAAGTACTGAAATGTTTTATTTACTGTATAAATTTAATCACAGTTACAACATCAAAATGATTTTTTGAAAGTAATTTTCATTTAAAAACCAAAATCTTTAATTTTTCACGATTATTTTTATTAATTTTCAATACGCTCTAGTTTTTATGTATTGAATTTTATGTACACAATTGTTGCAATTTAATATTGCGTATTCCTTCCTCTTACTCGAATGACAGCCTGCATTCGCCGTTTAATGACCTTATCAAGATGTTGATGGTCTCTTGAGGGATTCGGTTCCATTCTTCCCTAATGGCGGTTTCAAGGTACCTTTTGTTTTAGGGTGTCCCACATGTGCTCTATAGGGTTGAGATCAGGGCTTCTTGCTGGCCACGACATAACCCGAATGCCGACCTCTTCAAGGTAATCGGTTGTGATGCGCGCTACGTGTGGTCGTGCATTATCATGCATTAATTTAAAGGTCTCTCCAATATAGCCGGCGTATGGCACCACATGGTCTTCTAAGATCTATGTGATGTAGTGTGTTGCAGTTAAAGCACCTCTTCGTATGAAAACCAGCTCAGTGCGTCCAGTCAAAGATATCCCAGCCCAAAACATTACAGAGCCTCCACCATAACTGACAGTTTCTCTTATGCAACACTGGGTGTAACGTTCACCTGGTCGTCGCATTACATTACGGCGTCCGTCAGAACCGTATAAAGTCATTCGACTCTCATCACTAAAAAGAACTGACTCCCATTGGCCTATAGTCCAGTTGATGTGGTTACGCGCAAATTGAAGTCTAGCTTGTCGATGAGCTGTGGTCAATTGTGGTCTTGTTGCTGGCTTGTGAGGTCTTAAATTCTGCTCACGAAGTCTCTTTCTCACAGTACTTATAGCTACACCTCGATCTTCACGTAAGCGTCGCTGGAGATCAACACCAGATAGGTGCCGATTTCGTAGAGCTGATAACACTATAAATCGGTCATCCCTTTGAGTTGTCACCCTATGTCTTCCAGATCCAGATCTTCTTCGATACTGCCCAGTCTCCAGAAACCTTTGGTAAACTCGTCGCACTGCAGAACGGCTCAGATTTGACCTCCTGGCCACGACACGTTGACTTAAGCCTTGTTGCAGCAAAGCCACAACTTGGGCCGCCTCAGCTTCAGTAGTGTCCATTATTTTTAGACAAATTAATCAAAGCTACAGCCTCAGTAAATAAACTTAACGTTATTTACGAGAAATCCTCAAGTGTGACGGACTGAAATAACGGTTCGAATTCGTTCTGACGTAAAACAACGATATCAGCACTCAACAGTATTTCTGTATAAAAAATTGTAAAGTACCTTCAAGTGCAATAAGATTTACGACAAACAAGGTGTCAAACATCATATCCGACACTCAAAATAAAAAACAAATGTGTGAAACAGCTTTTAAGTGAAACAATCGATAAATATCAAACAAAAAATGGGTGGGTCGATTTTTTTGATGACCAGTATATTTAAAAAAATACCCGAAACAAAAAAGCAGGTAATCTTCAAACAGACTGAACAGATTTTCTTGAAAACTTATTCATGATCAGGAGCTAAAATGCCACAGACAGACACACAGATGCACATTACAAACATATAACACCCCTCTATTTTCGTCGGGGGTTAAAAAGATACCATATACTATGACGCTTTTTTATACTATGTACAGTAAGCGTGACAATCGAGCAGGCAAACTGTCTACATGATACTGTAGCCTATTAACACCTACAGTTGCCCTCAATTAGGAATTAAAATGCAAATTCATTATCACTCCTTTGACCATTAATTCAGATGAAAGCCTCGTTATCAGTGAAATAGGTCTCGAGTTTCATTAGTATGGTGAAATAATTTAATTAAAGTAATGAACGATACGAAAGAAGAAAGTCGATGGATGCAAGTGGCTCATGGACCGTGCTTTGTGGCATTCCTTGGGGGATGCCTATGTTCAGTTATGGGCTTGCGAAGGGCCGTGATGATGACGATGAATGAACGATATCATTACTTCTGACGTCACAATAAATGGAGCTTAACTGAACTAGAAAATTGATATCTGAATTTTGGTAGTACAAACTAGAGAAAATGTTGCTTACATGGGATAGCTGTTTTA
This sequence comes from Parnassius apollo, assembly GCA_907164705.1. Classification (NCBI taxonomy): domain Eukaryota; kingdom Metazoa; phylum Arthropoda; class Insecta; order Lepidoptera; family Papilionidae; genus Parnassius; species Parnassius apollo. Next base: position 174,830 of record CAJQZP010001420.1, on the reverse strand, counting down.
ACAATTACAAAAACTTAATAATCAAATTCTAAGTTTATGATATTATGTTTGTATAGTTTATTAGCATAATATATTGAATGCTTAAGGTACCAGAAACTTGGTAAATATTATGGCGGATGATACGAAGGAGGGCGAGGGGTGCGCGTTTGAGATGCGCCGCGCAGCTTCCATTCGTACTCTAGCTTCAGTGGCGCCGCCATTGGCGTGTCAGAGCGTGTTCTGTGTGCCGTTCCTACACATACTAGTACTACGTAAATGTAGGACATAGTGCCGTGAATATTTGTGATGTTGGACTGTTGGAAGTGAGCGGCGCCGTGGAAAATCCGCGGGTGCCGCGTGATCGACCGCCGTGGCGGTGCTACGGCCCAATGCTCACTCACAGCCGATCCGATGGTGATTTTCCTATTTACACCAGAGGTGAGAGAGCTTAACTTTTTTGTGGTTACAGTGTGTAATTTATGGCACATGTTGATTCGGAAATCACTTTAATTAGTGTACACGCAAAACCAAAAATATTGAAGTAATAAATTATTTTAAGATATCATTTTAAAACGATTAACCTTGTATATTAATCAGTACACTAGTAAGATAATGGCAACATAATAAATGAAATATGGTTGAAAGTGGCGTCAGATGGACGGATTGCCAAAGGAAGCGATTTATAAATCAATAGTCTAGCGTCCGATGTGATTGACACTTTTAATAGTAAACATTCTATTGTACTCTTAATCAGTTAATAGTAAAATATTTACTATGCCTAACATATTCTTATGTATGCATTTTTTTCCAGTATAATATGTTTCTGTGTTGTTTTATATAAATTCAGGCTTCATCGCGTACTTCAGATGCTTACCCAGATGGTTAACTTTTATGTATGGTCCATTTATTTTCTAGGCTAAAGGGTATCTAATAATAAACAAGCTACACGAACACGATTAATCTACCCGTCAACACCGATTACCCCTGTGATCTTTCAAGCAATTAGTTATGATCCACGAAGTGGTGTGAGGATAACTAACCATATACTCATACGTTTGCAAACTAAACATCAAAATGATTATTCTTAAGACAATTTGAAGAAATTCTTTTAAATATTTAGATATGGCATACTTGCTTTCTTCATTTATTTCTGCAATAACTACACTGAAGGAGGGTTTCTAAAACATTTCTAAGTTAGTTGATGTTATTGTACATATAGCTCATCAATTATAAGCTAAATGCAATATTATAATAGCAAGCTATGATCTTGCATTGAGCTCTCGCTCTTTCGCTATTGTATTTTTTGATTTTATTATAACGTTTTATTTATCATTGTTTGTATTGACATGCCGGAGGGTACATCTATTTATTTACTTTAAAACTATAAATGATGGATCTGCGTCTGGGGTCTGTTATTAATAATCGCTTCTATTTTTGTTTATGACATTTTTCGTTATTTCCGCAAAAGATCTTATCTTACATGTACCTACTTTGAGTAGAAATTTTTAATCTTAATTCACAATTTTTAAATGATAATAACAGTGTCTTTGGTTGAATTAATTTTGGATTTGTAAAATACATTATTTTCGTTCAAACCAGCACTTATCTAAATTCTCTCCCAATGTAGTCAAATTTGGCAAGGGATCAAGGTGATTTACGATCACGGTAGGTACCAGACGTTTCATACTCTTGACTCTGCTTTCCGTCGCCATTCTGGGTGTTTTAAGCCTCGTGTAATCGAGATGGTTATTTCGCCATCAATCGTCATCTCGAATCAGATGTTCGAATCATCAATAATAATAATAATAATAATAATTCCCTTGCCGAGGCTACCATCTGGTTGGCCTTTTATTTATTTATGTATGTATTATTTATTCATTTATGTTACTATATTAAATATATATTATGTTTCTTTATCATTTCCTTTTATATATTTATTCAGCCAAACCAGATGAGAATATTAATACCCCAGAATAATAATAAAAATATTTATTGCCACACAATAATAAGTTTACAAATGAAAATAAAGTAAGTATAGACTAAAAACCCATTACTATCACTAAATACATATACAAGTATAAAGTGGAGCAACGGGAACAGGCTCAGTATTCGCTGGGCATTATGCTCAGCACTGGTTTTCAGCCAGTCCCGCTCCAGTCAGCCATTCCAATTTTCCGTGTAGGCGGCGTAAGAGAATTCTTCATCCAAATTTGTCCTATTGGGTTGGCAGAGACGACTATGGAATATGCCAAAAAGACACTCTATATCTATAATATGCAATATATTGTGGAGTCTAATATATATCCAATCCAATAAATTATTAGAATTAGTTGACTTGTCCTAAATGCTCAAAGACAATGTAAAGTAATTAATTACTGACGGCGGTGCTTGGACGATAAACAACCAAAAACTCTAAAAAATATATATTGAACCATTTAAAACACGGTAGCACTATAACGTTAATTTGAGTCGGACATGATGTGTCGATCGTAGATGATTCGGTCAATTGACCCGAACCGCGTAATTTTTTTTTAATTGCAATCATAATTTCGACCGATTCGGAACAATTCATTGACATTGAAAAAAAATTAATAACTTTTTTGATTGTTTGTTTTTTGAAAATTATATATTTTTCGCGTATTGTGAATGTGTACGCGAATAGGCTTTTTTCTTGAACAAAACTTTTTAATATAATATTAAAAAACTGAAGGTAGCCAGGCTAACTATGACATTGGGACGTCAAACATCTCAGTCCTCCTCGTGATCATGGGTGCTGTAAAGCACCTGAAACGTCGGGAATTCAAAAATAAGTTAAAATAGTAAATTGGACGCGATAAAATCCGTAAATGTAGTTTTGTTCAATTTGTAGTGTTCGCGTAAATTTAAGAAATCATTAGGCTTTTGTGTACTCATTATTCAAAATCATCATCACCATCATTATCATAACAGCGCCTTCCTAGTCCACTGCTGAACATTGGCCTCCCCCAAGGAATGTCACAAAGAATGATCCTGCGTCCATCGATTTCCTGCCACTGCGTCAACGTCACAACGTCTTACCAGTTCGTTATCCATCTAGTGGGGGGAGGACACTACATTTCGTCTACCGCTACGAGGCTGCCACTCGCGAACATTTCTTCCTCTACGGTTGTCGGTTCTTCGAGTTACATCACCGGCCCATTGTTACTTCAGCTTACTAATCCGTTTGGCTATGTCGTTTACTCTGGTTCTACTGCTGATATCCTTATTTTTTAAGTCTATCACGCAGAGAAACCCCGAGAATAACACTCTTCATAACTCGCTGAGCGAACCATGTAACCAGTAGAGTATGACCACGTCTCAGAGCCATAAGTCATCACTGGCAAGTTTTGAGGTATAGGAATGATGCCCAGCTGAGTTAAATCCGACGATTGACCTCTCGGTCGAAGTTGGACTTACCTAATCGGACTATTTGTCCTAATTAATTAGTGTTCCCAACAAATACCAGCATAGGTGTGCCATGGCCGTTACAAATGACCTTTGTTTTGTCCATGTTCATCTTAAGACCTATTAAGTTCATTGAGCATAGTGCTTAGGTCCAGCGGTTCTGCCATAAAGACTATATCGTCGGCAAATCGAAAATGAGTGACGTACTCGCCATTGATGTTAATACCGTATCCTTTCCAGTCCAGTAGCCTTCAAACGTCTCTCAATGTAGCGGTGAAAAGTTTCAGGGATATAACGTCACCCTATCTTACACCTTTCGTACTCTGGTTCTGTACTTCGATAGTCATCTAAGCCTTACTGTAAGGTATCCAATGATTTCTTATATTTACGCGAGCACTACACATTTAAATAATATTAGTTTTTATTATTTAAATGTGTAGTGTACGGGTATGTAAGGGTATGTAGTACGGGGGTGACCCGTGACCATGAGTGCTGTAAAGCACTCGAAACGTTGGGTATTTAAAAAGATAAATATACGCGATAAAATCCGTAAAAACCAGTATTATTTAAATGTAAGGTACTCCTTACTGTAGGTAATCTAAGTCTTTAGCACTTCGCTATACTTAACTTGTCACCGCAGATGGGACTGTATCTACTCGTAGTATCCCGAATTTTGCTACCTTTAGCTCACCGTTCTCTCTTGTGCTTAGTTTTATCCATTAAAGTCTCCTATTAAGATCGTATAGTGGATGTTAAAGGAATGCTAATGTCTATAAGATATTTTCGTACATTTCCTCCACCTCCCGATTGCAATGTGCCGAGATTGGTGCGTAAACCTGTATGACCTTCATAAAAAAGGTAAGACCACCACGAATACCGTTTTCTAATTCTGAGTAGGTATAACCCTCGTCGACACACTCCCAATCTATTCAGCATTGTTAACGGGAAACTTGTGGGCGATAAATCCGATACCTCCTAGGGACAGGTTGTCGCCGTGTCATCCCCCTCTCTTCGGACCTCAGAAAATCCTAGGGGATAATTGCCATAGTTGCCACACTTGACAGGTGGGCTGACAACCGCAGGTTTTTTATTATTTTGAGTTGTTATTAGGAAGATGCTGCTATCCATCTCCTGTTTCGGTCTTTCTCTTTCGCTTCTTACGACAGCCACGGGACGGTATGGTGTAGTGGCTATTTTTGCACCGCAACTATATGGTAATAATAATAATGTCCTCCAGACCGGATTTCGGCCACGGCGGCCTGCTTCAACGGAGGCTAGCCATCAGCGCAGGACAGGATTATAGTGCCCAAGCGTATGCGCAAGCACAGGTGCACTCTCATAACCCGATGGGGCGGTAAACCGACACGACCGGAGAGAGATCAGGCTCAGGACCAACGGCTTTACGTGCTTTCCGAGGCACGGGAGTGAGACACCGCCAACTCCCTTACTCCGCTACTGAGAATTTCTTGACAGAAAAACTCAATAATTGATCTTTCGACCCGACCCGGGATTTGTACCCAGGACCTCAAGATCAGTAGTCGCACTACTACACTACCACTACACCAACGAGGCAGTCGTTATTAGTTACTAACTATATGGTAAAATAAGAATGTTAATAATATAAAATGAACAACTGAATCGAAATACGATGTATTAATGTATCGTTTGATAAATCGTCATTCTATCAGCTCTTATCTAATCAAGAAATTCTCTAGGTAATGTCTTAGTTGTATTTCGCGTTTCAAATCATTTACACATTAAATTAAACCATGAATTATGTGTGAGGCACAATTAATCAGTTGAGTGTGATGTTGCAATATGGATGACCTTATTCTAAAAGGTAATAAAAGTAAATTCAAGCGCAGACCAGTAAACGACGACACTCGTAGTGAATGTGGAGTTGTAGACGAAGACTCAACGCCCTGTAAGTTTAATGTATGACATTATTTTGTTTTATCTTTATAGCGTTATTTTAAGAACAATTGCAGTTTGTAGGAAAATTATCACTTGGCACATTTTCTACATATTGATTTATAAGGTACTTATTGATATAAATCTCAACATATTATTTAGTTTCATTTGTTACAGTTTGACCGTAGGTTCAACAAAGCTTAAGCGAAATTATAACATTTTAAGACAGTATTCCGACGACGATTGTCGTGGAAAAATAGTAGACTAAAGCAATTGCATAGTCTCGGGTGCTTGATAGCGGCTCTGTCCATCATCGTTTACAATTCTTGACAGTAATATCTTTGGAGTATTGTCGGTCTGTACCAGATCTAAAGAGTTGTAATAATTTATGCCTGTATAGATCTATTATAAAGTCGAAAGTAGTCTTTAGGATATGGTTCAACCATTGTGACAAACATTTTACGATTATCATGTAGGGTAGGGTAGACGCAATTGACGCGAATTTTCTAATAACTTAATGAGTACACATTCTAATGTAATGCTGATCCATCACATGTCGGTCGTTAGTCGGTTCATATAAGTTGCGTAAAAGTCCGCTTCAAGAGACTAAGTTGGTCCCTATCGGGTGCGTATTTTTTGCTTTCGAGAAGAAACTATCAACTGAAAACTCTTTTCACCACTGGCAACTACATAAACACTCTCGGAAACAGTAGAATATGTGAATGGAGATTAAAAGAAATGCTTTAAAATTACCACTTTACGTACTAAAAACACAAAGTTTTTAAAAATGTACAATCTTTATCATTATAACAGACCTTCACTGCTGAAAAAGGAATGTCAAAGCACGTTCTTGAGCCACCTATGTACATCAATCGATTTCCTGCAAGTCTTATCAAATAGTTACTTCATTTATATCGGGAAATGCGCATATCCGCCTCACGGGGCCAAGGACGGTTAAGTCAGCTGTATATAGAATCCGCTTTTAAAAAAATCATTCATCGTCACTGCAGCCCTTTGCAAGTCCACCGCTAAACATAGGCTTCCCCCAACGAATGCCAAAGCACGGTCCTGAGTCACCTACATCCATCGACTTCCTGTGTATCTTGCCAGGTCGTCATTCCATCTACTAGGTGGCCGGCCATTTCTTTTATTTACCGGCGAAATGCCTTCGAATAGCCACCTCGCGGAGGCAACGACGAGTTATTTCGAACCTTACTTTGTTTATCACATATTGTATGCACTATAACCAAATAATTTATATCATTCAGTCCTTTACAAGTCCACCGCTGGACATAGGCCTCCCCCAAGAAATGCCACAAAACATAGTCCTGAGCCACCTGTATCTCTTACCACGTCGTCACACTATCTTGTGCGGAGTCGCCCTACACTTCGCTTACCAGTACGAGGCTACCACTTGCGCTTTTTGATCAGTTAAGATCCGCGTATCCGTTCTAAGTGCAAACTTGTTTTAATGTTAATGCTAAGTTTCAGTTACCTGAATGAAATAACAGAATTAATATTTTCTGCTTATTAGTCTTATCTGCGATTTCAAAATTCTGTATTCAGTATCTTAAATTTAAATACATTAACTAGGCTGCTCTCCTTTTAAGTATATCAATACCTGTGTTAGGGGACCCCGCTCTTCCATAACAATTTTAGATACGTATAAAATTTCTCATATGTTAAGATTAATAGTGTGCGTGCGGTCGCGCGCGCGCGGGCGTGTGTGTGTGAAGAATGCATGTAGTGCGTGCGTGGGTGCGTGTGCGTGTGTTGCGGTAAGTATTTATGCTATAGTGTATATTGTTCTATTTATTTCAATAAATTTTCAGTTTCTTCATACTCTATCGCCTTTAACCACACTGTAACTTGTTTTTTCGCATTATGATTGGTCGTTGAATATATTACATTTAGTTTTGTATTAGATATTAGTATAGTTATAGAGATGAGCAGACTGACTTCTAAATTGCCTCCTAGCAAATTTCTTTTTCATAGGTACTACTGGTGCCACAACATGTCCTCTTCTTCTGTCGCAATTTTTGGGGTTATATATCAGTGTCTTGTGGAATCTTAATACAGAGTTAAGGATATACAGCTTCCTGACCGAAAGGTGGTCACATAGGGTGTATAGCTCTTTAGTAGGGAATCTGTAGAGCTTAAAGTGCATTACTTTTAATAATTATCTCTGTACCCTTTCCAGTTCCGAAACTTCATTTTAGTGGCCTCTCTCCAAACTGGGATACAGTATATCAAAATGGATTAAGCTAATGAAACATATATATAAATAAAATTCTACAAATCTATGTTTTCTTGGTTAAAAACTCTAAATACAGAAGAAACTGAAAATTTCTTGGTCACTTTTAAATAATATTACATCAAAATTATACGTATCTACTAAAAGTACTTTAATTGTAATAACTAAAAATTATTTCACTGTTATAGCTACTTATAAAACTGTATTTAATTAAGTCAAAATGTAATTAGAAAAACCTTTGCAAAAACCATGAATTAAATAATTATATAATATATGAATGTTCACTGTACATTGCATAACTTTTGTTAAATTACAGGTATTTAACAAAAGTTATGATGTTATGAAGAATTACTAAAGTTATATATCATATATCTGCAATAATTCATTGTAACCTATCATCAGAAAAAAGTAGTTCATTGCCTTGTGATAATAATAATCATTTATTGCATTATAAATTAAGACTTTAAAAAAGTTTTTATAAATAGTAGTCTAACCTTTCGTATGCATAATAAGTTAGTGTGACGGTAAACGCAAAAAGTGGTAATGTATTTGCGAATTTGTAACGTAATACATAATATATTAAGTGAATCATGGTGCCTTTGGAAGTGACTGGTGTCTAAGATACAGGCTCGGCCTAGTTTAGACACTAGTGCATAAAATTGTATAGATAAGTTATAACTCATACCATTTGTTCAAATGTCTTAAAGATAAATAATGTAATCCTTACTTTGTGTCAATAAAATTGTTATCATTATTATATATTTGACTCAGTAAGTTCTTATTTGTTACATGTCTAAGTGTTTTAAATCCGTATGAGTTTCCGCATCCTAGTCATCACCAGCTCAAAATGTGCATGCCAGGATAGACGCTGGCCAATTATTACTCCTAAATATTTTGTTTTAATCTACTTTTGATATTTTGTTACAAGTACAATCAGATTTGTTTCCGGTTGTGGATTATTATAATTTGAAAAAGTTATGTAATTAGTTTTGGTGGTATTGAGAGTTAAGAGATTATTATTTAACCAACTGTCTGTCTCGGCAAGACCTCTATCGGTTATTGAACGTACATGATCCCAAGTCCGCCCCTTAAAGACAACAGCTGTGTCATCCGCGTAAGAAAATATCTGTCCACCTCTGATTTTCATTACCATGAATACACATAGATTGTTAATATATATTAGGAATAGGGTAGGACCAAGCACGTTACCCTGGGGAATGCCAAAAGTCACGTCACGGTGCTCACTCACATAGGGCCCAAATTTCACACATTGTTCACGCCAAGTGAGATAATTAACAAAGAGTTTTAAAGGGATTCTCCTTATACCTATGTTTTAGAGCTTTCGTACTAAATTAGGTACCGACACGGTATCGAAGGCTTTTGTCAAGTCTAAAAATACGGTTAAGCATTTGTTACCTTTATCCACAGTGTCTACAGTAAGAGAAGTCAATTTAGTTACAGCATCTTCGGTGGAAATCCCTTTTCTAAATCCGAATTGGTGGTCAGAAAGCAGTTTGTATGTATTCAAGTAAGATACTAGCCGATTATTTAAGAGTTTTTCTAGGATTTTGAGGTGGTTGGCAAAACAGAGATAGGTCTATATTTTAATGTATCTTCCATGTCACTAGACTTATATACTGGTGTAATAATTGCTCGCTTTAGGGCAGTTGCGAAAATGCCTTGACCAAAGCAAATATTTGACAAATGAGCTATCACAGGAGCCACATGTTCCTTAGCGAGTTTTAAACGAATTTAGTACTTATCTAAAATAAAAATTATAAGTTATACAAAAACTTAAAGGCAATCTAAGTAAAATTTCTACATAAATATCTAAATAAAACAAAAAGATAAACTTCGATTACAACATAAAACAACATACATATAACGCTATTTAAGTCGCGATGCTGACCAGCGCTCTTAGATTTTTGTCGACGACTACGACTGCATGTCTACATCTCAGACGTTGATGATGCTGACGTAACGAATAAATGGTAACCCTGGGTTATGGTCTTTAACCAGGTCATTACAGCCAAACCGATTACAATTAACATACGAGCATTCAAAGGAGATATTACAAACTTGTCCCGTTGATAACGAAAGTGCGCTTACAGCTTCGCATATAGCCCATAATTTAAACATTTAACGACTTTTGAGATTAAGCAGTGTTTCGCTTGGTCAACCATTGACTGTTTTTCTATTCGTATTTATCCTCGTTATACATAAAACCTTTGATTACAGTTATTTATTAACTACAGGCTGCAAGTGCCCGAGTTTATTCTCAGGGTAGTTTTTAATAACGAGGCCCTGTATGGAGCATGCGCTAAAATTTCACTACGGAAAATTGATATTAAGGACGTATTCACGTTCCAAGCGCTAATTAGCTCAAAACAGTAGTTTTCAAACCTGTTAAAGTCCATCAACCGCTTATCTTACACAAATGTTTATTACCATTAAAGGAGACAATCGTTTTTGGGTCCACTAGAAATTTTAAAGGCCCTCAATGTTATTATACAAAAAAAGATACCAATTTATTCTTATATGTATATAGCCTAAAGATTTTATCAAAATCTAAACGGAATCAAGAAATTGAAAAATAAAATGTTATTTTGATATTCGTGTTCAGGTTTCGTTCTGGTTATGTAATATTTAAAAAAATGTAGTAGAGATGTGCCAACTCGGAAGAAACTCGACTCGAGTTGAAATTCACGTAACTCGAATTGAACTCGAGTTACGCAAACTGGCAGAGAATTGGCAGAACGAAGCTGTGTCAATTTTTTATAAATGATTTTTATATTTGTTCTTCCCTCCAGAGCAATAATTATTACCAAACTTAATAGACAGTTTTATATAATTTTTCTTTGCTTATAGACAATCTTCATAAAATAATATCACCCTATAATATCACTCTTCGTATGGTGAGTGTAGAGAACCTAAGACCCGTTTTACTGGAATCGAGGTATTCCATTTTAGTCCTTAAGGGTGACAACGCATCTGCATTTTGATTTTTAATTCAAGTTAAATGTAAATGTCTATGGGCCACAGCATCCACTTACCATCAGGTGGACTGTGTACTCGTTAGTCACCCATATCCTATAAAATAACCCTATTAATGTTATTAATAATGTAACTTCCACAATGTATACTTAATAAATTTATTGATTTACCGTAATATTCCAATAAATTGCTCGAATAAGTCGATTTCATCACTAAATAGTATACAGACACTGCATTGACCATAAGATAAAGATGCGACTGAAATAGAATTTTGTGACTCGAGTCACTCGGGTTAATTTATCATGTAACTGTAGTTGTGCTGGAGTTTTTTTTAATAATTCGGATTAATTATCTACAGTTCCTACATCGAGTAAAAGTTTATTCTTCGAGTTGAGAGTAGCGATTACTTTAGTTTAAGCATTTTTAAATAAGTACCTTTATAAAATAAGTAATATGAAATAAAATACAAATATTTATTTGTAATATTTCAATTTTTTTTCATTTCTGTGGTGTTTTTAATGTATATGAACTGCATTTTACATATCTTATAAACCGCTTTATTGGCGATATAAATTTTTTCACAATAAAGCTACAGTGACGATTTTTGTTTTGTTGTTTTATTGTTATCACTCATACTTTAAACAAACAAGTATATTTCAATCACCATTTATAAAATTGAACCTATTCAAGTCGAGGGATTTCAGGAAACTTCTCTATTTGATGCAGCTTCATCGGGTTTGAAGAGCGATTCAATTAACTGAATTTAGGTACAAATACCTTATGTATTCAGCAAGTTGCTCCATATAACTTGACAATACCAAATGGCTTATTTAGTAGTCCAGACATGGTACTACTAAACGGCTTTTTCATCGATCTTAAAGTACCTATAAATTTTAAATGTTGTAGGTACATTATACAATAGTACTTTGTTATATACCATTAAATATTGAACAGTTCACTATTTTAATTTGTAATACTGGTGAAAACTACTAAACGATCGCTTTTACTTTGTTATATAGGTTGTTGTAAAATTCATATTTTAATTGTTAATTTCTCAGTTCTCTCTTTAAATGCGGTAAAAGTAATATTACTATTGTAATTTGTAAATTTCATGAATTTCATTAAGTGTCGCTAAAATTTATGGTGGGCCCATTCTCCACACCAAAATAAATTGGCTCTTTTCCTAAAATTATGAACTTTAGGAAATTTAATGGTCTAAAAATGTCTGAAAAATTTATAGATGCTATCAAGAAAACTAAAGAGTGGTTTTCTTAATTTTCATTTTAGTGTCAATTTAAAATATCTGAAATCGCTGACAAATATAAGAAACAAAAAAAAATACAATCGATTTGACAAACCCCAAGGAAAATTGTTACTAAAAAAGATATTTTTATTTAAAGATATTTTTCTAAAAATATTTTCATATGAAATTAAAAATTCAAACAATGTGAAATTTTTAAGAAAATGCCGTTTATAAAACGATTATTTTCACCAATTTATGTTACTTAATTTATTACAACAATAGCTTATTATGTTAGAAGAACATCTATTTTTAACACTTACCTTATAATTAAGAATAAAATAGCTTTATTATTTTCTATAAATATTTTAAAAGTACTATAAAACTGCGTTGGGATCAATGCAAACTAGCCCGCTGCGCCGATTGGCTTTCCAGAGAGAGGACATCTCACTCGCATGTAACCACGTGATTGCAGTCAGGTAACACTCACAGAACAGTTTAATCTTGAGCCGATGTCGAGAGTTCAGTAACACATCACTTCAATCAACGATCGATCGATTGGTGGAAAAAGTGAATAAAATAAAAGCAAATACTTCATTAAATAGATATGCAAATTCACAAATCACAACCATAAATGACAATGAATCATGTGCTTTAAAAAGAATTATTCAAGACCTTATTCTTTTTAATTTAATTTTTGACTAAGTTCCATAAGTTTTCAGTTAATATTTCCATGGGCCTCAAAATATCTTTAGCACTATTAAAACACAAATTATATAATAATAAAATAATTTCGATAGGCCATTATAGCAATTTAGTTATCATCACACAATTTTCAATCTACTTTCCGCCGAGGAACTGAAATTAGATTATACTTTTAGCGTTCTTCGGGCGAAATTGAAACAAGTTTATGACAATTCGTATTTATAAGAACAAAAAATACTGTCATATACATAGCTCCAGAGAATTGGAGTATGACAACATTATGCTTGGCACGGTTGAGTAAAATGGCAAATATTTTTCCCCAACTTGAAAACATGTACCTACTTGAATAAGTTCACAATAATGTTTTTTAATCTTTTTGGTTTCCAATTACTTTCTTTTGTCTGAACTTTCGTTATCGGTATTATTATCACCGTCTTCGTGCATTTCATCACCAACCAGAATCGGAGTTAAAAAAAAACACATCTTTCGATTGTTTTGATGATTGACAATCAAGAGGTAATAAAGATTAAATAATTATTTCGAAACATTTTATTTTCAAAAGAGCAGGTAGGTTTCAGAAAGAATGGTTAATTGTTATGGTAAACATGAATAGTAAAAATCATGCCTGCGCGTTTTATATGGACCTAACAAGTGCATATGACTATGTTGACCACAACATATTGCTAGATAAGTAAGTTATTTGCCTATGGAGTGAGGGGAAATACGCATGATCTTATTAAAAGCTATATTGGTAATAGAAAACAGTCTACACACAACATAACGAGGGAAGTTAAAAAGTGAAGAAACTACTTTTAGAAAAATCACATTATTCGGTATGTGGTATCATAACTAGCTGAGTGGTACTGTCACATTAATTAGACATTTTATGTGACATTTAATTTACAAAGTTGATATTGTGTATTTAATAGGAAATCTTTTTTGACATTAATTTAATAATAATTTAGACACTGTAATTTGATATATAATAATTTTAATTTATAATGTAGCTTATAATTAAATATTTTTCCATGGCATGAACCTAAATATGGCGATCAATAATGTAAATTGATCACTGTAACACCATGTATTGAACGAATTAATTCGTTCAAGCACCATGTATGTCAGTTGCTTGCTGCTGAAGCTATAATAAAGTATATTCACAGTTGTATAAAGATTATCGAAAGATAATCGAGTAAAACACGATTATCGAGTAAAACAAGCAATTAATTTAAATAAATTATTTCTGTAAATTTTTCGAGTAAACTTTAAATTTTTGGTGCACATGATTTTATACTAAAAAGCGTGTAATGCTATAAAATAGTGTAAAAGTCTTTAACAATCTGACTGACTGTTAATATACTAGAATCAGTCTTTCGATGGTTTTTTAACCAAAATTCGTAAGAGGTGTAAGTAGCTAATGCGATCTCTTTGCTTATAAATACGACTATTTTGAGATCCTTACTTCGGCGTCCATTTTACAAATTTCTTAGCCGCTGACAAGAATCAAAAAGCCTACTTAAATATATAAAATTACGGTTATTGAACTAGTTTGAGGGGTGCAAAGCGTCTCGACGACTCTTAAGCCATGACGTACTACAGCTATAGCTATAAAAGGGCTGCACACCTGCCACGAACGAGGCGAGGGGCGCAGGTATTCCGACGTGAGGTAGGTATCTAGTTAGTGTTGTGTTGCAATTGCATGCATATCACGATGTTACAAATACAAAGCGCGTTCCGACCGTTCGTTGCATCAATGCCTGTTGAATACAAATTCCATAATACCCGATAATCTTGCCACACGAATGTATGTTACGGCTATTGAACCTCATAAAATTGTTTATAAAACATCTACAAAGTACAAACTATATTTTCCTATTCTCATTCCTTATTAGCTTATAACTCTCAATATGATGCATAAATCTATACAAGCTTGCCGGTATCGATGATTTGTGTGATATTGTAGCCGAAGACTGCCAAACCGTAAGAATGGCAGTTATGGGCATGAATCAACAAGCAAAGTACGTTGAGTCGAGTGACTCTAGTATATAGTCAGTAATCTATGGACTCGAGTCTCGAGTGCAACATGCATCATGATGCAGGGGCGACACAACACGACAATGCTCGACGGTCGGCGGGCCCCCACCCTGCTTCTCAACTCCCCGCGCCCGCGCCCGGCCCGCGCGCCAGTCTGCCGTCGTGCGTCTCTCATGGTGCAGGTATACTTAAATGTACGTAACGAAATGATCTGTGCTCGTGACGGCCTCGCGTGTGTCTTTGTTTAGTGTTCATCGCAAGTGTTGTGATCATATTATTCGAATATTCGTACGGAAGATGTCGTGCGTACAACATGGCTGAATGTAGTTGACATGTCGCTGAGCGCGCCCGCCCAGGCGGTGCGCGGGACTAGGACCAATAGCCTCGATCAACTTGATTTCCAAGAGCGCAGGCAGCTCATCGCGAGCTCGTTGTCCCTCACTGATTTCTTGCACGTCGGCGCTAAAGAAGTAGCTGCAGTCGCAGGTTAGTTTTCTTCATTCGTTCCGTACACACCCATTCGCATTCCAAACAAAAGACTTGCGAAATCGTATTGCCGCTTGACATTTGTCCTCTCTATGTACAATAATAGAGACTGTTCTGTGGTACTAAGAGCAAATAATGCATGAATTATCACAGCGTATACATAAATTGTCTGTTCTCTTGTTGTTAGTTGTGTTTAGGTATGTCATTAAAAGACTTTACAAATGAGAAATTAAAGTTTTTTTTTCTTTACTTATAATAAATAGATACTGTATGGATTGATACTCATTAAAGAGTAATAAATATAACGTATCAAGTTTTTATTTTGGGTTTCATGTTGAGCCAATTATATTTGTTGATTAAAATTGACATCTCGCCACCTTTTATGGGAATTATTTTTAGGAAACTTGTAACTTCAATTAAAACTTGTCTAGAATTAGGTACAAACAGTACTTGAAATTTTTTAATACTTTATCTTTCCTTTAGTTTACACAACAATACAACAGCAAGCTGATGTCATACCTCTGTTTTTATGTCCGTGTCAATCCATATTTATGAATACTACAGAGGTGTTTTCTTTTTATACTCAATGAATCACCTCCGAGTGAAAAAAGATAATGGTAGTATCTAAAGAGATACGTCTCCTATTTATTGTCTGCAAATTTTACACAGCCATTGGTCATTGAATGAGATTGTAAGAACCGTGAATTTATTAACTTTTAGTTCCGGGGTCATAGGCGTAAGAAGTTACCAACGTAATAAAAGTCATTATGCTTTATTCAATATGTATAGTACTGTACAATAGAGGCACTGCTGATTGGTTAGACTGCGGTCACAATCTTCGATGGCGACTAAAGATGCTTTTATACTAACGCATTATTGATCTCGATGAACGCTAGGAACAACTGCCCAGCCATGAGTTGAATTCGTTACGATTTTTTGCTGTTTTCTTTCACAAAAATGATAATTTTTGTAAAACAAAACAGCTAAATTCTAGAAGTTTTAAATTATACTATTATAAGAGTACACACATGTTTAGCAATTTAAATATCTAGATTATTATTTCCCTCCAGGTATGCGACATAAACATTATGGAAATTATAGTATATAAAGACTTAATGCATTTACATTGGTAATTTATAATGTGTAAATAGGTACATAGTTATATTGACGCTGTTTTTACTAAGTTTTACGTAAAATAGTATAAGTTATATAGCGTTTTATGGTATTATACCTACTCCAAGTTAGACGAATAAGTTACTTTGAAACAAAATCCAGAACATTATTACAATAATGACTTGTTTGTTCTAGTCTGCTTGCTTATCTTGACTTCCACCTACTTGGTAATGTATATTAAAATACTTCAGGCCTAATTATGATACTGCTTCAAAAATTTTGATAATTTTATTTTCTTTCAATGTACTTTTATATATATAACATCGTTACAAAATCTATTTTTATTAACTTTATATAAACACATCGTTATACAGAGTCTCTACGTCCTTCCAAGAATTTTCCCCGTCATCTTTTAAAACGTTCTTTGCATATCAATTGTTCTTTGTAATTCCTATGTCAGTAATCATGGGTCTGTAAGCTAAGTCTTTCCTTGTGTTTTATTACTTCACATTTTCTGTATTTTAATTGTTTCTGATTACGAACCTAAAAGTAAAAGAAGAAAAAATGAATTGCATTATTTTCACAAATTTATGATATCTAAATTTTCTAATTTATGTAATCCTATCCCCTTGATTTTACATTATTATATTAGTAAAAACGAGAAGGCTCTAGGTATATATACGAAGCGTATGTTTTTTATGTGTGTTCACCGATTTTACGGAAACGGCTGAATCAATTTAAATGATTCATTGTTATTAAATCTATGTATCTTAATGAATACTGCAAACGTCGAAAAAAACGATCAAATAACGAAAAATAACTAAATTAAGAGAAAAAGAAAAAATACAGGAAAGAAACGTTTTTGTACTTAACATTTTATTTATTTCTCATAAATCGGCTCAGGTAAGGCTATAGCGTGGGTTATAATCAGTACTTCCCCCCCCCCTACAGCCCCCTCAAGCACTACGCACTGCTTCCAGTCTCCTTGGCAGCATCGCAATACAGGAAGATTGCGATCCATTCTTCCTGTAGTGCGATGTCTCAAATTAACGGGAGCAGGATTTTTTTTCTTAATTTGTTTTCCCAGCTTATCCCATACATGCTATACGGAATCGGGCGAGCGCGTTGGCCACCCGTTGGCATGCATTTTTTTAATTTGCTTTCAACGTCTCGAAAGTATACGACAACTACAGCCACAGTATGATGTGACATTGTTTGTTGCACAGTATGATGTGACATTGACATGTTTTTATGCATGATAATTCACATCCACAAATGTGAATTATCATGCATAAAAACATATCTATCTCCTATAAAAAGAGCAAATAGCACTAAAATTTTCCCAAAATCTCAGTTACATATTGTGCCGCTGGCACTCTTGATGACACATTCTCAATGACAGAATTTCGAAAACACAGTCGAGCGTGTGCCTGCTGTACTACTATACGTTAGAGGTGTCACAGACAAGATTGGCTATATCTTGAAGCGAGCTTCTATTAGAACATTCTACAAGCCGCAGAAGAAGATTAGTCAGTTCCTACCATCCGTCAAGTGTCATATTCCTCTACAAGGTGCAGGAGTGTACAAGCTTGATTGTGAATGTGGTCTCTCTTATATAGGACAAACAAAAAGATCAATTAGGACCCGCGTAAAAGAACATATAGCTGATGTGAAGCATCAACGTTCCGGGAAGTCTGCAGTTTGTGATCATATCCTAGACGGACCCAACCATTACATCAGATTTGATAGACCACAAATCCTCGCGAAAGAACACCGATTCCTACCAAGGATGATACGTGAGGCTATTGAAATTAAAAAACATCCTAATTTCAATAGAGAAGGAGGCTGGGTACTACCACCTGCTTGGGATCCTATAATCAATAAAATTAAAACTAAACCCAAGCATACCACTGCAAGACCTCAGGACATAGTCAGTTCATTTTGCATAGATCGGACCATAAACAACAATTAAAAAAGCTGAAGGTACTCCGGGTTTAACAATGACATCGGGACGTCAGTCATCTCTGTCCCCCGTGACCATGGGTGCTGGAAACCGCCCGAAACGTCGGGAATTAAAAATAAAAGTAAATAAAAAGTAAACATAAACGCGATAAAATCCGTAAAAGTAGTTTTAATCAAGATAGAACTTTCCTCCAAGCTTCGTCATTCCAAGCTTCGTCATTTCAATTTTCGTGATTGTTAGAAAAATTAACTCGAGCTACTCAATGACATGTGGCAAAAAGGGGGCTCCTGACAGGCAAGAGTGGATTTATTCCCGCCGATTTCAGTCTTTTTCTCAGTTTTTGTGCTTACTGTAATCTGTTACCCCTCGAACTTCTTTGGAGCTTCGTTTTTATCTCTTTAGGTTAGGTTTGTTTTCTATAAGCACTCTGGTAAGGATGAACCGATCATGTCTGGTCACAGTTTTGAGATTTTACGTCCCTGTCCTGCGAGTCTTGTATACTGTCCGGTCTGCCGATACCTCTTGACAACTCGGTGTACCACAGATTTTGATACTCGTGATGTTTGGTTTTGCCCAGTTTCAGTTAAAGTAACAGCCCTAGTAACTTATGGGCATTCAGATCTTGCATTCTCAGTTTATTTGCAGTAACAATTCACACTTAACACAATAAACGAAGTACGTAGTGAATGCAAGCATTTAAGCAAAACCTTTTTTTTAATAGGATCGGGTGACAAACGAGCACACAGTCCATCTGATGGTAAGTGGTTTCTGTGGCCCATAGGCATAGTCTATATCTATCTTCGATTACGAATCAAAATGTAGATGCGTTGTCACCCGTGTGGACTAAGATGGAATGCCTCGTTTACAGTAAAAAGGGTATCCAGTTCTCTACACTCACCATACGAAACACAGCAGCATTAAGCTACTATTTTACGCTGGTATTCTGTGAGAGCGTGGTACTTCCCCGGTCGAGCCGACGCATTCGTGCTACAACTATACTAATAATAACAATAATAATGTCCTCCAGACCGAATTTCGGCCACGGCGGCCTGCCTCAACGGAGACTAACCGTCGGCCCAGGACAGGATTATAGTGCCCAAGTGTCGGAAAAACGGAAAAACGGAAAAACTCAATACCTAATTGATTTTTTGTCCCGACCCGGGATTTGAACCCAGGACCTCATGATCAGCAGTCGCACTACTACATATACTACAACCACTAGACCTACGAGGCAGTCTATACTATGTACTACTAATATAACTGCAGCATGGCTCTAACACATAAACGTTTAAAATCGGAAATCGAATTCAAAGGCTGGCACAAATTTGTTCTTATTGCGTTCTTTTATACTGCGAAAATTAACATTATTACGCAATAATTACATAAAAACAAATGAAATTTGAAAAAAATTACATTTCAAAACATTTTTTTACAGCATTTACTTAATGTTTGTGGCCAGTGAGCACGGTAATTGCAACAGTAGAAATGAAACCTTTTTTTGCAATTGTTTTAGCATAAACTTCTAAAACCTTGAGTCCGTCCATGAGTTTGAGTTAAAGGGGATTTCCTGAGTAACTGATTCAACTATCAACGCACAGCCCTATCCGCTCGATGTAGAAATCTGAAACTGGTACAGTAGGTGCTTTTTGTTGCGTATGTATCCATCCACTAATTAAGTATTCTGAAAAATTCAACCCCATAAACTTTTTATTTTGTGAGGCGATTGATTGAAAATATTCCGTATAAAATAAATAAAAATGTTTTAATGAAACTTTTTATTTTACGAGGCGGTTGACTGAAAGTACTCTGTATAAAATAAATAATAATTCGGGTGTGTCGAGAGTCGTTAACGTGAAACGTCTATGTCAGCGAGTCGCTTTTAGTGTTAGAGACTGCGCCGGTTTTGGTTAGGTCAATCTGCTCGTTGACTTTTGCCTGCTAACCCACCCGGCCCTTATGCAAACTCAATCGTAACAGCGAGCAATATGTTAAAAAGTAAATATATAAGATGACGAAAGTTGAGGAGAGTAGTATAGTAATGCAAGGAAGTATAGAGTTTTAAGAAAAAAAGGGATTGAGCACGGCGAATACGTAGAAGCAAAGGTCTACAAGCGTACAGCTGTAACAAAATAATTTATTTAAGGAGGATGAATGTAAGGAAAGGATTATTATAGCGGATTTAACTATACGACTGGCCTTTGTCTATTTTAAATTTTGCGGTCATTATCCCACCTGAATAATTTTTATTTGATAGCTTGTGTCCTCCGTATTATGCGATTTCATTAGTCATGACTGTCCGGCTTTACGTTACGTTATGAATTGGACGTGAGTAACACCGCGGGCTAAAGTTGGTTGTATATATACTTTGGGGTTGTTGGTTCTATATAAATTAAAAAATAACCCCTAGGAGTGGAAAAATAGTTTTAATGTTCCTTCCTAATTGTACAACATTATAATTCTTACCTTAAACTTCTGATATTGCAAAAGGGTCAATATCATTAAATTTTTAATATAGATAATATAAAGTAAAATCGATTTCTTATATGTTTGCGAACAATACCCATTGAATGAAACTAGTTTTTACGGATTTTATCGCGTTTAATTTATTATTTTATATTCCATGCGTTTCATTAATTTTCAAATTAAAACGACAGTTATTTAATTACGACGAAGTAAATAATGCTATAGCTAAGTTAGTCAATGGGTTTAATGTTAATAATTTGCATTTAAATGGAACTAAAACTAAATGTATAAAATTCGTAACTCCGAATGTCAAACAAGGAGCTGGGTCCTATTCATACCACCATTTTTCTTGGAATCACACTAGACGCTGCTTCAATGGCTCCCCCATATATCAAAACCAGCTAGCATACTTAGTTCTGCAGCATATGCTGTAGAAAGATTAGAACTCTTACCAGTGTTGAAACAGCTAGAATAGTTTACTTTAGCTATTTCCATAGCATTATGTCGTATGGTATTTTGCTATGGGGACACCCGACTGACACTGAAATTATATAATAAAATAAAAGTAGTTTTGCAAAAATAAGTGATATTCATTCTGTAAATACTAGGAACAGACACAAGCTAGTAGTACCGGTTACTCAACTCCACTGAGTCAGTAATTCATTCTTGGGGCGATGCGATACGCTTTTACAACAAAATCCCAGAAAATATACAAAATTTAACTTACACGAAGTTCAAAAACTTTATTAAACTAAGTTTGTATGAAAAGGGTTATTATAATACATCTTAAGGAATTGTATGGATGATACCCCTGGGAAGGGTGATTGCTATTTGCTACCAAGCTATTTCTAATTTGTTTTTTGTTATTAATTGTAACGTACATGATTGTAAGCTTTTATTTAAAAAAAAATCGTCCGGCTGGGTTTCTTGCTGGTTCTTCCCAGGACAGAGGTTTTTTTTTGCGAACCAGTGATAAATGAAAAAAATTGACTTTCAATAAGTATTGTTTATAATCTATATTGAATAAAAAAGTTTCTATTTCTGCAGTAACTAGAAGTAATGGGTGCTGTCAAGTTCTCGAAATGCCGATCCGAGAGTATAAAATAAGTCAATTAAAAACTATACAATCCGTAAATAGTTGAGTTTTATTCTAGTGAATCCATTTAAAAACCTAAAAAAAAAAGAAATAGTTTTCATATATTAGCTTCTGAAGAATTACAAGTAAAGCTCGAAGTGTGGTAAAGTTGAAAAGTTACAGCATATATACGACCCGCTGCGTCACAGCTTGTTCTGATGAATGTCATTAATGTACCAAACGGGATTTTTTACATAAAACCTTTTGAATAAAAACCAATTTGACGAACTTTGCCGTGGTATTGTTAATTTAATTTATTTTTACTTATTTTACTTTTCCCGACGTTTCGGATGGTTTACATCACTCATTGTCACACAAAGACTGAGATGTTTGACATCTTAGTGATATATTGACCATGGGTGCTGTAAAGCAGCAAAAACACGATAAGATCCGTAAAATTTGTTTCATTCACATTTTATTAATACGTGTAGGGAAATCTTTTTATCCCTTTTT
This sequence comes from Parnassius apollo, assembly GCA_907164705.1. NCBI lineage: Eukaryota > Metazoa > Arthropoda > Insecta > Lepidoptera > Papilionidae > Parnassius > Parnassius apollo. The sequence goes on along the minus strand of CAJQZP010001420.1, from coordinate 152,677 downwards.
AGGCAGATTGGCTGAATAATTTGGGAATTTTGTGTGATTTCAAATGTTTCTGCTTTAATACCGTGTGCAATGCATGTGAGGGCAATAGCGTTTATATTATATTTTGTATATTAGATATTTAGATATATGTATTTTATATAAGAATGTGCAGTGAAAGTGAAATACAGCTTGCTTAATTTACAAACTTTGCAAGTTATAAGTCATATAGGGCATTGTTGCATCAAAATATGTAATCAAAGTGAGATTTATTCTATTTCTGGTTTGAATTGTATTAAATATTTTTTCAATTTCCTATTAGCATTGAACGAGAGATTTTCTCCTTTTACAATAAAAATGTGACGTAAGAATTTTAAGTATATGTAGAATTAATCATTGCTGTACAAGAAAGTTATCTCGGCTGTGTAACTCGAAGGTAAAACTGCATTGTTTCGTCGTTATTGTGACGGATGGGCGCGGAGGTATCTTAACAATAGTCTCTCCACGCATTGGAGCCGTTGATTGTGCCCATGTGTGCATGTATATCCATTCGGAACTAACCGATGTCGCTCGATTCAAGTAACTACCTATACTGTTTACAGTAATGTATTGTCTTACAACATTTATACATCGTTATTCTCAAAGGAAACTTTCTCTTTTAGGAAACTATAACAATAGTGTAAGAATTGATGTTCTTAAATTTATTGTTTCATATTAAGGCTCATTTTCGACCTTTTCATTTCCTTGGCTATATACAAGCGTTTTAATAACTTATTTTCTTCGTATGGCTTTCCGGTTTTTGAAGCACTTTCTGATATCCAATTGCGAAGAAATTTGGTATACTTATATAACTTTGGTGATTGAGCAGTGATTTTTACTATGGAGCATATTTAATGATGGTAGATTAATTAATGATTTACCTTACATAGTATATATATGTATAGGTATAACTATGATATAGTATATTTGGAAATGTTACTTCATTGATTTTCAAACCAATACGATAATATTACTTGAATATGACGAAGTGAATTCGTTATCGTGACTACATTATTGGTATTAGTGGTCGTGTGCGCGAATTGAAATTTGTTTTGTCAAAGGTATCCTTAAAAGCTAAGAAGATGCCAAAATAGAACAGTTTGTTCTGTCTTGGCACTTTTGTCGTGTCGTTTAACCTGAGCTAAAAGCGTGTATTTATGAAGAGGGATGTCTGTTAACGCATTATCCCTAAATTTTCTTTCAAACATTATTTCAAATATTTTTAGCAGGAAGAATGTGAGATTATTGATGGTTTCAATATTGCCAGTTTTAGCGCCATGCCATTAGTAATTCAATGTGGTTCAATTCAATTCTTTTTTATTAGCCCCTTAAGTTCACTGCTTGTTTTTCCATTGCAAGAATTTTCCATAATTGGCCAAGCCTTAACCAACGCGAGCGTATTACGCTCGCGTTGGTTAAGGCTTGGCCAAGAGCGTATTATATTCATACAAAACAAGTTTGAATTGGCCAAGTTTGAATGCGTGAATGTACTGACATGGCCGACGAAACATCTGAACACGACGGCGCCTTTGTTTTGTACAGAAAAACCGATACTGTTCTGAAGTGGGATGAGTCGTGGTAGGCGATCCCGAGTTTCCCCAATGATTTCTTCAGTGGCAGCAACGCGCCGGGTGCCAGGTAGACCGAAATAAAATAAATGACGACACCTTAGTGCAGTGGGGTAAGCGTTTAGCTGCGGTACTGCAGGATCGCGGGTTTGGTTTCGCACGTAACAAGTGTAGAAACACTGCCCTAAAATAAATGTACGTGTTGTGGATGTTTATCCTTTTGCAATTTATGTTTGTAGATAGTTTAGGTCAAACCGGTTCATTTTTTGTCCTCTTTCATTGTGAAACGTGAAGAAATTGCAATTAGATAATATACGGTTGATTCATGCTTGTACTGTTCTTATGAGCATGCAGTTTAGTTTGATATCCGTATTGTTTAGTCGTTATTTTTAATTGTTTTTTTTTAATCTTCGGGTTTGAAATAATTTATAGAATTATGTTTTAACCGTTTATCATATAGCTATAGTTTTTTCTTTGATACTACTTTCACACAAAGTTTCCATCTGAAAATATGACATAAATGGTAGGTACTAAACTTGCTTTTTTAAATAATTTTTTGTAGAAATAGAATGAAAGTAGCCCCGATTAATCTGACCACGACCGCCAAGACGAGCCAACCAAACCTACCTTTTCTCGAAGCGCTTCGTCGTTTTATTAAACACCCATAACTTGGGTTTGGATTATACCAGTTAATTAAAATATGTATATGATGTCAATAGTGGACTTATTTAACATGTAAAGTTTCAATTGCATAGCTTTTTATACTTTAGATTTTATTGATATCTAAAAAAAAAACGATTTCATCACTGACTCACTGATTGATAATCATCAAAATTCTTAGGTTACTTCCTGAAGTCTTAGAAAGCTGAAATTTGGTACGTAAGCTAGTATTAGTACACAAACAACAACAAAAAATTCTAAAACTTGGAACGTTTACCCCCGAACCCCTTACCCTAGGGGATGGAAGTTTGTATGAAATTTTTTTTATAGAAGAACGAGCATACGGTTCACCTGATTGTAAGTGACTACCGCCGCCCATGAACAACTGCAACACCAGGGGAGTTGCAGATGCGTCGCCGGCCTTTTAGAAAGGAGTAAGCTCTTTTCTTGAAGGATAAGATAAATATAAATAATCTAATTTTGATGCTATAGGTCTGAAACCGATGAAAAATGTTATAGGAACTCCTTGTTACTCTTTATTATACATTTTATTGATAAAATATATATCTCAGGATTTTTAGTAAATAACCCCCAACCTTTAAATTAGGGGATGAAAGTTATACTCGTATATGGGTTTTCCCATACAAAGTAAATTTTATGCTAGAGATCTGAAAAGTATATAAGTACACAGATTTCTTACTACAAACAAAGAAATACGTGTTTCAGGTTTTTTAAAAAAATCATTCCTCAACTCCTTAAGTAGGGTATAAAAGTGTATATAAGGCTTTCGTCAGTCTTCAGAATATTATACTACATTATTATGCTTATATTATTATACGAATAATATTACTATACTTATGTACTTCGTTAAAAATTAAAATACGGTGAAATTTACATTGTTGACAAATTAGAATGGAATTCGAACGACAAGAATAAAACAAGAAGAGTTGTAATAAGATAGACACGAGCATTCGCTCACCGTGAAGCTTCCAATCTGTGTCGTGTATGCTATCACCATGAAGAAAAGTCAAGGGCTAAGTTTTAATAATGCTCTCATTGATATTGGGTCATTCACGTTCTCTTTTGTGAACTTTTCGGGAATCAAGGAAGTGACACAACATTACTATTTAAAAATGTATTTATTGCTTTTCGAAGTATTCTCCGCGACATTTGACACATTTTTCCATACGATGGAGCCAATCATTGAAGCATCCATTCCCTAAGGAAGTTATTTTATAGTTATATTAAGTTACCCGGAAGTTGGGGTCTTCAAAATGGCCGTTTTGTAGGCGTCCACAGCTTCTTCAGGTGAAGCTTCAGCTCTTCTTCACAGAGCGAATGCGGTATCCATTGGGAAAACAACTTTTTTACACCTAATCGTTCATGCAAGATTATTTGTATTTGACTCATGCCAATGTCTAAATTGCCTGAATTTCGCGGTATGTCACATGTCGATCTTCCTCAATCAGCTTACGCACAGCATCAACGTTTTCTTGGGTGACTGCAGTTTTTGGACGACCTTGACGGGGATCACCACTGAGCTTGACACGACCACGTTGAAATTCAGCAAACCAGCGCTAAATTGTGGTTTTGGATAGGGCTTCATCACCAAATGCAGAAATCATCCGGTCAACACACTGTTTTTGTGTTCCACTTCGAAAGTCATAATAAATCTCTTGAATTTTCTCGAGTCAATTCCATTTTCTCAACGACTAAACAAGTTTAAAAACCTTCTGACAAGACCGAGAATCTTTTTTTACATAAGTAAATGGTATTCGATTTTTAAAACCAAGGAGTTTTCAATTAAAAAGATTTTAATATGACAGGAACAGTGGAAATATTTCATTCCCGATACTTTTAGTGCAGCCTAGTATGTAGCTCTCTCCAGAGTGACTAATTTGCAAGGTGTTCACTTTATAAATATTGAATTGCATTGAATTGAAACCTTGCAAACTAGTCACTATGGAGACATAAATATTGAATTAGTATTTAATACTACTAGTCCAATATTTATAAGGTGCACAACAGTCAGCTCTAGTCAAATTTACATCGCCCAAGTATCGCCATGATCTATGACTTATTATAAACAGTATACCCTGTATATACTAAGAAAAAAGTTAAAGATAGAGAGTGGGCTATGAAAAAAGGCACCACTGATGTGCAAGGAATACATACTAAAAAAAGAAAGAAAAATTAACAAAATTAAAAAAAAAAACATAAGCAACTTACAAAAAGAAGTGAAATCCCATGAAAAACATTTCATGCAAAATGTTGCAAAGACGTGACCATATTGCTCGCACTGTCAAAAAGTCATCAGATCTCATGTAGAGCCAAGCTTATAACTCTACACGCCCTAATTTTACAAGCCCTAAACAAACTCTACACCTCAGTTAGAATATGTGGCTGCCCATCTCCTGATTTTTCCCCTCTGTCACCTCTTACGTCACCCACGGGATGATGTGGGGTTGGGGTAGTGGATATTCTTATACACGTTGACAGTTACATTCATTTGTTTTTTCTTTGCTTTATCTTCAAATAGAGATAATTTACGATAGATTTTATTCTAGTGTTTTTACAGACACTTACTAGAATGAAAAAATGAAGAACAGAAGACGTAGATATCAGGTTAACCCAATCGTCGCCCAAAGGAATTTACTACTTTATATTCATTATTGCGCGAAGATGAAATAATTTTTTTAACTACTTTAAAATGTCAATGAAAGGTTTTGATGAATTATCAGTGAAATTACAAGACAACTTAAAACATCCGCGAGGCGTTCTGTCAACATATGCTATGTTTGATAAAAATTACTTAAATCACTAACACTACTTAATACCTATATAATCATACAAAATTATCAAAGTTTAGGTTCGATTTTCTCGACGATGATACACGCATCCGTACGGTCGGTATAGCACTGAACGCGACAATACTCAATATGTTTCCACGCGTCGGTCGACCGACGGTACGCGTGACAATGACGACGGTCCTCGTACGCAGTGCGTAGCAATATACGCGTGCGTACGGTCGGTCGAGCACTGTAACGACTTGTGAATTTTCATACAAAAGGCAAGCGCGACCGACGTACGCACCTACGGTCGGTCGAACTCTAAAACCAGCCTACAATGTGTAATATCTCTCTATTATATAGTGACATAATGAGGTGATTTGATTTTGCCAATTTGACGCTTGTAGCATAAGTGAGTGTCGACGGAATTGATAATATAGATGAGACAGTGTATGACAAAATAAACTATCTAATTTAATAAAATTAATGTTTGTTTGTTCGTATTTTATGCGCTGCCATATCGTTCATCAGATTGCGGTAAAACTTTGTAATCTTATTGCTTGCACTTGCGAAGGTTATAGGCATAGTACCATTAATTTATACTAGGCGGCGCGTGTATAGTACTGATTATTTATTTGAAAATTATAGATCACGCAATTTCAATCAATGTATTATCCAACGATAACGAGCACTTCCAAATTTAAAACGATATTTCCACAATAATTTCTTGTGCGGCAGCAATGAGCCGGGTACCATCTAATAAAATATAAAAAAAGTACAAAGTTACTTATAATATAAACATATTAACACTCCTCTTCCCTTGCGACTCCACTTTAGCTGCAGCGGTATAGGGAGAGGACTCTCCTCTAGTCGCAGCCCACAAACACACATTCTAAGTGGGCCACTCAGATTTGCCACCTCGGACTGGTCCTTCACTTCGAGCTATCCATGTAGGATTCCCTACGTCTACCATAGGTTACCAAGCCACGGCTACTGAGCCAACTCTGACCCCATTCCCTCGCCACGACAAAGTCCAAACTAACGCAAAATCATTAAGGGCATCAACAATTTTGCAGTCCTAATATAAATGCATTCCTTTGACATAATAAATTGGTCATATTTAAACAGATTTAACAAATTTACAAAGTCTTGTAAATACAAAGTCATCATCAGGCGACTTTTCTACACCCGGGAAAATAAAGCTGGAAAATATGGGGGAAAATAAAGCTAGAAGAAATAAAAAAATATTTTTATATAATAGTACGTGAGGGTTTATTATGGTCACTTTCTTGTAACTCAAAAACTACAACCTTGTTTGCATAGATGGCTTTGTGATACGATGGCTCTTCATCGATCAATCAAATAATAAAGGATCAAAGGGCGATGCTTTATGGACGCCATATTGACAGTTGAGGCTAATAGTAAATATTTTAGTCCATTGTAGTATGGTGTAGTGTAGTTAGTTTTTTTTAAGTAGATTTTTCGAAGTGTTCATAATTATTGCAAAGGCTTGTTTGCTATTTTTTTAATATATTAGTTATATATATAAAATATGAAATATATGAAATATTAGTTATATATGAAAATATATTTAAAAAGTTAAATATACGCGATAAAATCCGTACAAACTAGTATTATTTCAATGTGTAGTGTTCGCGTAAATATAGGAATCATTATACAATATTAAGATTAATAACAAAATTTTAATTACCGTAAAAAGTTGTGAGATCTATGTAATACCAAGTCCTCAGTCTATACTTAAGGGTCTTTCTGTCTTAAGTTACTACGTAATTAGCTAACCTAACAACATCTTATTGTGACCATATCAATATTAAAATATTTTATGTTTTTAAATAAATAGATTGACTTGGCAATCTGGCTTTGTGATACGATGGCTCTTCATCGATCAATCAAATAATAAAGGATCAAAGGGCGATGCTTTATGGACGCCATTTTGACAGTTGAGGCTAATAGTAAATATTTTAGTCGATTGTAGTATGGTGTAGTGTAGTTAGTTTTTTTTAAGTAGATTTTTCGAAGTGTTCATAATTATTGCAAAGGCTTGTTTGCTATTTTTTAATATATTAGTTATAGTATACGATTTTGTGTTTTTGTATTTTTCCTTCTCCTAGTTTTGGTTTTATAGAGCGGCAAAGCTTAAGGTGACTGTATTACCCTCAAATACCTACCTTATAAACTTTTATACTTAGTGGTTCCAGTACTACCAGAACGTATTATGGATTACTGCATTTTGTCAAAGTGATGCGTGTCTCATGTTTAATAAAACAGTCGTCTGTGAAGTGTTTTGAACAAAGATAATCATTTTGTTTGGAACGCCAATACGTAAGTTTTATGCTTTTTAGTTTTATTATAGGGTCAGTTGGTAACCTGTTAATTAATAAGCATTTGGTAATTATGTGTTGTCGGCCACTATGGTTGTTAAAAGATATGGGTAGTAAAGAACATCGATAAATATTATAGACTAGGAACTCCACAACCATATTTAATTTTATTGTTTATCAAAACTTAGTAACATAAAGTGAAATATATTGGTAAAATTACAATATTAAGCGCTCGAAACGTCGGGTATTTAAAAAGTTAAATATACGCGATAAAATCCGTACAGACTAGTATTATTTCAATGTGTAGTGTTCGCGTAAATATAGGAATCATTATACAATATTAAGATTAGTAACAAAATTTTAATTACCGTAAAAAGTTGTGAGATCTATGTAATACCAAGTCCTCAGTCTCTACTTAAGGGTCTTTCTGTCTTAAGTTACTACGTAATTAGCTAACCTAACAACATCTTATTGTGACCATATCAATATTAAAATATTTTATGTTTTAAATAAATAGATTGACTTGGCAATCGCACTAAACAATCTAATTTAATATAATATTATGTGTGAGATACATTGTGATATCATGCGATGGCCCTTAATTAATATAGATTATATTAATTAACACAAATATTTTTAAAAGCTGAAAAATTGGTAAAAAAATTAAAGAGAAACCACTCAAGTATTGTTTTGTGTATTAATATAACACTCTAGAAAATAATGAACTTTTATTTAAAACTAACATCTTACTCAATTAAATTACATTGTGTAACAAAAAACATCACCTCGGTGTCATCTAGCGACATCTGGTGAGCAAATAAACTTTATTAAAATCCGTAACGAAAATCATAAGTGGAAACACTGGTTCTTCATCTGGTTCCGTGGTAGTTCATGATTATTTAAGAGATGGCGCTGATTTATTCTATGCTTAAACCGTGAACAATTTTTGTTCACACGGCCATATCTTGTCATTTATATCAATGTTGAAGCAGTAGTTTGGTCAGTAGCGTTTTCCTAGGAATATCTCATAATTGGTTCAAATCCTATCTTGATAACCGCTCGCTAATATCTAGAAATTGAATATACCGACTTCGAGACAGGCAAAATTACTAATGTCAGATCGGATGCAACCCTCATTACTGGCTCTATACCTCAAGGTAGCGTTTTGGGTTGTATTTTGTTTCTTGTTTACATAAATGATCTCCAAAACATACTGGACGATCTATGTGTGCTCTTTGCCGATGCCATCTCCATCTTAATCTCTTGCACTAATTCCACAGATTTAACTACAAAATTGAACTATACATTAGATAAAATTACTGGCTGGGTACAATTACGTAATTTACAACTTAACCTTAATAAAACTAAAATTATTTAATTTAAACCCTACCAAAAAACTGCTTTACAAATATCCTTTAACTATAAAAACACAAAACTAGAAACTGTTAACTCTGGCACTTTGTTATGAATAGACCTGGACACACATTTGACTTGAAAACAGCAACATACAAAAAGCTTGCTTACGATACGATACTCACGTTGTCAATAAAGATTTATAACCATTTATCGGACTCCATAAAAATCCTGGAAAATCCTGTGCAATTTAATAAACAATTAAAAAATTTCTTATAAATAAATGTTATTGTAATTTAAATGAAATGAATTTTTTGACGATAAACAACAACAAAGTAAGAATACTTCGACTAAGTACATTGTATTTCAAATTAAATTAATTTATATAAAATAATATTGAATGTTGATAATATGATAATTTGTAATTTATGTTTAAAAATTAGATAATACGAAAATAGTTAGCCCTCTAGTGTTGCTATGCCCTTGCAGGGCGTCACATGCATACCTATTAAATTTGTACCATACTTGTAATGTGACATGCAATAAACAATTTGAATTTGATAATAACTAACAAAATAATAAATGAACTCCGGTTGTTAACCCGCCTGTCAAGTATGGCAACTATGGCAAAATCCCCCCTGTGAAACAATCTATAGGGAGGGCCTAAATTCAACAGGTTTATACGCTGCAACGGATGAATGGATGGTGTTATTATGTTAAAGCTATTCAAATTAATTAATGAATTCTGAATGATTCAATATTTGAACAGACGGCTTGGCGATCGCGTTATAGTCGCCGGTCTGAGTATTACGGAACTTGTATAAATACAAAATAGACATCTTCATTATCTTCTTTAACACTCTATCGAAATCCAATGCTAAACAAAGGCCTCCCCCATTTATTGCCTCATTGGGCATTCTGCCACAGCTGTCATACTTGGTAGGCGGGTTGGCTACCGCGGTTTTATTATTATTTTGGGTATCAAGAGGGAGATGCCACTGTCCATGTCGTTACAATTTCCTACGAAATCTACGGGATGATAATTTGGTGTAGGGCGTACTCTTACGTGACTGCTGCCACTACACGGCGAACGTATGTAATGGTAATACCGCTAAATATTCTGTTGAAAGCGTCATGTAAAGGAGAGAGTGACTCACACAGCCTTAGTAGATAGCGCCTATTGGGCGGAGTGTTCGGCGTGTATGATAAATACACGCTCTTCTTGTGGTGTCCCAAAATTGTATGGCTCACGCCCCGCCAAACGTTTGTTCATAAAGCCTTAGTTACAATGAGCGTAATATGTCATCAAAATTGACATTTTCATCAAAACTGCGCTCCTTAACTTTAACTGAAACTACAGAAAACAGAAGAAAGTCATTACATGTACATACTATTATATATTTTTTATAATCAAAAATATATAATAGTATGTAAAAAGTATGAATGAATTTGTGATCCCAACATAGTGTAATAATTGTTTTTAGTTAGCGTTCGATTAATTTTTTTTTTATTTAATGTTGCAGCCAAGAAACAAAATGGCTCGGCGGTGCGCACGAACAGTCTGGGCTCGGGCGCACGAACCCCACCAGCGGAGCGAACAAAGTCCAAATTTTCTGCCTTCGGCAGACTTTTTAAGCCCTGGAAGTGGAAGCGGAAAAAGAAGTCCGAAAAATTTGAAGCAGCTTCTAGAAGTGAGTAGCATTTTTAATTTTTTATTCAATAAATTAAAAATTATACCGAGATTTATTCATAAACATTAAACAGATATAAAATTCACGTACAACGTAAAAACGTTATTTTTATTAAAGAAGATCGCATCTTTAATAAAAAAAAAAACGTTTTTAATATTTCATAAACAAAACTACAGTTTTACAATTAAACCTTAATAAAACGCCAAATTAAGTAAAAATATCTATTTAAAAAAGTTAATGTATTTATTTAATGTACTACATATATATTATATTTAGTTTTATAGCGTTAAATAATTATTTATCGTTTGTCAATTTTTTTTTGTATTTTTTTTTGTATTTGTAGCAACCTTTTTTTTAAAGGAATATTAACAATGTATATAACATTTGAAAAGGAATTGGCTTCTGATACAAAAAAATTGACAAACGCAAAATAATTATTTATAGACATGAATACGTATAATTACATGTTAAAGAGAAATTATAAATACCACCAATTGGATCAAGTTTATACTCATTGACTAAATACGGCTAAAAGCCGACAACACTGCGCCGTAGACATGGACAGATGACACGTGCCCGTGGGAAAAGGTCATAACTTGCTATGTCAGATCCGCCGTATGAGGATTTGAAAAACAACTACTAGGTCGATCAATAAGTTTTCGGAATAGGACACATCAACGAGTTATTAAAGAAATGAGTTCAATTTTTCTTTTTCAAATAAATATACAGAATGGGTCCCACATATATGCAATAAATGAAACCACAAGTAATACTAGTCCGTAGAAGTGTAGAAAAATTAAATATTAAATTAAAACCCGTAAAATAAAAAAAGTGAAATTTTCAAACAAAATAAATATTAAAATAAATTCAATAAAAGTGAACACTCTGTTTAGACAACGTACCTTGACCCCTTGGAAGAGTGACAACGTTGCACGCGGGTGGCACGCCGACAAAAGACACCGCTGTCGATATGTCGCAATACCAATAGTTTGCACTGCGTGGCAACGTCGCTTTTTAATGTTCAAGGATTCAAGTTCATTGAATCATTGACTTAGTGACCCAATTCTATAGAGTGTTCAAATTTGCTTAAAATTAAAACTCTACTTTTTGACCTAATTACTGGACCGATTACGTTCATTTTTTGTATATCGTCAGCAAAGGCGATAACAAGTATATGGTTTCATTTATTGCATATATGTGGGACCCATTCTGTATATTAATCGAAAAAATAGAACGCATAATTTTTTTTCCATAGTTGTCGGGAATTTGATTCGTATGCAAAAAAAAAAATGGTGTAACTTCAACTTCGTGCGGTTATTAAATATTTCTGCTTGAAATTTTTTCTACATAAAGTGTTTTGAAGAACTGCAGTTTACTTTGGCAGACAATGCTTCGTCTTATTCTACAATGGCATACTGGTGCGCTGAATTTAAACGTGGCAGAATCGCTTGCAATGACGACACTCGCTTCAGGTGGCCAACAACGGCGCCACGCAAGAAAACGTTCAAAAATTAAGGTAGATCGACGTGTGACCATCCGTTATTTACCTGAGATTCTAAGGCTTTCGTTCGAATTAATTTATTTGAACTTACCTTAAAATTCAAAAAGGTGGCCGCGCGCTGGATTCCTAGACGCCCAAAAGAAAGCAAGAGTTGACATTTCAAAGCTAAATTTAGCAATAATTGAAGAAGATACTGATTCTTTTTGAGCTTGTTACAGTTGTTGTTGTGCAAAAAAAGAATGGTCTATTAATCAAATATATGAACCTATTTAATCACAAGAAAAATGGGTCAAGACCTCTGTGACCAACTGTCATCAGACTTACAAGACACGCTTGTTATGGTTATGTGGTATAGACACATAGATATGGTTATGAGATATTTTAAATAAAATTAAAAAAAAATAAAGAATGGACTTCCAACAAACAGATGTATAAAAAGTGATAAGCAACTTTGGTTTCGACAGAGGAAGCAAAAATTGACAAATATATAGAAATGGATGATTAAAATAGTCACTTCTCTAATTTTGCGTACAAAAATAGTTTGAAAATGTGGATCTGGATAGCTCCGGACGAATTCCATAGAAGCGAAATAGATTGTACAGTAAGTAACAATAGAAAACCTATTCAAGATACAAAACCAACATAACTTTTATTACGCCAATCACCGAATAGTGAAAGCAGCAATAAAGAGTAGGTACCTCTAAACCAAAAACAAGTAAAAACAAATTTAATTTAAAAACAAATATTATTGTAAGAAAACCAAATCTAGTAAAAGAGCCAAAAACAAAATAGAATAAAATACTACGTTAAAATTCATGAAATATTCTAAGGACTAACACTACACATTAAATGAAACTGAGTTTATGGATTTTGTCGCGTTTAATTTTGACTTTTTAATTCATGACGTTTCGGGTCTTTACTGTACCCATGGTCACAGGGGGTGTAATAGTTAGCCCGGCTATCGTCAGTTTTAAATAAGTTTTTGGTCCGATCCACGCAGAATGGGCTTACAGTATCTTGAAGTTTTGCAGTATTAAGCTTGGGTTTGGATTTAATTTTATTAATTGTAGGATCTAAAGCAGATAGAAACACCCAACCATCTTCTCTATTAAAATTAGGATGTTTCTTAATTTCAATAGCCTCACGAATCATCCTTGCTAGGAATCTGTGTTCTTTTGCGAGGATTTGTGGTCTATCAAATCTAATGTAATGGCGGGGACGATCTCGAACATGTTGACAGACTGCAGATTTCCCGTAGCGTTGGTGCTTCACATCAGCTATATGTTCTGTTGTACGGGTTTTTATAAATCTTTTTGTTTCTCTTATGTAAGAGAGACCACATTCACGATCCAGCTTGTTGTACACTCCTGTATCTCCTAGAGGGACATTAAACTTGTCGGATGGTAAAAATAGACTAATCTTTTTCAGCGGCTTGTAGTACGTTTTAATGGAAACTCGCTTCAAGATGTAGCCTATCTTTTCTGTGACTCCTCTGACGCATGGTAGTACAACAAGCATATGCTCGACCGTGGCCAGCTTCACTCGGTCTTTGTGACGGAGGCTCGGAACCCGAAACTTGTTATCGTGCAATACTTGTTTGACGTGCTAAGCTTGGAGGCCAGGTGTATACTGTCACAGATGCTTGTGCTCTCTGAAACAAAGATTTTCTCACTGTCAGGACGGCGGTGAGATTCACAATTTAAATATCGGTTGGTATGGGTCTTTTTCTTATATACAGTGTGACCAATAGTATTATCGGGATTTCGTATGACTAAAACATCTAGAAAAGCTAAAGAATTATTTACTAAAAATGCAGTTACTATGTCAGGTGGTAAAATTGTGGAAGTGTCATCTATGTACTGCTTGTAGAATCCCGGGTATACGGGTGCAATGAGAAGGGCTTTCTCCTGAAAGTCCTTCATGAATATGTCGGCGACTTTGGTTGATACAGGTGTACCACAACATTTACTTGTTTGTAAAACTTGTATTATGAATTATAGATTGAACCATTTTTTGATGAATCACCGTTCGTAATAACGTTTTCTTGTCTGATTTATGATCTCATCGCTTTCTCAGTGGTTACCGAGCTAACTATGACATCGGGACTTCAAACACCTGTCTCCCCCTTGACCATGGGTGCTGTAAAGTACCCGAAACGTCAGAAAGTTAGGAAAATGCCAAAATTAAACGCAATAAAATCCGTAAAATTTGTTTCATTTTGTCATCGATCACTAATAAAGAACTAGATACACAATCCCATACAAAAGTTCTCTAAAAACTGTCGCCAATTGTTGTGACGTCATTCTAGTTGAAATAATTTTTTGTTTATGTACATTTATGTAAATTCAACCTTAAATTCATTCCCTATAGTTGTATTCACAAAGATACGTACGAAAAGCAATAAATTTTTATGACCGAGGCTCGTAGCTTGGGCAAGGAATCATTGGAGTCGAACTGCCCAATATTTTTTTTACTGTTATTTTAATTTTAAAATGTTTCAAACTTGTTTTAAAAACTGGTGTACATAAAGCATATTCTATTCTTTTCTATGGTGTATTATATGTAATGATTATAATTTACCTGAATGAAAATATGTTTTTGGATAGGACACCACATTCATTTAGTAACGAAAGTACTTGAAACAGTCATAATTATTTATTTATTCTTCATCTTGTGTCAATAATTTAAAAATATTGCTTGACAAAGAACTTAAATCTTAATTCAATAGTTACTAAATATAAAAAGTATGTACAGAAAGTTGTAAGTCGTAGTCACATATTCATCACTTTCTAAAACATGCTTCGAACATACAACGCTTCCTTGGGTCGGCTTGAAGAATTCTTCGGACCTTTGACATGCTATGACTGATATCCATTCCGCACACCTTACTGGATCTGGAGGAAAGCTAAAAAATTAAAAATTATATCTCACACCTTTAATTTTACTACATGCACATATTCAAAATTAAGTCTATAAAATGTTACTATAATATTTAGAGAAACTATAGAAGTCCCATTAAACGAAAAAAAAACCATCATACTTTAATAATAAAAAAAATAATAACGTCTCCAACAAATGGAACTGAGTCAACGCACATACCTGGGTGGATTGAAAAGTACTCGGCCTAACACAGATCCATTCAATTCTAAAAATCAAATCAACCCACATTATTTAGTTCAGTTCAGACTAGTTCATTGTGTGAAGTTCGAAACGTGTGCGATAATTAGTTGTGATTTTATAAATTTATTAACAAAGTAATCGGACATAATTTCCGCGAATGGAGCAAATCGAGCAGCGTGCCGTCATTAAGTACCTCCATAAGAAGGGGCTATCATCAAAAGCCATCCATGATGACATGGTCAGTACATTAGGCGATTGTGCTCTGTCATATTCATCCGTCAAAAAATGGATAGCAGAATTTAAGCGTGGTAGAGAGAGTGTGAAAGATGAACCCCGCTCTGGAAGGCCTTCGACGTCAACTACTGACGAAAATAATAAAAAAGTACTTGATTTAATAATGGGAGACTGCAGATTAAAAATTAGAGAAATAGCCGAGATTATATGCATCTCTTATAAACGAACTCAAAACATCATTGTAAACGAGTTGGGTTTCCACAAGGTGTCTGCGAGGTGGGTTCCGCGACTGCTTTCAGTTGAACAAAAAAGGACGCGATTGACTATTTCACGCGACTGTTTGGAGTTATTTGAAGCCGATGCAGATGATTTTTTGAATCGTTTTGTTACTATGGACGAAACGTGGGTTCATTACTGTACACCGGAAACAAAACAACAATCAAAACAGTGGAGAAGACCTGGTTCACCACCCCCTAAAAAAGGCTAAGTCGATTTTGTCGGCAAATAAGGTGATGGCTTCAGTATTCTGGGACTCGAAAGGTGTGATTATGACTGATTATCTTGAAAAGGGTCAGACTATAAACTCTGATTACTACTGCACCTTACTACGTCGTTTACGAGAGGAAATAAAAGAAAAACGTCGAGGAATGCTCAGAAGAAAAGTCCTGTTTCATCAAGAAAACGGCCGTGTTCACATGTCAGTACAGTCAATGGCTGAAATTCACAACTGTGGCTTTGAACTGTTACCGCGTCCGCCGTATTGACCTGATCTGGCACCATCAGACTTCTTTCTGTTCTCTAACCTAAAAAAGCACTTGGGAGGTCAAAGATTTTCGACAAACGACGAGGTCAAAGCAGCTGTAGACGCATATTTTGACTCTAAGGAAGAATCATTTTTTTTCAACGGTCTAAATGCTTGGAAGGGGAGGTGGCAAAAGTGTATTAAACTTGATGGTGATTATGTAGAAAAATAAAAATATAACTGATTTAGTATGTGTTTATTTTCTTGGTTAGGCCGAGTACTTTTCAATCCACCCTCGTACCTCGAACAATTATGACTTATTTTATTAAGACTTAATTTAAATAATGTTTTACGGAGATTTCTTGACAAAATATAAGTATTTACAATACAGTGATACGAATTAAATAATGATAATATTAATACGTACCGAAATTAGGAAATTCCATCCTTTTTTAGCGTCCTGGATGTGTGATTTTTACACTTTTTAAAAGAGCACTAAGGCATGTTTAGCGTCGGAGCGTTCGAATGTAACTAGATTAAAAGCGCACCCAAATGTTCGAATGGGTGCTCATTCGGTGAGGTCGTTTTTTGTCACTGATTATGTATCTAGTTTTTATTAGTGATCGATGCATTTTGTAATAAGGACTATTCAATTCATTTACGCAAAAGAAGGCTAATAACAAGAGGTTTTAATGTCAGGCAACGCTTTGGCGCTCCGAGAAATGCTGCAATAGTTGACGAAAGCAAGCAGAGCGGTTGGTCTTTCCATAAATAAGCAAAAATAAAAGTAATGACAAACGGAGATAATTTGGCCATAGAGTGGATAGTGAAAATATCAAATATGTAAAAGACACATAAGAACATTTAGAAACCAAGTAACCTATGAAAGCTAAGAAAAAGTACTAGGTTAACTAAGTACTCTACTACGTATTAAGTACTAAATCAATATTAAAAAGTGTGAATTACTAAGTTGGGTGCAGATTTAAAAACGTTTTCTAAAACTGAGAATATGAGGAGGAGAATGGTTAGAAGTATGATGGACATTACGCTTACAGACCGTAAAAGAGAATTTTTTTATAAAATAAGTGTGACAACGAGCTCTCAGTCTACCTGATGGTAAGAAGGTGTAATGGCCCGTAGACATCTCCATCTATTCTTGATTAAGATCTTGAGAGAATATGCACTATCCCATATCGTCGCGCGGGTGTCGTAAGAGGCGCGACATAAAGAAACTGAAACAGGAGATGGGCCGCAGCATCTTTCCTTCCACAAGACCTTTGTTCGGCGTTGGCTTTTAGGTTATAATGGATGGTTTTTAAACCGTATTAGTAGTAATATGCAAATATTTTGACTACCTCCCATACAAGTGGATAAAGCTTATTAAGCTTTAGCGGTAATTTTAAATTTTAATTATGACAAACGAGAACACAGTACACCTGATGGTAAGTAGATGCTGTGGCCCACAGACATCTACATTTATCCTCGCTTAATGCCTACTACCCTGACCAAAACTTTGCAAAAGTGCGTTTTTTACAGACTGTTATCTCATTAGTTATGAGAAATAAGCTAGATCTAAAAGCACATTATTAATGTTCGATATCTTATCACACTCCACGTTCTAATTTGTTTTTATGTGTTATGAATACATTTAAAATCTACTTTTAAAAAATGGCTAAAATTATTGATTACATCCACCTGTTGCTAAAGGAAACGCTCTAATCATTTGAGGATTACACTAATGAATAGATAATTTAAAAATCTATATTCTACACGTTTTATTTAATTTCTTAAGTTCGCTTATCCTTTTTAATTGAAATATATTCAAATAATCGGGCGTATTTTTACGCGATATATTGTAGCGAGAGCGCGTGGATCGTATAGGACCGAACGCTCGAGGTCTTTAGCTAGGTGAAATGTCTTAAGAATCAAAACAGACAGATGTGTTGTCATCCCTGAGTACTAAGATGGAATGCCTCTGTTTCCAGTAAAAAAGGGTCTCCGGATCTCTACACTCACCATACGAAACACAGCAGTATTATGCTGCTATTTTACGCTGGAATTCTATTGAATTTAAAAGGACTATCATAGACAAGAAGGCTTAAGGGGATATAGTAAGTCAGCTCAAATTCTAATTTCGTCCCCACTTCCCCACGCGTCGAATGCTATGTACCACCGACATGTTTGTAATCACTAATACTGTAAGTAGATAGGTCGTTAGATACTTATTTCATTAGGTTTATCATATTTATGACTGTTTCTTAACGCCAACCCAGTCGCTTCTTATTTTTATCACGGTTATTTCCCATTTTAATTTTACGTAGTCCTGTTGCGTAGTGTGTATTCTGATCGTAAGCGACACAACTTCTCCCTTCAAAAGCCTAAACGATACTAAATGGGCGGCAGGAATCAAGCTTCAAGTCGCCGATAGTTTAGGTAATTTCTTTTTACAGTGAAAATAATGGTATTTAAAAAAAATAAATAACATAAGCACTGCTTTACAGTTAGTTCAGTTAGTATGCAAAGTTTCATGATCTTATTTAAAGTATTTTATGAATAACAGCGGTTTATTGTTCAGTTTGGAGGTAACTTTGGATTTTTTTTTCTATCGAGAAAATTTTACGGAATCGTGTTTTCGTCTAACATAGTCCTTAACATTAATCCTCAACTTTACCATATATTTATTTCAAAATTGCAATACTTTCGGCATAACGGAGGTTCTTGCTAAGCCATTTGAGGTTATATTTCCCCTTAAGGGGCGTATTACAAAAAAAAAACCGCAAAATTACAAGGCTTTCTCGTTGATATTATATGTATTCTGTTCGTTGCTTAAAATACTTTGTAATGATTTTGTACACAATAAAAAATAAACACTTTTTGAAAAAAAAAACTAGCTATGCGTTATTACTGTTATAGTTTTACGTTTTCCTTTGCGGGATTGGCAGAGAGGATCGATCGCCAAGAGACCCATCCTGACATAGCACTTTCACTTATTTTTTAAAGTTAAAGTTACAGCCTGTATACGTCCCTGAGAGGATTTTAGAGGGTTTTAGGGCTAGGAAGTACCCGCCGCACTGCCTCAACGCGTGTTGGCGAATATCACATGTCTTTTTCTTATTCCTCAGATATGCAGATTTCCTCACGAAGTTTTCCTTCACCGCTTATTTTTAGTTACTAGTTATTGTAGGCCTACAGTATTGTGACAGTATTCATTTCTTGTAATCTTTGTTTACGCGGTTGACCCTCAGGATAGATTAGGGCAGTGGTGGTTTACGAGAAGGTTCATTACGGTCATGTATCTTAGGACTCCACTGCCAGGAACTAATAGATGAATAGGGAATTATGACCATTTTTGAACGGAATTTGCATGTGTATGATTTGATGTAAATAGTATTATTTTCAAAATACGAAGAGTTCAAAGATACCACTTCCTATAAGTCTGCTTGGAAAATAAGTCCTTCGGTTACCATTCATCGTATTTGGTCAAATTTTTAGTCGTTATAGCGGTCAAACTGCGAATTAATTTAATATGTTAATAGTATCAAGAAGGCCCCTTTTCGATTCACGTATTGCGACAGCGCAACTACGGAACCCTACACTGTGCGTGGACTGAAACGCTCTTGGCCGGCTTTTTTACCTTCACCGATAAACACGCGGTTAATCGGTACGTAAGTTGCGATTAACTATTTCTTTGTTTGAAACAAGCGTTTAGCTTCTGAGTTATCACGACTCTGGCGGCTTGTACAATTTTTGTATTATGTAAAATGTATCTATGATGTGATAGGAGCCGCGGTAGCTCAGATGGTTAACGCTCGTAACCCGGGTTCGATCCCCGCCGGCATCAATTAAATTTTTAATTGAAACTTTAAGTGCTGATTTACCACGTGCTCGGCGGTGAAGGAAAACATCGTGAGGAAACCTGCATGTCTGAGGAATAAGAAAAAAAAATTCGAAGACATGTGAAGTTCGCCAACACGCATTGGGGCAGCGCGGCGGACACTTCCTTGCCCTAAAACCCTCTCAGAAATGAGAGGAGGCCTGTGCCCAGTTGTGGGACGTATATAGGCTGTAACTTTATACTTTATCTATCATATTGGAGTAAATCTTACTGAGGGAGTATATCTATTTTGCAAAATGCCAGATGTAAAATACAGGGATTTTACACTGGCGAGCCTCCTTGCCGGATTGCCGCCATGGGATCTGGAGGCGATAGTCCTCGCGCGCCTGCACGAATGGCGTGCGGAGGCACAGTGCCGTGGGGAAACCCCGCTGCCGCGGCAAGTTGTCGCGCAGCGGACAGACTTCCGGCACGATCTCATGGCGACATGGAGACAGCGATTGTCGCAACCCCGTGCTGGGCACGCCACTATAGCGGCGATAAGACCCCTCTTTGAGGAGTGGCTTGAGAGACGCCACGGCATCCTCACCTTCCGCCTGACGCAGGTCCTCACCGGACACGGTGTGTTTGGGAGGTTCCTGCACCGAATCGGGCGGGAGGAAACGCCCGGGTGCTCCCACTGCGAGGATGGACCGGAGGACACGGTGGAATACACCGTGGAGGTGTGCCCTGCTTGGGCGGAGCACCGCCGTGTCCTCGTAGCGGCGATAGGCGGCGGCGACCTCTCGCGTCCGGCCCTGGTCGAAGCCATGGTCCGGAGCGAGACGGAATGGGATGCCGTCACCACCTTCTGCGAAGCAGTGATGCTAGCGAAGGAGGTGGCGGAGCGGGAGAAGGAGAGAGCAGCAGCTTTCCTCCCCGGCCGCCGCGGGAGACGCCCCGGGCGTCGGGGGCTACGTCGTGGCCCCCGGCCACCGTAGGCGCGGGCCTGTGGACGGCGAGCAATGGGTAGCTCGTCGTCCGTCCGTCTAATGACGACAGGCCGTGTCGACGGCGCGTTTTGTTCCACGCGCGCCTCAAAGAGCTGTCAGCAGCGTGAAGGGGCCCGCAAGGGCCGACGCCTGCCGGGGCTGCGGGCTGTTCGAAAGAGATACCGCGGCTCCGGAACGTAAGGGCACTGAAGGAACACGGATGGTTTTTAGTCAGTAAAAGTCTGACACTCCCTTACGCTCCACCCAGAGCGAAAAGGGTCATTAGATGATTTTCAATCCGCAAAAAAAAAAAAAAAAAAGATTTTACACTGAGAATCAATGTTTCGATACGTCTGTTAGAGCTCTTGTAATCGCCAATTAAGCTTTTTATGTACGATCCCTCCTATAATAGGATACAAGGTATATATATGTATGGTAGGTATATTGACGCCGCCGTGGCGCAGTGGCTTAGCAATGAGTGGCTGCGCTGGGGGTCGCGGGTTCGAATCCCGCACGGAACAAGTATTTGTATGGCCTACAAGTAGTTGTCCGGGTCTGGATGTTCGTCCTTGTGCAATTTATGTTTGTAAACTGCCCCCACAATACAAGAGAAAATCTTAGTGTAGGGGTAACGTTTTTAAAAAAAAATATATATATATATATATATATATATACATAATATCACCGTTTTCGGCTGATAATGAGGGAGAACAGGGTGAAAGGGCATTATACGGAAATAAATAGAACTAACTAGCTTTTAAAATTAATAAGTGAAATGTTTTTTTGTTACAGCGTTAGAAAGGAAGATATCCGTCCGAGCGAATAGAGATGAGTTAGTGCAAAAAGGAATACTCTTGCCGGAGAGTCCCGTGACTCCTGTTCCTGAAGCGAGTAAGAACTTTTATATTCTACATTGCTGGAATTTTTTATTTATATATAAGACGATTGTTTATGTTAAGAAAAAGTTTTTGCCAATAACAAAATTATGTAACTGTTACTAAAGAATTTAATTTTATAACTATACATTGCTACAGCATCACCTACATTTAGTAAAAACTCACAAAATTGTGTTTTAATTTGGCATTTAATTTGTTTGTCTACGAAAAATCGTTACTATTAGGAAGCAATTTAAAAGATTACAGGACTAGAAAAGAATATAATAACCCCGTGGATTTATTAAAGAAGAATAAGTCCTGTGTTATACACAAGATTTTCATCGAAACAATAATATATCCTGTAGCTGTTTTTTTGGTAATACCAATACCAAGAAAAGGTTGGTTGCTTACCAAAGATAACATTTTTGGAGATGTATTGTGTTATATGTATAGTGTTGAGTGGCAAAAAGGCGGCTTACCTCACGCACATATCCTGCTTTGGTTAAAAGATAAGGTTCGACCCAATGATGTAGACAGTTCAATCAGTGCAGAAAATCCAGATCCAATTGCAGATCCCGTGTTATAGGCCATTGTTAAACCTCATATGATACATGGTCCATGTGGTGCATTTAACGGGAAACCTTTTACCAAAAAATGTAAATAACCCAACTATAGTGTCTTAAATGAACTAATATAAGATTTATGTCATATACAAGTTACGTATAGGCTAATATGACTGCCCCGTTAGTGTAGTGGTTGTAAACGCGACTGCTGATCATGAGGTCTCGGGTTTGAATCCCGAGTCGAGCCAAAAAATCAGTTCAAATTGTTTATTGCATGTCACATTACAAGAATGGTACAATTTTAATAGGTATGCATGTGACGCCCTGTAAGGGCATAGCAACTATTTTTGTATTATCTAATTTTTAAACATCTTAATATAAATAAAAGTTACGTGTCACGTTGTTTGTCCGCGATGGACTCCTAAACTACTTAACCGATTTTAATCAAATTTGCACACCGTGTGCAGTTTGGTTCAACTTGAGAGATAGGATAGCTTTTTTGCCCATGAGTGACCCACAATTTTTTTGCGAATTTAAGGATTTTTAACAGGACATGACAAAGGGTCGTCGAAAAGGGCAGAACAACGTCTGCCTGGCAAGCTAGTAAATTATAAAATATCATGTCATCAACATTCAACATTAATAAATTAGTAATTTAAAATACAATGTAGCCGAAGTATTCTTACTTTGTCATTATTTATTGGCATATAATCATTTAAAGAAAAAATAACATTTATTAGATCAATGCGGTGTTCCAGACGACCTAATGCATGTCTTGATGGATTGTGCCCACAACGCTGCCTTTCGTAATGAGAAATGCCACCACATTTTAAAAGATTTCTCTGATTGTAATATAATTTTAGCTAAGCCACATTCTGACGATATAAAAATATTAGTCAAGCTTTACAAGGTGAAGTTCTCGGATCGATCACTCACTTCTCAATGTGATTGATCTGGGAACTTTTCATTTTTATTTAACTAATTGCTACTAATACTTTTTGTAACTAATTGCATATCTTCTTCAACTTTCTGTAATTAATTATTGATTTGAGAACTTTATAATGTAATAAGTTTAAGTATACCTTATGTAATTGTTTTTTTTAGTGATGAATTAACGGAGCGACATATTCATATTGTGAATAAGCTCATTAATAAAGAATTAAAAAAAAAAACATTTATTAATAAGGATTTTTTAAATTGTTTAAGTTCCGCAGGGTTTTTTAGGATTTTTATAGAATTCGGTAAATGGTTATAAATCTTTATTGACATAACGTGAGGGCTAGTCGAAACTAATTTTAATTTGGAGAAGGGTATTAAGCTTAAGTAAATTTCTATTATTTCTTTAAGTTTTATAATAGGTGAGTAGAGTTTTGGTTGTTTTCTAACGAATTTACAAGACTCGAGGATGTAAGTGTTAAAATTTTATGTTTTAAGTGGGGTTTACATGATTCCATTTTATCTAAATTCATTAATACTCGTAGACCCTTTTTTTGTAATATAAATAATTTGTTTACATCACAACAGTTTTCGCACAAGATGATGCAATAGAAGAGTATGGAATGAACATGTGCACAGTAAGCCGCAAGAGCAGTCTTAAATTTATTTAGATTTTCCGTCAAGAAATTCTCAGTAACTGCCCGGAGTCAGGAAGTTAGAGGTGTCTCAACCCCGTGCTTTGAAAAGCACGTAAAGTCGCTGGTCTTGCGCCTGATCTTTCTCCGATTTTGCCGGTTTACCGCGTCATTGAACTATGAGAGTGAGGGAATAGAGAGTGCACCTGTGCTTGCGCATACACTTGGGCACTATAATCCTATCCTGCGCCTATGGCTAGTCTCCATTGAGGCTGGCCGCCGTGACCGAAAGGAGACAATCAATTTTTCTATGGAGAATGAGCCCACTACAAATTTTAAAGATTATCAATGAAATGCATGTCGATTTATTCCTTATAATCCATAGATTACAATAATATTATTAGTTTTACTGCATCTAAGCAGAGTCCTGAGAAATTAACAAATAAAATGTGAATCTAACAATAACCTAAATACAAACTGAAAGCGATTTTCTAGTAGTATGCATCAGTATTACGAGTTAAAATAGTGCACACTTGAATAATAGTGCATATAAAACTAAGCTGTAGGTATATTCAGCATTTATAAATATATTAAAATCGATGTAAAACCTGTGAAATTTGTTTCATATGATTCTATTTTTGACATGCATTGTATTGATTGTGAGTGTAATTCTAAATACCAAGATGGCTAAGGGATAATGTCTATTTATATTTATGATATTACCAACACACAGTAAGAAATGTTTTAAACTGGTTGTATTACAAAAACAAAATATAATGTAGGTAACTCTCTTTATTATTATAAATAATTTATTACTTTACAACCTTCCGCCAACTAATTACAATGATGTGTCTTACTTGGATTGAAGAGCACCGCCCGCCCTCCCTCAATTGCATGCACTAACTCCGTCACCACTAGTCCCAGCACCACTACTCCCAACAACACTACTCCCGGAACCACTACTTCCAACACCACTATTCCAGGTAAGACACACCATCGACGACAATACGACACGTGTTTCACCTCTACAAGAGGCATCCTCAGGTAATATAGACTCTACGGCGACTGACAGCTAAGTACTAAGTACTTAGCAGTACTAAGTACTAAGTGGTACATTTATTCTATTTATTATTTAATTTAGATTTTACTAATATCATCATCATCATCATTACAGCCCTTCACAAGTCCACTGCTGAACATAGGCCTCCCCCAAGCAATGCCACAAAGCACGGTCCTGAGCCACCTGCATCCATCGACTTCCTGCATGTCTTACCAGGTCGTCACTCCATATAATGGGTGGTCGCCCTACACTGCACCTACCGGCACGAGGCTGCCACTCGAGAACCTTTCTTCCCCATCGGTTATCGGTTCTTCGAGCTATATGGCCGGCCCATTGCCACTTCAGCTTACTAATCCGTTGGGCTATGTCGGTCACTCTAGTTTTACTGCGGATATCCTCATTTCTGAGTATATCACGCAGAGAAACTCCGAGCATAGCCCTCTCCATAGATCGCTGAGCGACCTTGAGCGTCCTCATACGGCCAGCAGTGAAGGACCACGTCTCTGATCCGTAAGTCATCACTGGCAACACGCACTGGTTGTACACTTTAGTTTTCAGAGATTGAGGTATACCTGACGAGAAGATGTGTCGTAATTTCCCGAACGCTGCCCAGCCGAGTTGAATCCGTCGATTGACCTCTCGGTCGAAGTTGGACTTACCTAGTCAGACTATTTGTCCCAGGTAAACGTACTCGTCAACAACTTCGAGCATAGTGCTCCCAACAACTACCGGCATAGGTGTGACATGGACATTAAACATGATCTTTGTTTTGTCCATGTTCATCTTAAGACCTATCCGTTGGGAGACACCATTGAGGTCATTGAGCATAGTGCTAAGGTCCTCCAGGGATTCTGCCATAAGGACTATATCATCGGCAAATCGAAGGTGAGTGATGTACTCGCCCTTGATGTTAATACCGTATCCTTTCCAGTCCAGTAGCTTGAAAACGTCTTCCAACGCAGTGGTGAAGAGTTTCGGGGATATAACGTCACCCTGTCTTACACCTCTCTGCATTTGGATAGGATTCGAACTCTGGTTCTGTACTCGGATAGCCATCGTAGTCCTACTGTACAAACACTTCAGCACTTCGATATACCGACAATCAACTTGACACCGCTGAAGGGACTGTAGCACCGCCCAAATTTCGACGGAATCAAAGGCTTTCTCATAGTCCACGTACGCCAGGCTAAGTGACAGATTGTACTCTTCGGTCTTCTGTACAATCTGCCGCAGGGTATGTATGTGATCTATGGTACTGAAGCCTTTTCGTAAACCGGCTTGTTCGGGAGGCTGGAAGTCTTCGAGTCTGCGTGCGAGACGATTCGTAATGACTCGAAAACAGCACGTAGACGCGGCTCAGAAGAGAAATCGGTCTGTAGTTCTTCAAGAGAGCGTTGTCGCCTTTCTTAAAGAACAAGACCACCGCACTTCTGCTCCACGCCTCCGGAGTAGTGCCGCCATGGAGGACGGAATTGAAGAGTTCCGCTCCATCGCTTCTTTAATACGAGCAGTATTAAAGTTGCGTAAGTCTCGCCGCATGCATTTGGAGATATGTCTGTTCAGTTGCCTGTATGCTGTCAAATCTGTTGACGATTGCAGCCTCATCTCCCGTCTAACAGCGATTAAGGCGGCGGGTTTGCAGAACTTAGCTCCAACCGCATGGACAGTTTCCACGAGCTTGTCGTTTATATCGTCCAGTGCATTGCAATCTTCTAGGTACTGAAAGCGGTTACGTAACTCGACCTGAAAGGTTTCGGGATTCTGGATTAGAGCACGAGGGGGACGGAGCGTTGACTTCATTAGACGAGACCTCTCCAACTTAACGTTAAGGTTCAGTGTGCCTCTAACCATTCGGTGATCGCTGCCGGTTTTCACCCTTGCGATCACTGAGACATCACTGAATAGTTGGCGTCTGGTCGTCATAATGAAGTCAATCTCATTTTTTGTCGAACCGTCGGAGCTCGACCAGGTCCACTTCCTGTGGGGCCGCTTCTGGGCCGCTTCGCAGATTTTACTAATAACATAAACTTAATACTTTGTCACTTTTAACAAACTAATAATGTTCTAAGTCCTGTTTGTTATTTGTATTTGTTTTAGGTAAAATCTACAAACTTAATAATAGATTTTCACAACCTAGAATTTAAGAAATTAATAAACTCTTATATTAATTAACCTAAACTCGTCAGTTTTATTTGCGAATTTTAACACAAAAATAAAAAGAGAAAAACATAACGTACTTGTGTCCATTAATATTTGGCTAACCTTCCTGATAATTGATAATATCCATATTTTCTTAAACATTGGTTTAGTAATGCTTGTAAATAAAAACTTCATTTTGTTCTTAACATAATGATGCGACTCCAACTATGTTTTATTTCACTCGAGTGAATCGAGTGAATTTGTGCAACTCGATAATCGATAGAAAATAAATTTTACCGAGTTAACTCGCCGCATCGTATAGATTCAGAGGGTGCTATATAGATATTACTTCACTAATTTACTTGTATACAACATGTAACAAAAACCCTATGGTTCCCGTTAAGTGTGTTATCAGAATCAGTATCCAAGCGTATAGAAATTATTTTTATTCAAAAAAACACATTAAAAAATTAATTTTAACGAAAAAAAAAATTAATTTGCAAATTGTATGTGGTTTTATTTCCTCTAACTATACACGAGTATCGGTAATGCGGGGTCTTTGACAATCCTCTTACTCCTCGGCCAATGCAGAGATAATAAAACCACATACAATTTCCAAATACATTTTTTTTTTCAGAAAATTTTTTAAATGTGTTTTTTTTTTGTTGAAAAAAAAAATATTTCTATATGCTTGGATACTGATTCTGATAACGCAGTTAACGGGAACCACAGGGTTTTTGTTAGATGTTGTATATAATAAATCGCTGCGGGTGACATCACAAGTTGCATCCAAATTCCAACTTGCATCTGGCATGTTGTAAACAAACCTTAACTTAGTTTGATTTATGTTATTGATATATAATTTTAATTTCATGTTGCCACATATTACTTATTTATAAAGGTACATAATATTTAAAAATGGTTTAAATAAAGTAATCGCTACTTTCAACTCCAGTTATAAAGTAAAGTAAAGTTACAGCCTATATACGTCGCACTGCTGGGCTCAGGCCTCCCCTCATTTCTGAGAGGGTTTTAGGGCAAGGAAGTGTTCGCCGCGCTGCCCAAATGCGTGTTGACGAACTTCACATGTCTTCGAAATATTTTTTTTTCTTATTCCTCAGACATGCAGGTTTCCTCAAGATGTTTTCCTTCACCGCCGAGCACGTGGTAAATCAGCACTTAAAATTGCAATTAACAATTTCATTGGTGCCGGCGGGGATCGAACCCGGGTTACTCGCGTTCTGTTATATTTACAGCGAGCGTTAACCACTGAGCTACCACGGCTCATATCCAGTGATAAACTTTTCTGTAAATAGTCGATTTACTCAAAAACTAGTGTACAACTAGAATGACATACATACATACATAAATTAACCCGAGTGGCTCGAGTCACAAAACTCTACTCGAATCGAATCTTTATCTTACGGCCAATGCAGTGTTTGTCTACAGTTTAGTGATGAAATCGACTTACTAATTCGAGCAATTTATTGATATATTATGTAATAAATAAATTGATAGTAGGTAATATGTTTATAATGTTGTATCAATCTATGTTATATATAACATAAATTGATCATATATACTTTGGATAGTCAAATTATTAATGACATTAAGAATTACGTCATAACGTTAGAGTGATATTATTTTATGAAGATTGTCGATACGCATACCAAAAATAATATATAACTACCGATTAAGTGTATTAATAATAATTCTGTTGTATAGAAGAACAATTATAAAAATAATTTGTGACAAATTGACACAGCTTCGTTCAGCTAATTTGAATTGCGTAACTCGAGCTCAAAATCGAGTTACCTGAATTTCAACTCGAGTCGATTTTTTTCCTTGTTATCACGGCATATCTGTAAGACAATAATTTTTTAAATATTGCATTACCTTAGCCAATGATCAAAACACGAATATCAAAACAACTAATTTTTTTTCAGATTTCTTGATTCCGTTTACTTTTTCGAAAAATCTATAGGCCATTTACTATTATAATTTGGTGTCTTTTTTTGGTGTAATTACTATTAAATGACGTTAATATTTCTAGTGGGCCCAAAAATGTTTGTCTTCTTTGGTCTGGAAAATATTTATTATTATTATAGCCTAATATAAGATTTATTTCATATGTACAAATTAGTTACCGTGGCGTTTGAGAATATCCACTACTCCATATCTTTCCGTGGGTGTCGTAAGAGTCGACAGAGGGAGACAGGCAGGAGATGGGCAGCAGCATCTTCCTGATAAGAACAGTGATATAATAAAAAAAACTGCGGTTGCCAACCCGTTCGCCAAGCGTGGCAACTATGGCAAATATCCCCCCATGAATAACGACGCAAACAAACGGCCCCCAGTCCCCGGCGGCTCCGCTATTCCTGGCTACGGTGGCGACCATGGTAACGGCGGGGCAGGGGGTGCTAAGAATCTTCGGTGGAGGTTCGGTTGCCACCTACGACGACTCGACCTGGCAACATATAACGCACGCATCCTGAGTACTGACGAGAAGATACTGGAGCTGGAAGAAAAGGTAGACAAGTTGCGCTGGCATATTATTGGAGTATCCGAGGTCCGAAGAGAGGGGGAGGACACGGTAATCCTCGAGTCCGGCAACTTCTATCACCGGGAGGGAGACAATCTGTCCCAAGGAGGAGAAGGTGTCGGATTTATCGTCCACAAGTCTCTCGTCAACAACGTTGTAAAGATTGGGAGTGTGTCGACGAGGGTCGCGTACCTGATACTCAGAATCACCAAACGGTATTCGCTGAAGGTCATACAGGTTTACGCACCAACCTCGGCACATCTCGATGAGGAGGTGGAGGAAATGTATGAAGATATTTCCAGAGCCATGCATTCCTCCAAAACCCACTACACGGTTTACATAATGATTTCTTATATTTCCACTACACGGTGTTGATGGGAGACTTCAACGCAAAACTAGGCACAAGAGAAAACGTTGAGCTAAGATTAGGGAAATTTGGAGTAGGGCAACGGAACCGAAGGGGCCAGCAGCTGGCCTTTATGGAGAAACTTTATGGAGAAAGAGGGACTCTTTATGATGAACTCTTTCTTCCAGAAGCGGCCCCACAGGAAGTGGACCTGGTTGAGCCCCGACGGTTCGACAAAAAATGAGGTTGACTTCATTATGACGACCAGACGCCAGCTGTTCAGTGATGTCTCAGTGATCGCAAGGGTGAAAACTGGCAGCGATCACTGAATGGTTAGAGGCACACTGAACCTCCTAAACGTTAAGTTGGAGAGGTCTCGTCTAAAGAAGTCAACGCTCCGTCCCCCTCGTGCTCTAATCCAGAATCCCGAAACCTTTCAGCTCGAGTTACGTAACCGCTTTCAGTACCTAGAAGATTGCAATGCAGTGGACGATATAAATGACAAGCTCGTGGAAACTGTCCATGCGGTCGGAGCTAAGTTTTGCAAGACCCGCCGCAGAGGAACACAAAAACTCTCCGATCACACTCTTAATCTCATGGCTGTTAGACGGGAGATGAGGCTGCAATCGTCAACAGATTTGACAGCATACAGACAACTGAACAGACATATCTCCAAATGCATGCGGCGAGACTTACGCAACTTTAATACTGCTCGTATTAAAGAAGCGATCGAGCGGAACTTGGGCTCCAAAGTCTTTGCCAGAGATCTGTCTGCCAGAAAGAGCCAACTGTCAAAGCTGAAGACTGAATGTGGTAGCATCGTTTCCGGGACACCTGAGATTTTGAGTGAGATTGAGAGGTTCTATGGGCAGCTGTACACATCATTGTTGGAGCCACACGCAAGTGTGAGTAACGATCCAAGAGCAAGTCTTATCCGACACTATTCCGATGATATCCCGGACAGGACCCCGGGCGAGGATGGAATTACAGCGGAGCTTCTGAAAGCGGGTGGAACACCGGTACTTGAAGTCCTTCAGAAGCTCTTCAATTCCGTCCTCCATGGTGGCACTACTCCCGAGGCGTGGAGTAGAAGTGCGGTGGTCTTGTTCTTTAAAAAGGCGACAACGCTCTCTTGAAGAACTACAGACCGATTTCCCTTCTGAGCAGCGTCTACGTGCTGTTTCGAGAGTCATTACGAATCGTCTCGCACGCAGACTCGACGACTTCCAGCCTCCCGAACAAGCCGGTTTTTATAAAAGGCTTCAGTACCATAAACCACATACATACCCTGTGGCAGATTGTACAGAAGACCGAAGAGTACAATCTGCCACTTTGCCTGGCGTATGTGAGCCTTTGATTCCGTCGAAATTTGGGCGGTGCTACAGTCCCTTCAGCAATGCCAAGTTGACTGTCGGTATATCGAAGTGCTGAAGTGTTTGTACAGTAGGGCTACGACGGCTGTCCGAGTACAGAACCAGAGTTCGAAACCTATCCAACTGCAGAGAGGTGTAAGACAGGGTGAAGTTATATCCCCGAAACTCTTCACCGCTGCGTTGGAAGACGTTTTCAAGCTACTGGACTGGAAAGGATACGGTATTAACATCAATGGCGAGTACATCACTCACCTTCGATTTGCCGACGATATAGTCCTAATGGCAGAATCGCTGGAGGACCTTAGCACTATGCTCAATGACCTCAATGGTGTCTTCCAACGGATAGGTCTTAAGATGAACATGGATAAAACAAAGATAATGTTCAATATCCATGTTACACCTATGCCGGTAGTTGTTGGGAGCACTTTGCTCGAAGTTGTTGACGAGTTCAACTCGGCTGGGCAGCGATCGGGAAATTACGACATATCTTCTCGTCAGGTATACCTCAATCTCTGAAAACTAAAGTGTATAACCAGTGCGTGTTGCCAGTGATGACTTACGGATCTGAGACGTGGTCCTTCACTGCTGGCCGTATGAGGACGCTCAAGGTCGCTCAGCGAGCTATGGAGGGGGCTATGCTTGGGGTTTCTCTGCGTGATAGACTCAGAAATCAGGATATCCGCAGTAAAACCAGAGTGACCGACATAGCCCAACGGATTAGTAAGCTAGATGGAGTGACGACCTGATGAGACATGCAGGAAGTCCATGGATGCAGGTGGCTCAGGACCGTGCTTTGTAGCATTACTTGGAGGCCTATGTTCAGCAGTGGACTTGTGAAGGGCTGTAATGATGATGATGATGATGTACAAATTAGTTATATTCGGAATGTATTCAATACTTATTATAATACCTTTCATGTGGGCTCAAAGTTTTCATGTCCGCCATGGTCTAAGAGCCAATAAGCGGCAGACTTACGGTGTTTCAATAAGCTTCACGTTTTTTTTTTCAATTAGTGCCCTATACCTGAGGTACATAAAACGGTGCTCTACAGTTTGACCGACGGTTATTACTCGTATAGTGACGCTCAGGTGTAAGAAACGTGAAAGTAACAAGTCTGCCGCTTTAATATCTTGAAATATTCAATGAAAGTTACCATAACCTCCCTGCCATGACCTTGAGATTATTTCTAAGTCATAGCAGATAGGTTGATAATTTCAATTTTTTTATAATTTACGTTATTTCAATAAAGCTGCAAATGTTGATTATATTGAGAGTATTAAAAAATTCTCATCTGGTTAGGCTGAACAGATTATATATATATATATATATATATATATATATATATATATATATATATATATATATATATATATATATATATATATTTTATTATTTCCTGTTCCCGTGAAGATTCATATTAGGGACGAGCTAATTTTAGCATGATTATTATGATATCCGTATCAGAGCTTCTATAACAATATTTGCTTGTGCGACGATACTGCATGCATAATAAATTATTTTAATATCTGCCTCTTCATGTGACTGACAAGATAGTCTTCAACAATACTGGAGTCTACTTTATTATCATTATGAATATATTAAGAGTGACAATTCCGAAAATTTAAATGAATTAATTTGTTTTTAAGAAATGGCGCCATGTTATCACTTGCCTAATGCAAGTAAAGAAGTTAACGATAGATTCTTTAAATTTAGTATTTTTAATTCCTTTTGAAAAATCTGTTGGTCTTGTTTGATTAGTCCGAGAAATGAGACGCACTCTCACTTTCTGACTCACTTTTTTCATGTCGTTGAAGCCTTTTATTGTCTTTTATTGAAGGGTGAAAATATCGATCAAAACTGATGTCAATTCTTCGCGATTGAAATTTATGGTTTAATACATTTATTTTCTCAAAAGATTTACAAATCACTTACAGAGAAAATACACATTATAAAGAAAAAAAAAACATTAAGCCGATTGGCGTAGTGAGCTAGTATTATAATAGGTCGCTAAAACTTATTTTCTAATTGAGTGCTTAATAACTTATTTAGTAAATATTACACATAAGTAAATAGGGTAGTTGCAAAAGTATTCGTACCAAAGCTAAGCAGACCATCGTTACTTCGGTCAAAATTGAACGAATGTGGCGAGTTATTTGTTAAGGCCTATGACACATTAACTATTTTATTGTGTTCAAAATTAATTTGTAGTGTTAGCTGTCATTGTTTGTGTTTATCTTTTAAAACCATTACTATATGTAATACGATACTATAATTAGGTAGTGTTTCTTTATTTAGTATACTTATTATATATTTAGGTATTACATACACACATACGTACATACTCATATATACACACATATAGATATATACACAAATATATGTATAAGTTATCTTGTCTCATATCTATAATCATACTGTGTATAAGTAATTATATTGTATTATCTCTATACAACTATTTTATTGTAGATATTATTATTAAGGTTGCATGTGTACTTCATATATTATGTAGATTAGAGATTTGTGATTATTAAGTTATTATGAAAAATCCTTTAAAATGTGGCTTTTTAGCAATTTCTTAAAAGTGGACAGGGATTTTGTTTCTTTAATGTTATTAGGTAATTTGTTGTAGTGTTGAGCTCCCTCATAAAGAACACTCCTTTTTCCATAGTTTGTTCTATATAATCTCAAACATAGGTTATTAGCCCGCCTTGTCATACGTTTATGATTATTTAGTTACCATTTGCAAAAAATTCTTTGAAATATTACCGAACGTTCATGGCACCTTTTTCATAATATGAGTAGTATAAATAAACTATCTCCTAATAAAACATCAGTATAACTTGGTGGCTCGTTTTTAGTATTTGTCTCAAGACATTTAGCAAGTACTGATTTTTTTTACAAATTGTACGATCCAAATGACATAAGACGTACTTATTTACTAATTGTAATCAATATGTCACGATAGTGTATTTAATTTGAATTAATATAAGAAATAGAAATTTCAATTGAATCTAAATACTGGATTAGAGCGAGTGCGATATATGTAGTAAGCGCTTGTGGACGCCAGTTATGTTCATTGTCTGCCTCCACAATATATGTCTGCCATGAAAATTATACATGTCAAGTAATATAATCAACAACGTATATAAATTGCAGCTTTATTGACATAACATAAATATTTTTTTTTAAAAATTGGACTTGTTAACCTATTCACGTTTTTTCGGTCATTTTTTACACCTTTCACACCTGAGCGTCTCTATAACAACCGCCGGTTGAATTAAAGACTTTGAGTATTAAGGAGTCCCCATTCCATGTACCCCTCAAGTATATGGTACCCACCCTCAGGTATATGGTAACTTGAGTTTTTCCCTCAAGAAATTCTCAGTAGTTGCCCGGAGTCAGGAAGTTGGAGGTGTCTCACCCCCGTGCCTCGGAAAGCACGTAAAGCCGTTGGTCTTGCGCCTGATCTCTCTCCGGTCGTGTCGGCTTACCGTCCCATCGGATTACGAGAGTGTGGGAATAGAAAGTACATCTGTGCTAGCGCATACACTTGGGCTCTATAATCCTGTCCTGCGCCGATGGCTAGCCTCCGTTGAGGCAGGCCGCCGTGGCCGGAATTCGGTCTGGAGGACATTATTATGGTACAAACTAAAAAAAACGTGAAGCTTATTGATATACCGTAAGTCTGCCGCTCACTGGATCTTAGACTACAATATTTATTCTACGTTGACGTTATATAAACGTTATTCTGTTTAATTATTGGCTGATTTTTCAATAGTCAATTAAAAGTTATCCATGAAATAAATTCTGGTCTGAATAAATATAAAAGTGAACCAATTGAACTATTCTACTTGTTATTCTACTTACTATGTGTTTGTGTCACTATGGTCAAAGTGGTCGTCGGGTATGTTTACCAAGGCCAAATAGTCAATAGATTCTACTCGGCTGGACAGCGTTCGGAAGATTTACGACACATCTTCGCCGTATGAGAAAGCTCAAGGTCACTTAGCGTACTATGGAAAGAACTATGCTCAGGGTTTCTCTGCGTGAAAAGCTTAGGAATGAGGTTATCCGCAATAGAACCTGAGTAAACGGTATAGTCCAACGGATCAGTAAGCTGAAGTGGTAATAGGTCAGCTATATAGCTCTAAGAACCGGCAACTGATGGGGAAGAAAGGTTCTCGAGTGGCAACCTTGTACCGGTAGCGAAGTGTAAGGCGGTCCCCCACTAGATGGAGTGACGCCCTGGTAAGATATGCTGGAAGTCGATGGATGTACCTGACTCAGGACCGTGCTTTGTGGTATTCCTTGTAGTGGCTCAGCAATGAGTTTAAGCACTAATAACCGAGGGTTCGAATCCCGCACGGTACAAGTACTTGTTTGGCCTACAAATAATTGTTCCGGGTCTGAATGTTTGTCCTTGTGAAATTTATATATGTATGTAAATGATACAGGAGAAAGTCCTAGTGTGAAAGTGACGTTTTCTATAAAATAAAAAGAATTAGTATAAAAATTGATTATTTTCGTTGAACGTCAAGCAGGCATAGAGTATCTTAAGAATTTTTCTTCATTTTGTTTTTAACGGACCATCGCGTCTAATAGAAATCAAAATAAAACAAAATGAACGTGAGTGGACGGCGACTGTAAACTTAGACAAGAGCTGTTAAGGGCCATAGACTTTGCTGTTATGATCTGTTTTATGTGTGCTATATACGCGAATAATTGTAGGGAATCGAGTTTATGTATCATAAACCTATAGTAAAATGAAGGGACAGTTTCCAATCAGTGGTATTTTGCAAAGTAATTTTATAAATAAATGCAATATTCGCAGGTCCTTTAGGTCGTGAAGTAAAAAGCTTTAGTAGTAAAATCTCAAAAGATTATACATTTACTTTCTGACACTGATATTATATTTGTTTCGCAAAAGAGAGTCATAAGACATAAGAACAAAACCTAATGTCCCTAAGACAAAAATTTATGGAAATTAATACATTACCTTTGGCCTCTCAATAGATTTACGAAAATGTTATGTATGTATGTACACAAAAATATAAGTAGTTTTAACAGAATAAGTGATATTCTACCAGACACAAACTAATACGAGTTCACAGTCATTAATTCATTATTGGGGTGATGTACGTTTTTACAACGAAGTCCCAAAAATATATAAAATCTCGCCGTCAAGTTTAAAAACATTAAACAAATATTTTTAATAAAAAGGATTATTATATTAGTAAGGAATTTGTAGATGATAATAGCTCTTTGAGATGAGTTTATCGCTACCAAGTTATTTCTAATTTGTTTTGTGTTGTTAATTATTGTGTAACTTTAGTGATTGTAAATTGTTCTCTTTTTTTCCAAAAGAAATCGCGCTAGGTCGCTACTGGGTCTTCCCAGGACGGAGGTATTTTCCGAACCAGAGGTAAATTAAACATAGTGGTGACTTTCCATAAGTATCATTTCTAATCTATATTGAATAAAATATGTTTATATTTGTACTTTACGTTGTAGGACTCATTTTATGTCTACAAGTCCGACTGGGGGGGGGGGGGGGTCCGACGCCTTAGCGAGCTTAAGCGAGACTAATGGACAGCAATTCATTTTTATATATAGAGATGTACTTAACTAGTTAATAAAGTTCAGTTTATGGTAAATGATTTGGTAATGGAGATATATATGTACTATCCCGTATCCCCGGAGGGACCACACCGCTCACGCTGCGGTGTAAGGCCTCGCGGTAAGAGGTGTGTCCACATTACGATGCGCTGCTATTTATAATATCGCTTATATCTAGGCTTCAACGCCAGTTCGTTTGCAGAATTAAGACGAGGTTTTAGCACGATTTCAAATTCGTTTTTCACCCACGCGTCCCACAGTGGGCGGAGCGCAACCGGCTGTCGGAGAGCGCCGCGTGAACACAGTTGCGCAAAGCAAGCAGACAATTCACCTCCAAACAAAAACTTTTCCGTGAGGTCTACTGTTCTCAACACTACTAGGTATTATAGTAATAATATTTTGAGTACCTACTCACTAATATCAAAACTGTTTACGATATCGGTAGTCTGGACATCATACTACATTTTAATTATCAATATTTTTTTTAAAGTCAGTTTTATGATATGAGCTGGTACTTAGATTATTATTTATTATTTACATACATAAACATTTGAAACGCCAACTCACAAATTCTAAAAAAACGCAAGTTTCGTTGGCAAAATAGCTAAAATAAGAGAAAAAGAATAGTTTAAAATAAAACCATTAGAAAATTCAAATTTATTTTACTGTTATCTATTACCATACCTCCGGACTTGATGGAGTGACCTGAAGGTGTACTTTGGTAATGGTATTGGAACAGGTCGCCGAGTACTACTAAGTGTGCCGAGTTTGGTCTCGTTTTGT
Organism: Parnassius apollo; assembly: GCA_907164705.1. Lineage (NCBI taxonomy): Eukaryota > Metazoa > Arthropoda > Insecta > Lepidoptera > Papilionidae > Parnassius > Parnassius apollo. Next base: position 114,988 of record CAJQZP010001420.1, on the reverse strand, counting down.
TAGGTATGACGAGCCCTTACCTCCGGACTTGATGGAGTGACCTGAAGGTGTACTTTGGCAATCGGCATTGGAACAGGTCGCTAAGTACTACTAGGTGTGCCGAGTTTGGTCTCGTTTTGTTAGGTATGATGAGTCCTTACCTCCGGACTTGACGGAGTGACCTGAAGGTGTACTTTGGTAATCGGCACTGGAACAGGTCGCCGAGTACTACTAGGTGTGCCGAGTTTGGGCTCGTTTTGTTAGGTATGACGAGCCCTTACCTTCGGACTTGACGGAGTGACCTGAAGGTGTACTTTGGTAATCGGCACTGGAACCGGTCGCCGAGTACTACTAGGTGTGCCGAGTTTGGGCTCGTTTTGTTAGGTATGACGAGCCCTTACCTCCGGACTTGACGGAGTGACCTGAAGGTGTACTTAGGTAATCGGTATTGGAACTGGTCGCCGAGTACTACTAGGTGTGCCGAGTTTGGGCTCGTTTTGTTAGGTATGACGAGCCCTTACCTCCGGACTTGACGGAGTGACCTAAAGGTGTACTTAGGTAATCGGTATTGGAACTGGTCGCTGAGTACTACTAGGTGTGCCGAGTTTGGTCTCGTTTTGTTAGGTATGACGAGCCCTTACCTCCGGACTTGATGGAGTGACCTGAAGGTGTACTTTGGTAATCGGCATTGGAACAGGTCGCCGAGTACTACTAGGTGTGCCGAGTTTGGGTTCGTTTTGTTAGGTATGATGAATTCTTACCTTCGGACTTGACGGAGTGACCTGAAGGTATACTTTGCTAATCGCTATTGGAACTGGTCCCCGAGTAACTACTAGGTGTGCCGTTGCCGGTAACGTTGGGCGTGTTGAAGAATACCTAACAAAATGAGCCTAAACTCGGCACACCTAGTTCTACTAGTCCAGGTGTTCCAGTATTAGTTACTGAAGTTCACTTTCAGGTCACTCCACCAAGTACGGAGGTAAGGTCTTATCATAACTGACAAAACCAGCCCAAAGTCCACAGATAACTTCTCAGTGCCAGCAGAGGGCTCCCAGTGCAAAGCAGTCTCTAGAGTAGGTATTCGTATTTCGTAACTAAGTCTAATTACTCTATGTATCTAAGCATTGATTTATATAACACTAGATCAGTAATAACCGCGCCAAAGCGTTGCCACTGCACATATGGCCACAGCCATATACCTAGCTAACGTGAGTTCATTGTTCAATGTGACGCCGACAGAGTTGAGCCGCGACAAAAATGGGTAAATGCGTAGTGAAAAAATGCTATTCAAGGTCAAAAAAACGTAATAAATCAAGCGGAATCACTTTCAACACATAATTTTTAGTTCTTATTTCCATATAAACGTAAAAAACCTCAAATAATTGAATAAAATTATCGAATATTGCCATTTAGGTTCAATGTTGCCACTTTTCCGCATTTGTGATTATCCTACATTAATGGGAAACTATATAATTAATGGAGTAAGTTAATTTGATACCTCTGATTTTAAATATTTTGGAAATTATAATAAAAACTACGTTTTAACTTTCATACAAAATAATTAATTATTCTTATTTTAGTTTATTCATGAATTATATATTAATTATATTTTATTACATATTTTTTATTAATAATTTTATATTATTTATAATTTCATATAAATTTTATTAATATAAATTCATATAAATTTTATATTAATTATATTTTACTACCTATTTTATATTGTTTGATTTATTAGAACCATAATAATCGTTTTATTTCATCATTATGTTTACTTCTATTCATCTGATAAGCTTTGTATCTTTTTTTTCTAAGGTGACGTAATAAAGATTTTAAAATAAAATATACCTTTCTAATATAAAAACAATTAACTGCAGCTTAAAAAAACTCATTTTTATTGCGTATTTTAGGTAAAATTTCATATAGTAAGCCACACCAACCCGCCATTGCATGTTTGTGTGTATCTTTATCTAATCTTAGTACGATATTGTTTTCCAACTTGTGTAAGTGAGATAGATATATGTTTACTTAAAATTGTTATTAGTTTCAAAGCTACGTCTTCGCGTTTGGATAGTGGTTACACTTTTTTCGACGCGCGGTAATGTGGTTTGCTCCTCTACAGCACCAGGCCTCGGCCGGCAGTGACTGGCTGCACACCACAGGCGTTTACGCAAACATCCGTACGTATTATTTCAGAAATAAGAAAATGCGATTTAAAAAAAAACTATTAGTTGGACTAAAAAATTAAAACACTATCAGCCCTATTAATAAACACAGACTTGAGCAAGATTAACTTTACTCCTAGTTTAAAGCTTAAAATATATAATTTCAGTATTAATAAACATAGAGTAAGGAGGGAGTAAACTAATCCGAATCTACTCTCGGAATAAAAGTTAATCCTTGGCGGTACCTAGTTTAACGACTGAGTAAGCATAGACTAGTCGCGTATTTTGACATTTTGTAAAACTTTACGTTTACGCGCGTTGTTACCCGTGTTAAATTCGTAAGTTGTAAGCACTAGTAACAAAAACAGCATAATGGCTTAAAATCCCAAGAAGTGATGTGGAGCAGAATAAAGTGTTTGCAGGTTTTTATGTGGATTTAGACAAGTAATTGGGGGCTATTGATTGCTACATATTCTAATCCCGAAAGTCGCTGGAAACATCGGACAATACTACATAAACAGGAAAGGATACAGTTCAATAAATGTACAAGTTAGTTTTATAGCACCTAGCTAGCCCATCTCTGCCGTATAGGTACTTAGTTATTTTCTCAGATTCAATACAATCACCTCAATTTATTACTTCATATTAAAGAAGCCTTTGTTCCAGGTTGTGTCAAATGCAAATTTAGAGTTCATGGATACAGTGGCACATTGGCAAGGCAGCACACATGACTTAACAATATTTCATTATCGTCGCATTAAAACAAATGTTTGAGCAGTCAGAATTTAAAGGCAGACTTCTCCGAGATTCTGGTTATGCTTGTACTTCTTATTTGTACACTCCTATCCTGCGTCCTAATAAACAAAAGGAAGAATGTACAACCGGTCGCACATCTGGTGGTCCCGTTACACTGTAGAACAATGCTTTGGAGGGAAGCAAAGGTTTCGATGTTTATTTACTGCGAGGACTAAATACTAAATAAGAGCATACAAAACAATATATACATTGCAATGCAAAAGCAATATCTGCTTGAGGATGTAGTATAAGGAGATGATGAAAATATATCAGTCACACAATTAGTAAATAACTCCGTTAGAGGAAATTCTGTTCGGGCAGCATTTATTAACGATTTTTTAAATAAATATACAATAATTACATGTACAAAAGATTTTATTTATCCCCAAAAAACAAAACAAAAATGGTTATTTAATTAATTTTGCCCTTCACGCTCTTTTCTTAATTCTAAAATTTCGTTACAAATAATATTAAAAAAGATTATATTTAGAAATTAGTTTTTCCACCGATTCCGAAAACAACACGAGGAACAAGGAACAACCCGTAACATTTATCTCTTGTCAAACTCAAAATATTGTCTGTCACTGTCATTAATGTCATCATCAAGCATTGAATTCATTCACTAATCATTCACTGACTCACTCTTTTTACTTTTAAAATAAGTGGGTTGCCATAGCGCAAGCCTTAATCCCGGCGTAAGGAATATATTGTTAGTCCGAGGTTACTCCATGCTTATTAATAGCATTGTAATAACGAAGTAAATAGTCAGTTACTCCGAGATTAGCTAGTCCAAGTGTAACTTCGAATTAAGCTTGGAATAAGCAATTTTTATTAATAAGGCAGTATTAGACCGAGAGCTGGAGACAGGTGACGTTCCACGATTTTGTCGTGCATGCCTTTTTAAGGCTTGATAACTAACCCTAAAATATCAAAGATTGTCGGGGCTTTAGCCCCCCCGCGCGTCCTCTTCATAAGGAAAAGCGCTTTTCTTTGTGTAGTGAATTTTCGTGTTTTTCCGTGATAGTATACTGCATGCCATTGTAATATACGGAAGTGAAAGCAAATCGAAGCTCTAATAATTGATGGCATGCATCCCACAGCGGCCCAAGATCATCAAAGGGTTCTGAAAACCTGAAAAAAATTAAAGGGCAATTCCGTGTTTTCAAATTGCATGCCAATGTAAAGAATGGAAGTTTTTGTAATAAAAACACTCTGGAAAAATTGGCATGCACCCCTCGTATGACCAACGGTGGAAAATTTCCGGAAAACTCTGTAAAAATTGAACTGCGACGAAATATGCGGCGGCGGTGCTACAGTCCTTTCAGCGGTGTTAGGTTCACTGTCGGACTATCGAAGCGTTGAAAATTAAGTAGGGTTAGTAAAGAACAAAAATTATGTGTTACGTTCATGTCACTACGTACCTACAAATTTGATGTATACCTACGATTGATTGTTCTCACTAGGTAAGTCCAACCAATAGAACTCAATCGTCGAATATAACTCGGGCCGATAGTGTTCGGGAAATCGCGGACACATCTTCTCGTCAGAAACTTAAAAGTAAATAGTTTACAACCAGTGCGTATTACCACTGATAACATATGTGTTTGAGAACGTAATCTTTTACTACTGGCCGTATGAGCAAACTTAAGGTCGCCCAGCTAGCTATGGAGAGGGATATGCTCAGATTTTCTGTACGTTATAGATTTCGTAATGAGGAAACCCGCAGTATAATCAGAATAAACGACTTGAAACCCAACTCCCATCTCAATTTGATGTATAAACCTGTTATAATTATAATTAGTGAGTGAGTGAAAAGTGCCACTTTTCACTCACTCACTGACTCACTCATCAAAAACCTAAGATACTTCCATGTTACTTAAACACATGAATTTGGACATTAAGGTAATAAAGGGTAATCTGAAAACTGCAAATTATCGATATTTGGTGTCTACGGGCGTTGACAGTTATTGTTCCGGTCAAGCACAGTAATTGACCATTAACTTTGTCGACATTTAATTCATGTAGCTTAAATAAATTATAGAAAAGAGTTAAGCGTAAGAGCAGGAAATAAATTTATAAGTTCATTTCAGTGCGAGGATAAAACCTTCTCTCTTTAAAACTAATGATATTTTACTAATAACAAATTAAAAAAGGGGGCCGAGTTTAGTACAAACCCTCCATATTCGAGGTTGTAAGCTTAGCCGGTAAGTGTCGAGATCTAAACGCACCCCAAGCTCCAGAGCAGTTCCAAGTATATTGTACATTGCATATCCTTAATTAATATTACGCCTGAATTGTATTAGGTTCGTACAAAAAATTTAAACATTGTTTTTGGAAGTTCTCTCACGACGATTAGTTTTTGACGGCACCGCGTTCATAGTTTAGATTTACGTTACTTACTTGTACTAAACAAGTACTAAACAAACCTTTTTCGCTACTTTGTTTGTTTGAATGAATCTTATTAAATATTTACTAAACTTAAACAAGAAATCAATCAGTGTTTAATCGATAGTAAATTGAATCCTTTAAGATACATACCGACTAAAGTATATTATTTTACACGAACCTTTTCAAGCTACATTTAACCCCGCCCCCGCCGAACAACGCAGAAACTATTCCTAAACACTGCATTTTGCATGTCTACTAAGGTCAAAAGGACCTCAAATTTCATGAATAAAGTTATTAGTCAAGAGCTAAGGCCCGCTTTCCTTATTGTTTTTGGTGAGATTAACTTAAAGTTTGGTAGCTTTGTAGTCAAGTCCGTATTAAGGTGTTCAATTGGTGTAGATGAGGAGTCATCGCCCGCGTATGGTGAGGAGGCGCGTGGGGATGCAGTGAGCGGCATGGGTGGAGTTGGCGTGGGAGGCTTCCACGCGGCGCTGCAGGCGCAGCTGGCCTCGCAGCTCGCACAGCAGGCGCAGCAGGCACAGCAGGCCGCGCTGGCCGCCGCTGTCGCAGCCGCCGCCGCTGCTCACCACCACCACCAGAACAACAATGTTATTGGTAAGTAAATAACAATTAATTTATATAAAAACAATTTTAGCATTGCTATAAACGTAAACTAGTGCTATTGGTAACCGCTCTTATCAATCGCTAAACGTTTTTGTTCGGATTCCAATGTAAAGAGGTTTAGATTTGGAACTGTATTCTTAACCGTTCAACAACTGTCGTTTCTTTTAAGTTTTTGTAATAACATTTAATGTTGATTTTTAAAAGTTGACTTGACCGTTCGTACTGTTTTAACATTCTTCCAGCTCATAATTCTTTTACCTTATGTTGAATGCATCTTTTACATTCATGAGTGACATGGAAATATTTTCTTTTGCCTTACGATAATTTTTGTTACCTATTCTTTTAAGAAATTGCTATAATTTAGTTCTAGATATCTGACGTAGGAGATATATTATCTAACCAAAACTTTTCCGCGTGGAATAAAAAGAATCGTTAGGGCCATGGTAGAGTTAAGCATGATTCACGTTACACCGTGTCGCGATCGGGACGGGCCCCGGCCGGGACACGGACAAACATCTAGCATACTTTTTGTATGAAGTGATTCATGCGTGACCGAGGCCCCCGTGCACCGCCGGGGCCCGGCCGGAGCACGGCGTCGAAATCATCCTTTATAGTACAGCTAAGTTATGGTTGTAGCACGAAATGACAACGACAACTTAATTTAAAACTTAAAATTGTAACGGTAAAGTCACATGTCGCCGAAATTTCTAATGCCTCCTGTCAACTAGCTGAGAACTATGAAGATATATTTCATCATCATCATCATCATTATAGCCCTTCACAAGTCCACTGCTGAACATAGGACTCCCCCAAGGTATGCCACAAAGCACGGTCCTGAGCCATCTGCATCCATCGACTTCCTGCATGTCTTACCAGATCATTATTCCATCTAGTGGGGAGTCGCCCTACACTTCGCCTACCGGTACGAGGCTGCCACTCGAGAACCTTTTTTCCCCAACGGTTGTCGCTCAGCGAGCTATGGAGAGGGCTATGCTCGGAGTTTCTCTGATAAACTTAGAAATGAGGATATCCGCAGTAGAACCAGAGTGACCGACATAGCCCAACGGATTAGTAAGCTGAAGTGGCAATGGGCCGGCCACATAGCTCGAAGAAGATATATTTATTTCAACAAAATTCCTAAAAGGACATTTTGTCTTAACGCAGATGTCCGCGATATTTGCATCACTTGAAAAACTCACTCAACTACAGTGCGTTATATCATATGTTTCTACGATTATTCATCTTAAGTAATTTCAACATCTTGGATGAAATCAGACTTTGAAGCGAAACAATTGCAACGGCCAGGTTGCACACACTATTACAATAACAGAACAAATGATAGCGGTAGTCTGATAGCAATTGTTAGTTACAATAACTTATCATATTATCATATATATTATGCGCCTGGGTAAATTGTTTGTGGATATAGGCGCCGCAATATATAAGCCAGGAAGCTCAAACGTATAATATTTTATTGATATATATTCACAACAAGTGTAGAAAATAAAAAGGCTGTTAATCCAGGAAGAATCGGCGCATTCAAAAGTAACAGATTTCTTTTTATATTCTTTGATGAAAAACGAATGGAAAAGGTTCTATGATTTTAATATTTTCGGAGTATGGGAAACTATCTACTTCGCCCAGAAGAAGTGAAATTGCTCACAGCTAAGTAACTACTATTCATTGAAGACATAGTGCTTAGCAGTGAACTATAGCCTTAGAAGCGATCACAATAGATCTTATAGGTCGCAGGTTACTGTTCTTTATAGACCTGCATAATTGTTCGCACACAAAAAATAGCCTTTGCAGAAACTTTTTTTAACTTGCTTTTGTACCAAATAACATAAAATAGTTGGGAATCGATAACAGTAATGTCTTCCAGACCTAATTTCGGTCACAGCTGCCAGTTAAAACGGAGTGTATTAACCCGAGCAGTAGCGCTGGCACAGATGCACACTCTATTCATTCACTCTTCCTTTCATAGTCATGCATCTACTATAGTGTTGCAAAAATAGATAATTGGTCTTGCAAACCACCTGTAAAGTTACCCAAGCTGCAAATTGCAAAAGGTTTCATAACTGATTCGACAAACATCTGTAACTACCTTTTTTGCAACAATTTACCAAACACTTTCGGACGAAATCTCTCAAAAATATCATGGAAATTAATTACTAATCATTGTCCCGAAAACACTCGGTATAGTAATGGACACTCAGAACTGCCGCCAGCTACCGCCGATCAAATAAGCTTTGTAATTGATATCCTTAACACTAACACTAGCTTAGGTAGATATTATAATAACTAAGTCCGTAAATTGTGTGAAGGATGTCATAGTCGATGATTTTACCATGTGTGTAAATAGATATTAAGAACTAGGTGTTTTAACCGATAATGCAAAAATCCCACTTATACACAAGTTTGGATGTAAAAATGACCCGGAAACTATCTTCCTACCTCTGTGACGCCAATACAATATAGTAGTGACAAATGACCACACAGACCACCTAATAGTAAGTAGTTGTTGTGGCCAACAGGCATCTGCATCTGTGCTCAATTACGAATCAAAATGCAGATGCGTTGTTACTCGTGAGGACTAAGATGAAATGCCTCGTATCCAGTAAAATGGGTCTCCGGTTCTCTACACTCACCATACGAAACACAGCAACATTAAGCTCCTATTTTACGCTGGTATTCTGTGAGAGTGTGGTCGAGCCGACACATTCGTGTTACAACTATACTAAGTACCAACATGGCTGCAGCATGGCTCTACCACATATAAAATATAAATTTAATAACAAAAACTTTATGCCTTAAGCCACAAATCAAACATTCTCTCGGTAATAATAGATCTTGTTACAAAAATTAATCTTAGGTATAAGAATTATCTTCATAGTTCTAAAAATGCTTTTGATACTCAAAAAAATAACGGAATTACACAAAAGCCTTTAAAATAATAGAGTCATGTCTAAGTGATCTTTGCCAAGTGGTAAAGTTAGGATAGTTATCAACGTAATATTATACTTATCCTGTTTTCAATCTATATAAACTGCATATAAGGAACAATAGGCCGAGGTAACATAAGGGATACTAGTTTTTTTAACATATTGCACGAAATTAAAACGAAAAAAGCTACTAACCGTTAAAAATTTACGACAAAATCATAGAGAAAGAAACTGCTGAAAAATACCTTGGACTTATTGTAGATAGGCAGTTAATTTGGAAACCCTATTTAGAATAAATGAAATGGAATTAACACATCTTACAGGGATAAAACGAGTTATTGTCGATTACCCGCTTCTGAGAGTGCAAAAGTGTTTTAAACTCCTCAAAAATATAAAAAAAGCTTAATCAATGTTCACTTTTAAGAAAAAAAAAACAATATACGAGTATACTTGATAATATATTGTAAAAAAAGTTGTTGCGGTAATTAAAAATTTAAAACTAAAATGACAAAGCCTCAATAAATAAATACGAGTACGTATACTTTTACACGACTTTGATAAAAAAATAATTTGAACACATTATTAACTGAACTTGATAAAAACTTCCAGACACCGTCACACTTTTTTACTTTTGTTTACTTACCAATGTATGTAAGTAAATTGCAAAAAAAATCTTGAAACACAAATGGAATATTCACGCGTTAGGAGTTCACTAGAGCAGGCATGCATCGTGAGCAGTTGGGGTCGGTTACTAGGTAACATTTTTTTAAATTATTATTGTGTGAATAATAATTAAAAAAAAATGCTATTTCGAAGCATACTTCGAAGAATTAAAAGAGAAAATTTAATTTTCATATAGCTTCTGAAATCGGTGCTAAGATGCTATAAAATAATTAAAGCCCCGGCTTCAGAAGCTATTTTAAACTATTTCTTAATAATTTAAAATTTCATGAACTATTTACCACACTAAATGGTGGAATCAATTAACTATCACATTTGTGAGAATATGAATTAATACGTATACGTATCCCTATATTTAGTTAATTCACAGTACCTGGACGACCGAGATTTACTCGGTATGTATTTTTTTTTTTGAAAATCGTCTGTTTTGGAAATTATATTTAGATACAAATTAAATACTGATGAAATCTGAATAATATTTTTTGACATAATAGAAAAAAATATATTAGAATTTTGGTTTTAAAAGTCAAGGCAACCGGAAAAAATAAGGAAAAAAGTCGGACCGAAAACAAGACTCGAACTACGGTACTACGATACCGGTACCGCTCGATATCCCATTTGGGCTATTATAATCATTAACACACTGCCAAAATTTACCTTCTTATATTGTAGCAGTTTTTCATTGCCTGAAAACACGGACAAATGACATTTTCTAAAAATGAATCCTAGCTAGATCGATTTATTGCCCCCGAAACCCCCTAGACACTAAATTTTATGGAAATAGTTGGAGCCATTTCCGAGATTTCGATTATATATATATATATATATATATATATATATATATATATATATATATATATATATATATAGATTAATATAAATATTTATTCCCTCCTGTTGAGCAATTTCGATGCATCCTATATTCAAGAAGCTTACGGCTTTTTTTAAATCTAACATATTAATTTTACTTGTTGATGAAATCATGACTTTAACACTAGGAACTTTTGAACGACTTGACCAGTTAAATTCATATTCTCACAATATATAATTAGTTAAGTAGAGGCGATGGTTCATAGCTATATAACATATGCTAAGTGGTGCTTTAGTTAAGTTATTAACAAATTCCATGTTTGTGGACTAAAATGTTTCATACTCAAAATATAGTATGTCGTTTTAATGTCAAAAATAAAATAATATAAAATCTGACCCTGGTAAGTGGCGCTGAGTTTGAGTTATTACTAAATTTTATATTTACACCGAACTAAAACTCATCACGCTACCTGTCGGAGAAAGCAGAGCAACGTCTGCCGAGTTACTTAGTGGAATATAATATTATGTGTAAGTGCAACGTGTGGCGATGGCAGTTTAGTATCCACTAGCAAAGAAAGGCTACTCGTAGCGGGAATTAGTGGCTTCCTGGCAGGACGAGCAGCGAGCATTGACCCGCGCCGGGCGCCCGCCGCCCGCCGCTGCCCAATCGACGTCACGCATTCGTCAAATCGCTCAGATTGTTGATTTGTTTAAAATTAAGTTGTTGAGTCAAACTATTACCAGGCGCGCCCGCTGCCTTCTTTAATTTTACTTCGCTTTAAATTCGCAGAGATTAGCTCACCGTAACAATTATTCAAGCTAATAAAACATTAAATTTATCAGGCATCTTTTGTGCTACAATAAGACTTACTATACTGTTGCCAAACATAGTATATAAACATTGTAGTTACATATCGATACTGATCTATTCACACAAGTTACAGCAACATCACAATAAAGTTCTCAGTGAAGCACTAGGTTTAGTAACGATGTGATGCTTGCATATAAGAGATGATTAGATTGATATAGATGATAGAATTGTGGATTATATTAGATTTTTTACAGTAGTAGTTTTTTACGTGGTAGAGTCATGCTGCAGTTATATTTGTAGTATAGTTGTAGCACGAATGGGTCGGCTCGACTGGGGAGGGACCACGCTCTCACAGAATACCAGCGTCAAATAGCAGCTTAATGCTGCTGTGTTTCGTATGGTGAGTGTAGAGAACCGGAGACACTTTTTACTGGAAACGAGGCATTCCACCTATGTCCTCGCGGATGACAACATCTGCATTTTGATTCATAATGAGGATAGATGTAGATACCTATGGGCCACAGCAACCGTTTACCATCAGGTGGACTGTGTGCTCGTTTGTCATCCTATCCTATATATATATTTTTTAAAAAAAGTTTACTAACTGGTAATGTAATGTGGCTATTAGACTGGCGATCGAGTAAGCAGGTTCTAAGCTAGGACTAGGGGTGGCCGTGGTTGGAAGTAGACGATTCGGGGACTGGTGCGGGGGTAAGGGGGCGCGGCGAAGTGAGCGCGCGCCTCAGTGCTGGCTCGCCCGCGCCCGCGCCCGCTGTGCCGCCGAGCTAGCCCGAGTTCACTGCCGGCTGTCCTACATGCATCCTTGTGTCCAACATCACACCACCGCTACCCGTCACTCACCTCGTAATACCGACCTCACAGCTTCCCGACAGAGCTAATATAATCTTATCGTATCGTTGGTATTTATAGTTTTGTCTGCAATAAATAATAACTATATCCCGCCGGAGGTGTTTGCACAAATACACGTTAATTGTTTAAAAAACTAAAAATACTTATTTTGTATTATTTGGTTTCTAATTATAAAAAATTTAATTATTTCGAATCGTCTTCTAGTGATCCTTTAGCACAAATTCGATTTAAAGATGCTCAAACATAATTTGCACTAAATCGTTAATTGCACTAATTCTTTTTGTCTAGCGTTTTTTATATTAAACAAAATGTCGATGTGTTATTCCTTTAGACCGATTTGTTAGTAACTAGGCGCGAAGTTAACGGGTCATATCGATCGACCTGGCGACCAACACGCGATCGCGCTGCTGCACCGGGCCACATGTCCCACGGCACTCAGTACTCTTTCGCCGCAATTAGTGTTTGAATAATTAGGGCATTCGATGAATTTCAACATAAAAGTGGCGGAAGGGTCTCATTATTAAAATACAAATTTTTGGAATGAACATTTCTGTTTTGTGGAAGTGATGCACGTGTGTATAATAGAATTCTTCAAAAGGTTACTTGTTTCGATGATCTTGGTTACGTCCCTGGATTCGTGAGTGTGGCGGTGGTGATGTGAGCGGTGACATGGTGGCGATAACGCGTGGAGTGTAAAGCGGCGCGGTGTCGCGAGCGGTATCGCGCGGCAGGCGCCAGCCGCCGCCGCGCCCGCCGCCGCCGCCGCGCCTGCCGTTGCGCCCGCCGCCCCGCCTCTCCATGATGGGCTACATCATGGGCTGTGCTTGTCTGCGAGGTGTGTTTCCCTCCTTACTAGCTGACCAAGGCACGTGGACAACTGTCAGACGTGACGCCACTCGCACCAAAATTCAAACGTTGTTGTCAATATTACTAAGACCATGAAGGTTAGATAAGAGGAGAACGGTCGCCGTAGAAAATAGTGTCCCAGAAATATGGACACTATAAGTGAGGCGCTGCGATCACTAAGTTTGGTCAATAAAAGTCATTTTCAGTCTATTTTTCCAATCAGATGCTAAACCACTTGCACATCCACGTACAATAAAATATTTCTCCATTTTTTAATGTTTCTTTTTGTCAAAAATTTACAAAATTACGGACCATGAAAATTTTCTCATTAGGAATGAAATGAAAATTTGTACATTATTCAACTAACTTCATCTACTTGTACTCATAAACAGCTAACTTCGCAGCCACTACTCACAGACGTCAGCGCCGCTATATATTCTACAATTTTCAAGGACAGGCGGGCTATGCTTTAATACGTAGTGATCGTTCTCCTGTTCTCCAACCTTCATGACTAAGACGAACGCGACGTGCAGGAGTGCAGGTTGAAACGCCGCGTTTCGCCCATTCGTCTGAGTAGCTTGATCTACTTGTACCAAAATGCACAATCGCAACAGTCACTAAAAGGCAGTAGTACTTATAATTTAAAGCAACCTGCTTGACTACGACCCTCGTTACACCGCCGTCTTAAGCGAACGCTATAGAATTCGTCAATATGCACAATTACGTCGCCCTAGTTACATGTCGACAACTGCCTGATTGAAGACACTTGTGTCCTGGGTGACAAACATAGCAGGAGCTAATATTAGGTAGGCATCTAATTACAACACGATAAACACGGGTTGTATAGCATATCATAGATATACTATGGAAACTTGGTAAATGGTGAAAAATCAAAGTTGGCACGTAAAGATAATACCTCGAAAAAAAGGGAAAAAGGATATATAATGACATTATAGTTTATTAAATTTAAAAATAATATATTATGCTAGTAACCGCAATCTTTTTTTTACATGACTACATACCTACATAATATATTGCTACATAGCTTTACCGCAGTCCTTAAAAATCACTAGCCTACAGAGCAATGACCTCTCTTTGATTTGTGTTCAGTTTAGAGTTTTTCAATATTGCGTTCTTTCAAAAGCTTATCAGCTTAACAGATTTTCTTTAAAATATTATTCTAGAACATAGCTTATCTGCGATAATATGTAAAGAAATTATGTTTATTCATTTATTTTTATTTGAGCTCTCTATACCTATATAAAAGTGTATGTATACGCGGAAATAAAAGAAAGTTTTCTTTTTTTAAATAAGACATCGATTATATTGCTTAAAATATGTGTCATATAGGTATATTTTTCTTGCAACACAATAAAAGTGTCGAATCTTATAAGAAGTTTCAAGTCGTAATAATATAGAGCAACACGGGCCATCGGTAGACCGGAGGGGAGTAGCCATAGCGTTTTTTCTCGATACGAAACTGTCTGTCCTTTTTTGCGAGGGAAATATTCGTAAGCAAAAACAATCCTTTGCCACTACAAAACTCACACATAACAATTAAAACAATAAACTAACAATACAAGATACATTATAACAGTATCGCTCGGCGATAATTCGGATACAGATTCAGATCAGTCGCTCGACCGATCCGTATATTGTATAAAGGCGAGCGGCCTGTGTTGGGAAATAAATTATGCGAACAAGACGACCGTTATTATTATGATTTTTAAGTTTAAGAGGAGTATTACAAAAAAAGCAAAATTACAAGGTTTTCTCGAAATTATATGTTTTCCGTTCGTTGCTTGAAATAACAATTACTTGTTGACAATAGTTCGTTTTCTCTACTACAATAAGCTCACGGCAAAATTTGGATAACTTATTTATTTATTTTGTAATAATCACTCTCCCGATGCATGTTTAGGCCAATACTCTGAGAGACATGATTTGGGAGCTCTAATTTGTAGATTCTATTGAATATCGACCATCACAAAATTTTTATATCTCACAAATATCCTATACTTTAATAATAATAAAATACATTTTCGTTATGTCTTTCACGTAAGGAAAAAATCGACATAATTCAATTAACTATCGAAAAAGCTTCGGTGCCCCAATATCTCCGAAATTCTACATCATTTTGACGTAAAATTTATACCAAAATAATCATCAACATTTGCTTAAACTATACTATGATTTTTACTTTCTTTTCAACAATGGATTATGCGTAACAATTAAAATATTTATGTGTACTTATTTCAGCACTAAGGTTCATAAAAAATTTAAAATATATCAAATAGATTATAATAAATTAATTAGATAACATAAAAATGACAAACCGAAAATTTTCCATCCACTATAGGTATTATAGTGCGAGCGAGTAAATAGATAATATGAAATAAGTATCACTCGCGGAGGTCGTCGCCCGCTCGGTGCGTAAAATACCTAAATTTGCGTAACGCCGAAATGTAAGAGGGCTCTTAAGAGGAAGTACTATATGATGCAAATAAGAATAGGACTGTTCTAGCGCCATATACAACAGCTGATGATACATCATAGCTGTCAATTGAAACCAGTTAGGTAGGGTGAGCAAAACAGATATTTTAGAAATAATATTTATTTATAAATAAATACAAAAGAGCCTTGAAAGAAAAGTTTTAAAAAGTTTAAATAGATTACAACAAATTTAACAAAAACGGATAACAACAAATACAACAGAAAACAACCGCATAACTAACACAACAAGCGCACGACAAAGCGGCGTAAATGGCGTCCTGTTTGCTTTTTGGAAAAATGTAGCCAACAATTAAAATAGAAAAAAAAAAGTTTTAAATTATTCTTAATAACTATAATTTAAAACTTATTATGACTTCAATAAATTTTATAACTCAGTTAAATGAATTAAAAAAAAAAAGAAAATTACTTATCTTTGCAAGCCGTACTGACGTGGCAGATCTGTTTTTGCTACAAAAAATTGAGCAATTCGGCATTTTGCGTGCCGTGCGGATGCAACTAGTTTTAATGTAAATATAGGACCGCGTGTACTTATACTTTGATAGAGCAGAAAGCCTGCGCTACTCGCCTCCGATCCGTCGATGGCCCGTTTTGCTCTTGATTGTTATGCAAGTATAGAGATCTAAGTAGTTATAAAGCCATATAATGTATTGCTAAGGTACGTGAGGGTAATAAGCCCTTAAGCTTTTCTGCCCTATAAAACCAAAGCTAGGAGGAGGACAGAGACAGAAACACAAAGTCGTATACTATATATAATAAGTATCCGGTTGACCGAGCTTTGCTCGGTATTTTTCTCGGTTTTTTTTTAATTCGTGTGTTTTGGAAATTATATTTAGATACAAATTACATACTGATGAAATACGAATAATATTTTTTGATCTTAGCGACATAATAGAAAAAAACTGAACTGGTTATTTGAATAAAAAATCATGAGTGCAATTAGTTTCATTTAAATTTTCGTGTTTTTAAAAAATACTAAAAAAAGGGCTCGAAAAAATAGATTTTCTCAAAAAAGAAAGGAACTTGAAAAAACAATTAAAAAAAGTCGGTCGGTCGGTCTGGGCTCGAACCATGGTATTACGATTTTGGGACCGCCCAATATAAATTAAGCTATTTGTAATCATTAAAAAACTGTCAAAATTTACCTTCTTATTCTAACGATATTGCAGCAATTTTTCATTGTCTAAAAATACGGACAAAAAGACATTTTCTAAAAATAAATCCTAGCTAGATCGATTTATTGCCCCCGAAACTCCCTGCACACAAAATTGAAAATCGTTGGAGCCGTTTCCGAGATCCCGATTATATATATATATACAAGAATTGCTCGTTTAAAGGTGTAGGATAATTAGGAACACTTCGAAAAATCAACTTAAAAAATAACTAATACACACTACAGCATAGTACCACAGCAGTACACTACAGCATACTAAAATTGACTTTATTTACTATAATGTCAGCTGTTAAAATGTTGTCGATAAAGCAGCGCCCTTTCGACCCTTTATTATTTTATTGACCAATGAAGAACTATCGTATCACAAAATCATCTATGCAAACAAGGCTGTAATTTTTGAGTTCTAAGAAAGTGACCATATGAACCGGATGACAATATACATTACCCTCGCTTACTATATTTAAAAGGGTATTTAAGTTTTTAATATATAAAATTATAAGAGAGCTCAGAGCTAACCACTCGCTGTAAATAATACACAGTATCCGAGTAACCCGGGTTTGATCCCCGTCGGCACCAATGAAATTGCTTATTAAAATTTTAAGTGCTAATTTACCACGTGATCGGTGGTGAAGAACACAGTGAGGAAACCTACGTCTCTGAGAAATGGAAAAAAAGTATTTCGAAGACGTGAAGTTCTAATGTGATAACACCCGTATAAAGCCTATTTCGAATTCAACTGAAATCATTGATTTGACTTGAAAATTTTCGCCGTATTGAATTTCATGCCGCATGAAGAAGCTCTGCCTTTACTCCGCTATTATTATTATTATCTCAGAAGTAGATCAAGTTCTCAATATATTTAGATATTTACCAAAGCTGTTGGTAATTTAGATAGAAGCTCACTTACCCTTCACATTCTCCATAAGAGTTAGGTTTATCATTTTTTTTGAAGTCTCGTATACGGTTTTATAATCACAGATAAGATGATAGTACGAATCACAACGATATTTTAACAAACGAAAATCTTTCAGACCTTTTTTTAAATTATTTTCAACATGGTAGAGCTATGCTACAGCTAGATTATGATTGTAGCACGAATGTGTCGGCTCGACCGGGGAAGAAACACACTCACAGAATACCAGCGTAAAATAGACACTTAAGGCTGCCGTGTTTTGTATGGTGAGTGTAGAGAACCGAAGACCCATTTTACTGGAAACGAGGCATTCTATCTCAGCTCTCGAGAGGAGACAACGCATCTGCCTATTGATTTTTAATCATTGATTTTTAATAGAAGATAAATGTAGATATCTATGGGCTACAATACCCACTTACCATCAGGTAGACTGTGTTCTCGCATGTCACCTTTATTTATTAACCATTAATTATTACATAAGTACATAACATAAATAATTCATCGACACGAGAGTAAAAAATTTATATTTAACATAAATAACAATTTATATCGAGTATTCTACAAGACTTGTATACAATTTCACCAACTCGTAGAGCGTTGAGTTAATAAATTGGCTCTCGTAACAATTTATTATCACATAAATCGGTGTGATACGGAAACAATGCGAATGTACCTACGAGGTGCGATAATTGGATCTGTGTAATTAATAACGAATAAAATTTAAATACTTTTAGACTTTCTCTTAGAAAAACTATTTCATTAAATCAGCACGTAAAAGTTCACTACTGGACATGCGCTTCCCGTTAAGAGAAGTTTAAGTCTTATAGTGCTAGGAAGAATACCACGATGCTGTCAGTGTTCAAAGGCATTCGATTATAATGTATGTCTCAAAAATTGAAATTTATAAACTTTATTTCTTCGGCTTTCGTGATGCCACGCTTGATCTCTTATCTTATTATCATGTCTCTCAAACCGAAAGCAAAAGGTTGCAATTATGTATAGACATATACATAATACTGGAAATCTCGCAGGGATCGATACTTGGCCCTTTTTTGTTCGTTGTCTACATAAATGATCTTGAATGGTACAAAAATATTAGAGCTTTCATTTTGCTGATGAGACCTCTTTATTATTTAAATTTAAGAGCAATACCTTTTCAAGGCTTTCGCATTGGAAAGGTATTGGGTACTACAACCATATACTGGGTATTGTACCGGTTACTGGGTATCCAAATGGCTTGCAGCAAACAATTTGTTATTAATTGTAGAAAATACAAAATGTTAACATGTTCTCATTCGCTGCAGACCTTTGTAAATTTATCCCGATTATCATAATCATCATTACAGACCATCACAATTTCACGGCTGAACACATACCTCCCCAAGGAATGCTACAAGGCACGGTCTTGAGCCACCTACGTCCATCGACTTCATACATCGTTTACCAGGTCGTCACTCCATCTAGTGGATGGCCGTCATACACTTCGCTTACCGGTACGAGGCTGCCACTCTAGAACTTTTCTTCCCCATCGATTGTTCGTTCTTCGAGCTATATGGCTAGCCCATTACCGCTTCAGCTTACCACTCCGTTGCAGTATATCGATTACTCTGCTTCTACTGCGGATATCTTCATTTCTAAGTCTTATCACGGAGAAAAACTGCAAGCATAGAGAAAGTGCATAGCCCTTTTCATAGCTTGCTGAGCGACCTTAAGCTTTCTGTACGTGGTAGAGCCACGCTGCAGCTATATTATGGTTGTAAGACTAATGGGTCGGCTCGACCAGGGAAGGACCACGCTCTCACAGAATACCAGCTTAAAATAGCAGTTTAATGCTGCTGTGTTTCGTATGGTGAGTGTAGAGATCTGGAGACCCTTTTTACTGTAAACGAGGCATTCCATCTTAGTCCTCAGGGACGATTACGCATCGGCATTTTGATTCTTAATCGAGGATAAATGTAGATGTCTATGGGCCATCCACTTACCATCAGGTAGATTGTGTGCTCGTTTGTTACCCTTATTCTATTTTAAAAAATACGGACGGCAGTAAAGGTGGCCCTTCACTGACGGCCATCTCAGATCTGTATGTCATCACTGGCAAACAAATTGGTTGTATACTCTTGTTTTCAAGTTTTGAAATATATGTGACGAGATGTTGTTATCTCCTGAACGCCAGCTAAGTAGGATCCGTCGATTGACCTCTCTGTCCAAGTTCGATTTACCTTGTTGGACGATTTGTCTCAGGTAAACATACTCGTCAAGAATTTCAAGCCTAGTGCCTCAAATACCGATAACATTATTTAATCTGTGCCGGCATATACGTGACTTGGACGTTACACATGACCTTTGTTTTGTTCATGTTCAGACCAGCTAAGAAAATCCCTTTCTTTTTACAATCGTTTCGTATTAAGAAGCTATTACCGTGAATAATGATTACACTATATCGTCTCGTTGGTGTCGTATAAGGTAACTGAGGGTATTTGAAATAAAAGATAGGCAGTAGCGTCTTTCTGCTAACAACTCATCATACAAAATTAGCTTCGGTTGCCATCCTGCATGCGTACAATGTACAAGAGTATTATCAACTACTACAAAATCCTATGAGGCAATCTAAAGAGGAGGTATCTTCAGCAGTAGACTTTAATAGGCTTTAATGGATTGCTTATGTTCTTTGTAATTTTGATTTATTTGCAAAAGTGTAAGGCAAAAACTTTGCACTTTAATTTTTTAAGTAAGAAACACAGAAATAATTGAAATAAAAAAATACACGTATTCTTTAATACTTAGGAAGACTTAGAAGATTAACGTTCAAAGTGGGATTGATAATTGAAGTCAGTATAAATAGTAACTCTCACTCGTTTTTTCTTAAAATTATGTTACACTTCAATATTCAAAAATAAGAAATCAGCGTTCGTTGTAGTGAGGCTGTGGCGAAATGTTTATAAAACGACTACAACACGACACACTTTCACGCAAAGGTAATTGATCATATCTGAAACTATCCGTTTCGCTATTGTTCTCTTCTTAAAAAAAAACTATTTTTAACAAAATGTAAAAGCCGGCTACAAATAACTAAAAAGAATAAAATAATTTCACATTCTGAAGTCGGTGATGAGCTGATGAGACATAGTGTAAAAAGAAGAATTAAGGATCCTAACTACTACATTAAGGAATATCACATTCACAATCTCAACATTGCCTAAATAGTTACATTAAAAACTTCATTCCTTAATGTGTCCCTTTTTAGGAATGGAATGTTTTCTCCAAATTGATATGGAACCAACCCTAAAGTATAAACCTATTTAATAAAAAATAGTCAAAAAATATACAGTTGAATTGTAAGTTATCTCCTTTTATTAAGTCTGCTAATAATACGTTTAATACATCATTGTAGCAACACCTACTTATAGTATTTCATTTTAAATTTTATTCTAAACAAAAAATTTATCCAATCATTGTTTTTGAAACTATATTTATTTAAAACAAAAATATAATTTAACTGGTTTCAAACATAATATCGTTCAAAGTTATTCTATGATAAAATTTCATATAAAGTTTTATGTAACATAAAAAAGTGCGTGTGCGTATCAGCACCAGCGTTATCACACGTAGAGTTTAAAGTTTTTAACGTGCTAAAGCAACGCCGTAGCTTCATAATATATAATGGTTGCCGGCCGAATGCGTCGGCTAGACCGGGGAAGGACCTTTCTCATACAACACTAGCGTAATATAGCTGCTTATTGCGTATGGTAAGTGTAGACATAGAGAACTGGAGACCCTTTTTACTCCTAACGGGGCATTCTATTATGATCCTCAGGAGTGTCAATGCATCTATATTTTGATTCTTTATCAAAGATATTACCCCAGGTGGCTGTGTACTGCAGTATCTTACTATCAGCTACTCACCATCAGGACTCTGTGTTCTTGTGTCACCCTTATTCTACAAGACACTGAAAGGAGTGGGGCGTATTGCACACGCAACGTTCATGGACAGAACAGAGGTTTCACGCGCTTTAGATGTTGCATGCCTAGTTCGGACTGGCACCTGACACACCGACAGTTGGAATAAAACTAATTTTACGGATTTTATATTAATCCATGTGTGTTTGAAGAGGCACTTGCTAGGCCTAGGCTAGGCTAGGGTATATATAAAATTTCCTTTTTCAAAATCTTGTTACAAAGAGCCATACTATCTTTTATACTAAAGGATATTTATGATTTTTTTAGACACATTTCTGATATCAAATAGAGAATGGCATAATAATATACGTTTTTTTCTTATTTTACCATCTTATTTGGCTTCTTTTTTTTTAAAGATTTTGTGTAAATTCTCAAAGCGGAACGAAGGTCAAATAAACCCGGATTATTTTGCCGTTCAATTATTAAGCCCGATGAAAGCCGAACATGGTTTATTAGATGCTTCGATTCAGTTGGCCTTTTCAACAACTAATGCGTTTCGTTTGCCGACCGCATTATTTAATTAATAAAACAGTCCCGAAACAATTACTACACATCATGTTTAGTTCTTATGTTCAGCTTTAGCGTTTATGCACTTTGTCGGATCGGCACTTCAGTTTCATTCGACACAATTTGGACTTTACTTAGGCTAGTCCTGGTCCAGTTGTTACAATGTCAGTCGATAAAACCTGATTGACATAAGTTGGCAATTATTCCTATAGCTCGGTCGCACTCATGGCGAATAAAAGCCAACTCGTGCGTGTGGAAACCAAGCGGCTTTTTTGTCAACCTATCATCTACACGATTCGACCGTTCGGTGTTGGCGAATATATAAGCCTTAGGCATGAAACGAGAAGCGTGTGTATAAGTTTATTAATTATAAAAGCACGTAAGCTTTGTTATTGTGAATAATATTCACATTATCTAAGTTTGATTGAACTCCGCACGTGCTTGAAACAGAACAGGCTCAAGTTGGAACATACACTTATTATCATAACAATTTGTACGTACCTCGTTGCGATAATTACATGATATAGCTATAGACTAATGGTGGGAGTCATGTAATGCAATAATCATCGTTCGTGCATTTGCTTACTTGCGCCTATTGACGTCATGTAGCAAATTGCAGATGTGAGTGTTGTGCATGTGTAAGCGGGAGTAGGGTTGCCAGGTCTTAAGACCGAAACGTCAGACAGATCAGACGTATTGGTAAAAAGGCCGGACATCCATAATTATTTAGTATTAGTAAAACGATATTTTTGTTTTAAAGTAAAACAATGCTTTTTTGTAATATCATAAAATCTTCATTAATTATAATGAAATTACAACAAATGAATAAATCAGTCTTCTTTAATATTAATCTTTCTATATTCATTACAACATTTATTTCAATCATTGCAAGAGTATGTAAGTACATGAAAAATGTACAGAAATGGTCAAATTTAAAAAGATTTAAAAATCCCGGACAGGCCGGACTCCGTCTAATATGACCGGACACGCAACCGAAAAGCCTGACTGTGTCCGACTTTAGCCGGACGCCTGGCAACGCTAGGCGGGAGGATGAGGATGACGTTTGTTCGTGTGTGTCTCGGGAGATAGCTAGCTAACGGTTCAGTGTCAAAATAAATTAAATTTATTAAGGATGACGCTAGTGATGCTAGCGTCGTATATCCTAACAAAAACGTTTGATTACAGTAATTAGTAACTAATTGCACGAGTAACACTGCTGCTGTAACCTGAATTTGGTATTTAGAACTAGCTACTTACTGGCTATAGCATTATAAAATGCTAAGAAAAGAACAGAAGGTAAAGAATGAAGATGGTGGCAGAATGCGTTAAATTACTGCATTTATATTAGCAGATTTTGACTTTGAGATTTAGGACTATGAGACCTAGGCGTAGGGCGGCAGAATCAGAGGTGAAGTAAAATTCGAGAAAGCCAAAACGTATATTTTTGTCTACCAGAAACATTTATTTCTCCAATATTATGTTTCGAAGATATTTATTTACAAATAGAAATAAATGATAATTATATATACGTGCAATATAATCTAGGAGTGTGAAATTTGGCATGGTTAAAGTTTATATGGCGAAGTATAGTGCATAAAGCTAAAATTTATATATATATATATATATATATATATGTGCGTGCGTACGTGCGTGCGTCGTGGTGTGTGTGTGTGTGTGTGTGTGTGTGTGTGTGTATGTGTGTGTGCGTGTATGTGTATGTGTGTGAGCGTGGTAAAACGTAGTGCTTTTAATAAAAAATTTCCTCTGGTTGATGGACGAAATTACCGACACATTAATTTGTCCAAGCATTGACCGAATGTGCTGAGAATTTTGTGTGATTTTGGATGTTCGTTATTCGATAGTCTTTGAAGTGTATGACAAGGAAAAAAAGCTTTTATTTAACATTTTGGATATTAGTTATGCGTTTTATATTAATGTGCAGATGAAAGCATAGATAATACATATGAATATGTACTGAGAGTTTAAAGTGAAATATAGCTTGCTTAGTAAACAAACCTAAACATTTTATGTATTACGGTCGAATTTCGACCACTCGAAGATCGCTAGGATTTTTTTTTATTCATTTGAAAACGGTTTTAATGATTTCGATGAAATTTATGGTTTGCTGGGGCGAAAATTCTAGCTAGCTGTCACCCCTGGGAAATTTCGATTTCTCTATGTTTTAATACACAGAACAAACATGACTTACTCTTGCAATATGATTGATAATTTTGCCACTGACATATTGTTCCTGATAGTTCAATGTCTAGAGGGTAGGGCTACGCTCTAAACAGAACAACCAAAAATAAAAATGTTTTCGGGTTTTTACTTAACAACTTTGTAGTTGTGTATAAATATGTATAAGTATGCCAAGTTACAGCTTTGTAGCACCTGTATATAGTCTCTGAGTAAAACCGCGTACGGACCGGACGGACGAACATGGCAAAACTGTAGGCGTAGGGTTCCTTGTTGTTTAACTTCGTAAACCTTAAATACCTTAAATATGATCCGAGGACACGTAAAGTATTTTAAGTGATGCAAATACTCATCATTGATTCAAAATGGAAGTTTATGCTCGGTAATAGTTGGGTATAATTGTAATGATAAATACACAAAGGCACATATTTGCCTAGCACTATTACAAACATTGAATTGAAAATAAACTGACGGCCATTATATAGGTGCTATTAGGTATGTAGTTATTATTTACACACACTAAAAGTTACTATTTTAAATAACAGAATAGTTAAAATACGGTTTATCTTTAAAAGGAGCAAATGTCTGACAATTTCTTAACATTGAAATTGTATAGTATGATTCAATGTACTATACCAGCCACTATATGCCAACAAATTACGTAATAGACCATTAAAAAGGGTATTTAAAGGACTCAGAGTAATCACTAGCATAGATGGAATCCTAAAATAATAACGAAGTTCAACTCTTTATACATGTGGCGTTTTATGTGGTACTAAATAAGATACTTCATTCTTGTAAGGTTGTTGTCGTTTTTACATGCCATAGACACCTCTATTAATGTACCATTTGCGAAACGAAATACGTTGCCGATAAATTTATTTAAACTACTTTTGATTAAAACTAGTATTACGGATTTTATAGCGTTTAATTTTAAATTATATATAATTCCCGACGTTTCGGGTGCTTTCCAGCAACCATAGTCATGGGGGTCTGAGATGACTGACGCCAGATGTCAATGTTAACCCTGAGTACCTTCAGCTTTTTAACTAAGTTTAAAAATTTATTATCAAAATAAGTGCTTGTTAGTGCAAACTTTGCGCGCGCTACGCCCAATTTACGGCAGACGCGGTGGCCTTTCAAATTCGAATCTGCAACGTTTGCTTCACAAACTCAAAATTACCGGTACGGTTAACAATCAGCCAACACTAGTGCGTCATAGTTAAACAGCTGAAGGTACTCCGGGTAAACATTGACACCGGGACGTCAGTCACCTCAGTCCCTCGTGACCATGGGTAACCAAAGCACCCGAAACGTCGGAAATTAAAAATCATTTAAAATTAAACGCGATAAAATCTGTAAAAGTAGTTTAATCAATTCACCAGATTACATCCACAAAAAGTTAATGTTTGGCGCGGATTTGGGCTTATAGCGTCATCGGTCCTTACTTTTTCGTAAACAACATTGGTGAGGTCTTCACTGTTAAAGGCAAAGGATCGTTCAATTCCTTTTGGCCCACATTCAACAATATGAACGTGGACAATCTGTGGTTCCAGCAGGACGGCGCTACGTACCTAACAGCAGACGCCACAGTGGAAATTCTGCATTAACTATTTGCTGGTAGGGTTATTTCTCGCAGAGGTGACTTGAATTGGCCATCGAGATCGTGCGATTTATTCATTAAATACAGCCTACCATACGTACACTGCTCACACACACACACACTTCTTTTACATAAATAGCCTCATATAAGAAATATTTGTCATAGTTCTCTCTCCTAGTAAGTAGGTTGACAACTGCAATTTTTTATTATTTTGCGTTGTCATCATTAAAATACTGCTGCCTATGCCCTGTTTAATTTTTTCTGTCGCCTTTTACGATACTCACGGGATGGTTTGAAGTGTTAAGGCTTCTAAGTGATGATATTCTTTTGTAGGAGGTAGTGGATTCACTTACGCTGCCGCGCCGCCACACGGCACCACCAAGATCCTACCTTCAATTCATGATTTTGAAATATATTCATCCAAGCAGACATAGCTTTCTCGATTGTTTTATTTCCGCAGTTTTTTTATTGTTGTGAGTTGTTATCAGGAATATGTTGTTGCTCATCACACTTCTATATAAGTTATGCGATTTTTAAATTTCTATTATCAGCTTAGACTTGTAAAAGCTTAAGTAATACTTCGTAGGTACTTGTAGTATTCTGTTGTTATATACAGACTTACGTCGCGCTTTCCTTTCCGCTGTACTTACCCGTGTCGATTAGGTATTTCAAATACTAATTTAAACGTTTTGTTAAATTCTGTTAGTTTTTGCATCTGCTTATACATGGTAGAGCCATGTTGTAGTTATATTAGAAGTATAGTTGTAGCAGGAATGGGTCGGCTCGACCGGGGAAGGACCACGCTCTCACAGAATACCGGCGTAAAATAGTAGCATAATGCTGCTGTGTTTCGTATGGTGAGGTAGAGAACCGGAGATCATTTTTACTGGAAACGAGGCATTCCATCTTAGTCCTCACGAGTGACAACGTATCTGCATTTTGATTCGTAATCGAGGATAGATGTAGATGTATGGACCACAGCAACCACTTACCATCAGGTGAACTGTGTGCTCGTTTGTCGCACTATCCTATAAAAATAAATTAACCACAACATGTCTTATAATTACATACATTTTACATAATTATGTATGTAATTACTCTAAGACCAAGAGCTTTTTTTACACAAGTTGTCAATATTTTAACTTGTTTTAAAATTTGTCAAGTGAACACTGTGCATAATTTGACGGGACCGTGGCGCAGTGGCGTAGCAATGAGTTGCATCGTTGGGGCCGCGGGTTCAAATCCCTAACGAAACAACTATTTGTATGGACTACAAATTAATTGTTTTGAATCTGGATGTTTGTCCTTGTGCAATTTATGTTTGTAAACTGCCTCCACGATACAGGAGAAAATCCTAGTGTGGAGGTAACGTAAAAAAGTTTTGTGTTACACAACCAGACCTTCCCCCCGCATAAATTATGTATTTATGTAGTATTAGATTCATAGCAGTTGGGCCAACAATTTTTCCTTTTATTTCAAGTATTTTCGAAAAAATTCTAATATTTTCTGATTATTTTCTCTATTTTTTCTACAAGTTGATATTGGGGCTGCAGTGGATAAAAGCTTTTTTTTAAAAATATTAATCTGAAAAATGGTAAATGACATTTAACACGAAATAATCTTGTCACTTAGATTATAAATGCTTTTTAAATTGAAGGACAAACATACTTTACGTTCTTTTGGATGTTTGTCCTTCAATCACGCTTGAATGTCCGGATGGATCCCGATAAAATTTGGCATAAAAGTTAATTACGTCGTGCAGTAGTTAAATAAAGTTTAATTGACGCCCAGTGAAATAGGCGGGCAACAGTATATTATTTTAAAATGGTGCTTTTAATAATTACCCCACCGATGATTTCCTCAGCTCTGTATTAAAAAACAGAAATTCCTCTGTATAAAAAAGCAGAAATGTTCCGTATTTCTGAATTCTGCCGTCTTCCTCTATAAGAATCTTTTTGTTTTTGTTTCAATGTATTTTTTTAAATTTATGTATCATCCTATCTTTATAGTGTGTAAATCATAATTAATGAGAGTGATATAATTCGTTGTTTCGATCTGTCATTATGATCATGTTTTTAAATGAAAGTGTTCTTTTCTTTACTTTTTACAAACCTAACAATATAATTAAACGTTTAAAAATGTAAACACTGACTTCAAAGAACTAAAAATAGTACAATGAAGTAAAATTAGTTCACTTAGTAAATAATTATTTGCCAGTATGTCGTCCAGATGAAGACCTCATTATCAGATCTTGATCCAGTTTTAATGGGGCCACTCCACCTCAGGTACAAGTGGTAGGCAGTAATCATTGAAATCTGACAACGTGGTTAAAGAATTATCTCTGAAACAAACATACAATTATAACGACGAATTGAGATCCTCTCCCTTTTTAAGTCGCCTAAGCATAGTACGAGTAGATATCATTAAATCTTTTAATTTAAAACTGCACACACGTCTCTTGTATTTTGTAATAGATTTTATCACATTTATCATGTTAAAAATAGTACAAATGTAAACATATGCTAAAACACTAGAGAAAGAGCGTCTAGATGTAGAAATGATAATAGTCAATACAGTAAACGTGACTATCAGAAATTTAGTACCTTCAGTAAAGTATCTTAAATTCAATATCTGTATCTTGTATTTTACACTATTATTGCTCGAATACACTTATGTCGTTATCACGACACTATGAAACCCTGTTTTTAGACTCAAGTTAATGAGAGTTAATTTATAACGTTCTTGTGAACTTAATATTCGACGCCTATATTTTTTATTTGTATCCATCGATTTCTCGGAAACGGCAAAACTGATTTTAATTATTCTTCTTATTACAAAATACTTTAAGGTAGCAAAGTACAGAAATTATAAGTGCTTTAAGGATAGTTCCATTTAAATTTAAAAATAAAATTCACTTCTAAGGATGGAAAAATAGGGGATGATGATTGTAATGTAGGTAACTATAGACGACATTCTACGTTACCTTGAACTTGTGACATTGCTTAGTCCACACAGAACGGTAAAAAACTTAACAAAATTAAAAGCCGACTTCATAGAACTAAAAAAATGAAATAATTTCATATGTTTATACCGAGGCCTTAATTCTACTATACACTGTGTCTTAGCACCGACTTACAATGTGAAATTATTATATTCTTTTTGGTTCTTTATAGATGGTTTTTCCTTTTTGCTGAAAGTTTTTTTGTCTAGATCTAGAGTTTAAGTTAGGGATGAAAGCGGGTCACCGAACTTTGTTAAGCACAATGTTGCTAGCTATGTCGTACATGTGGTTCGAGCGTTAGATGAATGGCGATAAATTAAAAATTCAAAACAAAGCTCGGTGGCGCGTGGGCGGGCGGACGACTAAGCGCAGGGCGGGCGGCGATCGAAGAGCGCGCGCGGAGGCTCGCGGGCTGGGGCGGGCGCGCGGGGCGAGGGTTCGCAGGGAGACGTAACGATCGCGTACCGGGCGCAGTCTTCCAGCCGCGAGCGCGCTGTGAGCATGGGCGACGTGGGTACGCTCGCCGCCATGGACGCGTTCGCGGGCGGCGCCCGGCGCAGGCCGGCGCGCCTGCCACCGCCGCCGCCCTTCGTGCCGCCACCGCCACCGCATCGCCACGACCACTACTACGTGCGCCGCAAGTCGCCCGTGCCGCGCCACGCGAACACCCTCACCCTGTTCGCGCGCACCAACGGTACCCTTGCTGCATGCTTCCCATCGCACTTGCACCGCACTGCACCCACGTCACAATCGCCAATACCAATGTTTCAATCTCATTACTCGATCGTTATTCTCTTTATTCTTTTTTCTTATGTATCGACTTTGTAATATAACTTTAAGATAGAATGAGTATAAAAGCACAAGTGCACCAAAGTTGCTAATAACATATTACATTTTATCATTAAGTAATTTAACATACTTAAGTTAACATACGAACATACGTCATATAAATTTTAACATCAACAATTTCGTTTTTGTCGTTCTTTTGAAGATTCATTTTTATTGCATATATATTTTATTATATCATCACTTACATACATCCTTTTCTTGTCATTTTAATATTTTTTGAATTGTAATAATGACGGTGTCAGCCATTTGACCTTTATACAAGTTTAACAATTTGTACAGTTTAATGGCAATTAACTTACAAAAATTCTCGTCCCTGGTGTTGTCGTCTTCCAAACTGATAAATTTAATTTGAAAAAATTTACATTTATGGCAAATTCGCTTCATTTCGTCAACTACAAATTCATGTGCGACTGTAAGCGCCTACGTGGCCGCCCAACTTAACTTTATTAAGTTGCTGTTGTTAAAAAAAGTTCAGTGTAAGTACCCCGTTCGGATACATCTGTGCGTAAATAATTAATTAATGAAAAAATTGCTACTTGGACTGCTCTTATTGTCAACGTTCCACTTAGTGGCTTATTGTAAGTTCAATATTTTGGTTGAAAACACAATGACTTGATTTTAATAAAATCCATATTAGCCATTCATTAGACAATTAAGCAACGAATGAAGTCGACGCTTAAATTTCTAATGAAATTTTTAAGTGAATTATTTACGATGGTTTTTAGAAAATATCCACTAAAGATGGTAGAATCGGAGTTTTTGGACTTGACACGTGGAGGTACTTTTCAAACATTGGACAAGTCACAACAATCAACCACCTCTAAATGGGTTGTTAAAAAAGACTGGTTTATCGTTATCATCTTAAAGATGTTTTTTGGTTATAGAAAAATGCAATTAACATAAAAAGTTCATCGTTACTTCGTCCATACAAACGCCAGAGAATTCAAAATGTCAGTCTGTCGCGTTACCGCCTCCATTTTATTGAAAAGAGTTTACTAAATGCGTAACATCATATATTACATAGTATTTTATAAAAGACGGATGTTTTCTGTGATGCTGCGCCGGTGGATAAACAGTCTAAAGCGTCACGACAACCTTGGACTCCTATTTCAAACTTGCGTGTGCGCCGCTCGCAGCGCCTATCACTTTATGAGTTGAATGTCAATCACTGCATTCTTTGTCTAATGAGATATTTAACCTTGTAAAAAATAATCTACGTGTACCAATATTATGGTAATGTACCTTAAGAAAAAGTAAAATCATTTTCTAGGAAGTAGGTATAGTGGCTCCCTTCCAGCCTAGTAGTCCCTATGTGTTGGTACCAACCTCCTTTTTCTAGACAACACAGTAGCATTACGCCCACAGCTGTGTTCTGGATTGAAATCACAGAGCCAGTATAATTGCGGGCAATGAAGATATATAACCGCACCGTCGCGTCGCTCATTTGTTACGCTAATGTTATATCTTCGAAGATTATTATTATCTATATCTATATATTAATTACTTCTGAATTGATTATAAGGAATAAACGAATTAAAGTCTACAATTATAATAATAAATCGATATGCCTTTGTTGAAACAGCTTGGAATACGCTAATGCACCGCAGACCCGTCAACCATTTTCACAAAATTTGACGTCTACTGTCAAATTCTATACATTTTCATTCAATTAATGTTCTCCCTCAAAACATAAAAGGTAACTACATTTTTTTCCGCGGAACACTTCGTTACGTAGACGCTTTAACATGTTTGCTTTGTTAAATATTTGTGATTTGACGTAATCATCTACCGGTTATTCGAAAAATAAATCTAAGATTATGGCAGTTTGGGTACCTTAGAACTAAGACAGTAAAAATCACTAAAAAATTAACTATATAGTTTAAAACTATACCCACTCGTCCAGATATCCAGACCCAGAACAAATATATTTTATTTATTAGGATCACCGATGATAAATACATTTACGAAAAATATTATACGAACCGATACGCGATTGGTCGGTTTTTTATTTATTTTGTTACATTTTCAAATAAGATATTTATTTCACTGTTTTGTTATATTATTTGTACAGCATGTACTCGTAAGTAGTAGTTTTCTTTACGAAATTTTGTGGAGTTATATAACTATATAATCTAACTTTCCTATTACATACCATATTTATTCTTTGATCTTAGTAAAGTATAATTTAACAAATAAGTATATGGATGAGGTGTCCTTGAACGAGATAAAAGCAAAGCAAAGTAATAATTCCTGGGAATGTCAGACGGCAGCTTCCTGAAGCCAGCGACGGTCGCGGCCACGAGGCGCCCTTGACCCAGCGCCGCTTCCTCTGCAGCTGCACCACCCGCCTTCGCTCTCTCAACACAAATACTCGATTTATCTTTTAATTTTACTAAATAAAAGAACAGAAAATGAGAAGTTGGGAACCAAAATTTTCTATTGTCTGACGGTTCATTGAAAGAAAAAAGTTTTGCATTGCTATTGTTCGGTATTTATTATCTATCTGGAAGGTCAGTCGGGTGAATGTTATATATGAACGTATATTGTACTGTTATTTGTAATACGTTTATTAAGTAGTAAGTTAGTCAAGTATTTAAATAATGCACCATTCTGAACTGTTTAAACATAAATCTTAGATCGATAGATAATTTGTTTCTCCAATCATAGACAAATATAGTGACAAAACTATTTACTAACTTATTAATTAAATTCCATTATAAGTAAGATCTAAAACTTGTTGCAGTTTAATAAAACCTTAATACGTATTTTGTTTAATGTTATTCGTTGTACGTATTACTTTGTTTTTAGAATTAGTATGATGAAAGTAAACATTCGACTTATTTTTAGCTTTCGCTGTGTTTGAATCACAGTTTCGAAAATATTTAAATGACTAATGTCTATTTATAATTTATATTTTTATTTACTTAAAAAGAAATAGAATATAGGTCAACTTCGTAATTTAACCTATTAGCTTTTTGAAGGCTACATTAATGAACAAGAAGTGCGTTATAGCGCTAACTAATGGCATCTATCGTTAGAGAAATATTATCTCGTTAGTTTAGTTACGGTGCAAATGCGTAGCGCTGAAAGCGGGGAGTTGTATTGTCGAGGGCTCGTTTATTTTTCATCGTGAGGTTATTATCTCTTGGAGTAGAGGCGTCGTCGCGACGCTCGCGTGCAACTAGTCACTGTCACACCGTTGAGTATTTTCACGTTGCCAGACAACATCCATTGCTGACAGAATGTGACCTACTTATCTGAATTTATTAAAATTATATAAAGCAAAATATCTATCATTGACTATTGCAAAGACTGGAAACTTTTGTCTTTTGTGAGTTACTGTATAAAATCATCCTATTTGACAAACGAAATTGAATTATTTTATAGTTTTTATTTTCATTTCTTTATAATTATGAATAGACGCTTCGTTAAAACCAGGATTTACAACAATGTTTTGTTTTCGGTTCGTATATCACCAATAGTGTTTTTCCACAGATGTGTAGGTTTCCTCACGATGTCCATGCTTCATCGTGTAGCACATAGTAAATTAACATTTAAGATTGTCAATTAAGTATTGCGGAGATCGAATTTGGTAAGCTTGCGTACGTGCCATTAACCCTTGATTTACAGCGCCAACAAAATATCCACCGCTGAACACAGGCCCTCTTAGATTGCCTCAGGATGTCGCCATAGTTGCCACCACAGCAATCGTAATAATACTATCGTATCGTATATTATTACTATTTCTGTGGTTGCCACGCTTGTCAAGCGTTGGCAACCGCAGTTTTTTATTACTTTGAGAGTTGTTAGGAAGATGCTGCTGCTGCTCATCACACTTCTTTATTTTATTTTTATTTTTTTTTTTCATATTTTTTATTATATTATTTTCTTTATATTATTTTTATTTTCTATATAAGTTATGCGATTTTTAAATTTCTATTATCAGCTTAGACTTGTAAAAGCTTAAGTAATACTTCGTACTTCGTAGTACTATGTATTATGTATTCTGTTGTTATATACACACTTACATCGCGCTGTCCTTTCCGCGCTCTGTACTTACCCGTGTCGATTAGGTATTTCAAATACTAATTTAAACGTTTTGTTAAATTCCGTTTGTTTTTGCATCTGCTTATACGTGGTAGAGCTATGTTGTAGTTATATTAGAAGTATAGTTGTAGCACGAATGGATCGGCTCGACCGGGGAAGGACCACATTCTCACAGAATACCAGCGTAAAACAGTAGCTTAATGCTGCTGTGTTTCGTATGGTGAGTGTAGAGAACCGGAGACCCTTTTTACTGGAAACGAGGCATTCCCTCTTAGTCCTCACGGGTGACAACGCACGAACGTGTATTTTGATTTGTAATCGTGGATAGATGTAGATGTATGTGGGCCACAGCAACCACTTACCATCAGGTGGACTGTGTGCTCGTTTGTTACCCTATCCTATAAAAAAAATATTGCGAATGTCATAAAGTTGCGACTATTATATTTAATAACCGAAAACTAAAAAAATATACTTTTAATAAATATTTGTTGATTAAAAGAATCGCTTTAACCACCATATATTAATTTGGTATGTTCACATTGTTTTGCTTCCAGTATGCATAAATTTATCTGAGCGTGTGAAATGTGCACCCCGCTTCCCAATCCGTGTTGGAGGACTTACATGTCTTCAAAATATTTTATTTAATTTCTCACACATGTTTTCATTCACCGCCGAACTTGAGGTAAATCAGTTTTATTGATGGCAGCGGGATCGAACCCAAGACTGGTGTAGTGTGAAATTTACTGGGAGCGCTTAGCTTCCACAGCTCAACTCTCTAAAAACTGAGAGGCGGCCTGCGCCCAGCTGTTGGCCGTAGATATAAGGATAGGCATACTTTGCAAATATGTAAGAAAATTGTGATTTCTTATATTAACGCGAACCCTACACATCGAATAAAACTACTTTTACGGATTGTATCGCGTTTAATTCTACTTATTTTTGATTCCCGACATTTCGAGTTTTGATAGACAAACAAATCCTTGAGATCCTGTACTTAATAAAAATAAAACTAAACTCAAGCATACCACTGCAAGACTTCAAGACGCTTTAGGTACTCTGGGTTAACTCTGACATCGGAACGTTAATCACCTCAGTACTTCGTGACCATTTTTAATTAATTTTCGTACATTATTCAATGTAAGAAAATTAATTAAAAATGCATATTACAATACATAGAAAGAGGTACTTATTTATGAATAACCGGAGAAGCTATTGTACTCCCATCCCTATTGTACATGGCTGAATAAGTTTGTGGTTGTTTGACTACGGCTGCGTATAGTTTTTACTTTTTAGCAATCTATTAAAACCGAGTCAGTGCGGTCGTGGTTACTATTTTTGAACACCATATAAAACGTGTGTAAACAGGCCAAATAGTCGGCATGCTTTTTGTATTCACTGTACGGAGTATTTTTAAAGTGGTGATTTCGCGTCGTTTTACGCAGAATGACGAGTAATAAGCGTGCGCTGCCAACGAAATCGCTTGACCATTGTATTGGTAATACCGATACCGTATGGTATGGCACAATTCTGTCCTTGCGACTAGACATTTTTTTCTAGTTTCGTCATCACTTTTGGAAAGACGATAAGCGAAGATTTTTATCTTTAAAGGTTTTATTGTTCTTCAGCAATGATGTTCATGAGTCATGTTGTAAATGATGTTTATGAGTAATTCCTGGTATGTTTTATACAATTACTGTGTTTAGTAAAATGAAATAATTAAAGATGTGATGTTTAATATATATATATATATATATATATATATATATATATATATATATATATATATATATATATATATATATATATATATATATATTTGGTAGTTATATAGTATTATTCATTAATAATAATTATTACGAGAAAGTAAAGTTCTCTGCGATTTTAAAATATCTGGGTTTAGAAACTTTTACAGTCTTACATAATGCCTCAGCAAACGACCTCTGGAGTGAGGGCGGCTTGGCCAAGGGCGACTGAATCGATCCGATCTGCGTCAACTGCACCCCTTCCCCAGGCCGAGCTCTCCCGCGCAACGACCTCCCCCTCTTTGTTGAGTAGACACAGCTATCAGCTGGAAACAATCTACATAGAAATATATAAATACTAAACACTGATTGACTAAGTTCATCGATAAGTAAGTAAGTATTAAACGAGCTTAAGCGCAAGTTGATAAATACCTACGTTTTGACCTTCGCATTGTTTTCTCATTAAACATCTACTACGATATAAACAAATGCCATATATACAGTTTTGTTTTACAAGTGAATCATATTCGCTTGATATTTTGATCACCACTCGATACGTTGAATGAAATAATTGTGAAATAATCCAGAGCGGATAAAGGAGTTTTTGTTATGACCTTAATGCATTCTGTCACGTTATAATTATTGTCCTATGTTGCAATTTTATTTGAGTAATAGTCCGTTAATACCTGCAGCGAGGCCGGTGCCGCCTGTTGTTTGCCATTTACTGTTACGACCTATTAAAGTCCACCGCTAAACATAGGCCTCCCCCATTGAATGTCTCGGGAGGGATATATATCCACAGTTTATTTCCCTGTTTCCTGTTTCCCTTTGTCGCCTGTTGCGACACTCACGGGATGATATGGGGGAGTGGATGTTCTTACACCGTCACTACATACTACACAGCAGGTAACGCCGCGTCTACACGGTACACCGCCATTACACAGCTAGACAGAAGGGGATGATTAATATCAGCTTTATCGTAAGATGATCTAACATATGAGATCGATAATAGAATAGAATAATTTTTTATTCAATATAGATTACAAGTAATTCTTATTGAAAGTTTATATTTTACGTTAACACTGGTTCGAAAAAAACTTTTTAAAAAAAAAAATTTTACAATTTCAAGAGTCACAAAATATTAGAGAGAAGAGACAATAACTGTAGTTAGTACTTGAATGTTCTAAGTGTAAGTAAAAAAATCCTTTCATGATAAGCAAAGCACGAGCGATTTGTGAAGCGTTGCCGATGAATGGGAATCGCGTGGCGCCCGGCCTTCACTCTTATCACCTATTAATAGAATCATCTGATTTGCGCGAGGAAACGCTTTTACTTCGCGGCCCGCTAATGTTAGCTACGTAATACGTATATCGCATGGTTATGATGCATAACAAATATTATAGTGAGAAACGGGAAACAGCTGCGCTCTAAACATGGACTATTAATACGAGTACATATCCGTGAAGTATTAATAAATAATACCATCCAGACCGAATTTCAGCCACGGCGGCCTGCCTCAACGGAGGCTAGTCATCGGCGCAGTACAGGATTATAGTGCCCAAGCGTATGCGCTAGCACAGATGCACTCTCTATTCCCTCACTCTCGTAATCCGATGGGACAGTAAACCGACACGACCGGGAGAGAGACCAACGGCTTTACGTGCTTTTCGAGGCACGGGGGTGAGATACCGCCAACTTCGTGACTCCGGGCAGCTACTGAGAATTTCTTGACAGAAAAACTCAATAATTGAGTTTTTGGCCCGACCCGGGATTTGAACCTAGGACCTCATGATCAGCAGTCGCACTACTACAACCACTAGACCAACGAGGCAGTCAGTGAAGTAAGGTGGAGTCTTAGTCCCAATGCGTATAGTAGGCGAACTTTACATGTCTTGGAAATATTTTATTTAATTTCTCACACAGGTGATTTCCTCATGATGTTTCCTTTACCGCAGAGCACGTGGTAAATCAACACCTAAACTGCTTTAGACTGGTTTTAATGCATACATATGTGACAAAATTTAGATTTTTTTCTAAGCTTAGAATAAAATAGATGATATTATCTTTAAAACGTTGAATATATACGAATGGCCATCAACCTTTTAACCTGATATTGCATTGCATTTTGATGAAATTTCACAAAAAAAAAAAACGTTAAAAAGCAAGATAAATAACATTATTCTTTTGTTTTCAGAACCAAAGAAAGATAAATTGGAAAACGGTGGCGAACTGGTGAGGCCGGAACGACCGAACTCTTTAACAGCGGGAAAGATTCCGAGACGAGTATGTTATCAAGGTGATGGTAAGCTATTGTTTTTTTTAACATACTTTAAGAGTCGGTGAGTTGTTTACCTATATGAGTTTTTCGCCTTTTTCCTCTTGTTTGAACGTTTTTCAACACCGCTGTTCAAATATGTCTAAATAAAATTATTATCTTATCTAATGCGAGTAGATACTTGGTATTTAATAGATACAGGTAAATTTTAATTTAATAAAATTTTATTAAAATGAATTTTTTTAAATTAAAATTTACCTTGATTTTGACGGCGAAAAGGAACTTATTTAGTAGTACCATAGAATACTATAATACACAATAGAATGGCTGTCAACCTTACTTTGTAGGAGGATTGGCGTCGCTGGGAGCACACATACAAGCAATTACATCGTATTATCAGTTATCACTACTACGAACTCATTTTAGACTTTTGATTAATGTGTTTGACACATAAATATTTCTTTATTTTTGTTTCTAATATTCACAAAATATAAATAGTTTCGACTTACTGGTTGTAGAATATGTCTCCTTTATTTAAATTCCATTTCCTGCTGCCCTTATGACACGTAATTATTGCACAATTTGCCATTTTTTAATTAATTTGCATGCAGCGACGCTTGACACGAAAGTTGGAAACGATTGATTGTGTTGACATTTAGACGTGTGAATTGACATGTTAGTGACATGTTAGTGGCTACACGGGCTCCGCACACTCCGCCGTTCTATTATGTATTATGGTATTCTATGAGTGGTAACTAGCTTGGTACGTCTAATATGTAAGTAAGGAGTTCTATATGCGGCAACAGCTGCAAAAGTATAGCATTCACAAAAAAATGGTAAAAAATATACATAATATAATGGAAAGAAAATTGTGCGTATGTATTTAAAGCGACGTTTTAAATAATATCAGCACAGTCTATAAATCAGCATAGCATTTATTTATTCTTTATTGAACCTTATCAATGTATAGGCGGATTTAATTCTAAAATCATTCTCTGTTACTTTTTAACACTGTTGCTTTATTGTTTTTTGTATTACACGATAACAAGTGACTAAGCATCTTATGTTGCATAATGAATTAGATATGACATTAGATTTAAAGTAAAAAAAAAAAATTACTAAACGGGTAATAACGCTATTATATTCAACATTCGGTATAAATAATTGTAATCTAAACAATATTTGTGTAAACAAGCGTATGTTGGAAGTAAAGGCATCATGAATGAATAAAATATTTCGTAGATTGGGGCTATTTTGAGTATCAGGTCCACAGGGTCAACGATATTAACCTTTATTATTTATGATGCACACCGGCGTCACTGTTTTGCTGACATTTCACATGCGTCGTGCATAATTTTAATCTTTTGTGACTATACAATGTGAATATAATTATTAGTGTTGGAATTAAAGGCTTTGTAAGTAAGCTATTGTAGTAAAAACTAGAAAATGTTTTTACCCTATCTGTAACGAAGAGGAATTAGCTGAATATTAGAGCTAATATAATTATAGACTGTAAGGCATCCATCTTAGTTCTCTTCTTCTCTGTTCGAAGTTGGCTGCAGGTGTTCATCTACTCCAGCAGCCACTTAACATCAGATGCACTGGGGGTTCGTTTTTCTCATCAGTTCTATAACAAAAGATGACAGTGGATGTTATACTATATACTGTAAATTTCCGCATTAGGTCATTTATATTTTTCTGTTTATAACTTATCTTACTTCATGAATTTGAATTTTTGATAATTTTTTTTCATGAACACTCACGCCTGTCACCCAGAGGGGTAGGCAGAGACTAAAACTTCCATTTGACACGATCCTGACACATCTCTCTCGTCTTCTCCAATATACCTATGCATACATGCTCGTCGGTTAAGGGTACTGCTAGTTTGGCCCATTAAGGATATATCGCCAATTTGGTCGATAAACTTTCGCCTAGAACGTCCTTTTCCGACTGTGCCTTTTTTGCTATACTGCCTATTTCGATGTTACTGGGACTTATCATCTGTGTTTATCATATGGTTATCAGATTACGCATACGGATATCACGTAGTATGAGTTCCTTCGTATGTGAGCAAAACTTTAATGTGACTTGTATGTGTGTGTTGGGCTTAATTTAAATACATCACAGCTAATTCTAGAGTGACTATTGGAAACCATTTGCCCTGGGACTACCCAGGTATGAGTATTGGGCAAATGTTTTAATTTACGCGCTACTCAATTGTATGAAAGGGACACTAAAGAAGGCGATGCGAACATATCGAAATTGACCGAGGGAATAATGTTTTGATAATCTAAGAAACAATCATGTGCCCTTGTTCTTCCCATGTACATAAAAATATATTACTTCAAAGTTATTTTATCAAGAACATTGTTTTAAAGTGAGCGGATACGGCGGCGCAAGCGAAGGCGGCGACAACGAGCAACTGATGCTGTCGGAACTGCCGGAGCCACCGATAGCCGTGTCGGAAATCGGACCGATTCCGCCGCCGCCCATGTTCAGCTCGCCCAGCCCCACGCGTCACCATCATCAACACCAACATGCGCTTTCCCATCAACCTCTCTCTGACTGTGAGTTTTATTATTCATTAAAAATATCTTTATTTCTAGGATTTCATCATCATTTACAATCACGTGGGATTATTGTCAAGCACTGGCCTATAATACTTCACAACGAGTTTTTATGAATTTATGAGCAATGTTCTCTTCGTATTTGTACTATTCGTCTGTACGCTTTTTTACTGGAAACAAGGCATTCTATCTTAGTCCTCACGGGTGACAACGTATCTGCGTTTTGATTCTTAATCGAGGATAAATTTAGATGTCTATGGGCCACAGAATCCATTTACCATTAGGTGGACTGCTCGTTTGTCATCCTTATTCTATAAAAAAAAAAACTATTTGACAGTGCAGCCACGTGTTAAATTTAACCTTCACGACTCTCACCATTAAAAACGATATCTTAAATACTGAATGAGACGGTCGCGTTATAAACCGTATCTCGATTGAATTTGCTAAAAAGATTCATAATAAAAAATAAAAATATAAATTTCTTCGCAACCTTCCGCTAAACAAATACAATGATGTGTCTTACCTGGATTGAAGAGCACCTCCCGCCCTCTCTCAATTGCATGCACTAACTCCGTCACCACTAGTCCCAGCACCACTACTCCCAACACCACTATTCCAGGCAAGACACACCATCGACAATAATACGACACGTTACACGATAAGTGAAGCTTAGCGGTCAGCCGCCGTAGAGTCTACATTACCTGAAGATGCCTCGTGTAGAGGCGAAACACGTGTCATCATTGTATTTGTTTAGCGGAAGGTTACGAAGAAATTTATATTTTTATTTTTTATTATAATGGATTTCCGCAAAGTAACGCCTGATTCTATCAATTATCTTAAAAAAGATTCATTAAAAATTCCATTATGGTTGCCGTTACAGCCTATTAAAGTCTACTGCTGCACATAGGATATGTGCCATAGTTGCTACGCTTGGCAAGCGGGTTGGCAACGGCAGTTTTTTTTAGTCGTTATTAGGACGTTGTTGCCTATCTCCTGATTTGTTATCCTCTGTCGCCTCTTTCGACACCTACGGGGTAGTGGATATTCTTACACGGTCAAAAGGACACGAGCTGTTAAAATTATATAAAAGTAAAAAAAAAAGTTAAGGTGCAGTCACATACAGTAATCATTGCACATTGCGTACTGTTAAGCGATCCGTATGCTTATAGGTTTGACAATTTTTACGATTATTATTCCGAATATCGCGAGACTTATCCAGGGTTTCGTTTATGACTTCTTCATGGTTTGTTTGATCCATTTACAGGTAGTACGTATTTTACAGTATACGTTCACGTTCATGCACACAAAAACCAAGTCGACCGTGGGTGGGTTTGTTACGCAATAAAATTTCTGTTCTGGTCTTCATGATTCTACACGAATGCGCCGTTTTGCAGCCGAGGAGGAGGACGAGCTGGAGGAGGAAGACATTGAGACGCCGCTGAATGCGGACACGTCGCGCGTCGAAGAGATCCCGCCCAAGGAGCCGCTGTTCAACGCGGTGCCGCTGAAGTCCGCGCTGAAGAAGCGGCCGGCGCCCGCCGCCTCGCCCGCCGCCACGCCGCTCGCCACGCCGCTGGCGCCGCGCCAGGACCACCACCACGCCAGTTTCAAGTCAGTACCAGCCCTCTACCTACCTTATTCTCCCTGTACCAGATTTAAGTTATTGTTTCAAATGAGTACTAATACTTCGTAGAACTCTGTCTCGCTCCTTTATCTCGATCTCTATCTCGATCTCGATCATTAGCATAAATTTTGACAGCGTTTTTTATGGACGGGGCGAAATCATCATTAGTTTTTCAATTTTAGGCACTACGAGTAGAGTACTACTTCGATAGCATTATCAGTTCCTTATGGTCTGTGTGAAATTTTAATTTGTACTTCAAGTTACTTATAGCAGCGTTCTACGTCTTTCCCACCTATTAAATGAGATTTAAATTCGTTTTTAAGTCCATACTAGCAATTCGGTACGTCTCTATGGCCGTCCCTAAAGAGCTGAATGAAATTTAAACACCTGTTTGTACGCAGTACTTTTATACGTGGTAGAGACACGCTGCAGTTATATATGGTTGTAGCACGAATGGGTCGGCTCAACCGGGGAGGGACCACGCTCTCACAAAATACCAGCCTAAAATACTAGCATAATGCTGCTGTGTATACGAAATGGTGAGTGTAGAGATCTGGAGAACTATTTTACTGGAATCGAAGCATTCTATCCTAAGGGATAACAACGCACTGCCTTTTGATTCTTAATGGATGTTAAATCTAGATGTCTATGGGCCACAGCATCCACTTACCATCAGGTGGACTGTGTGCTCGTTTGTCACCCTTATCCTATAAAAAACACTACGGCAGTGCCTTTTCTGTCTTTTATGAACTAAAAAAGGTTAGTAATTTAGCAAATAAATACACGATATTTTTTGGTCGAATTAACTAGTATAGTTATAACTTTTCTAAGTAGGTATTAACTCGGATTCGTTAATGTTGCTAACAAAATGTCATTTTTATGAGTACGAGAATTATTTCATTTAGGTACAAGATGTACAAAATTTTTACACGCATTTTAATTTGGTTTACCTACTAAAAGTTTTGACAAAACCTTTGATTTTTAGATCAATAATGAAACGCATATTGTTCTGTCTTTCGAATTGATGTTCACTGTTAATTATGCTTTAAAAATATTAGTAACAATAACAAAATGTATCGAAATGTGAGCTTATCTATGTATGAATTCTGCTACTTATGATTCACAATATCATTAGTTTGTTTGTATCGTAAAATGAGATTTCCTCTTCCTCATTAGTCCGTAAACGATCTATTGCTGGACATTGTTTATCCATAGCAGAGATAATGGAACCAACGATTGTAATCACTAAATGAGAAGGACGAACGATATATATTATTTCTGTATTTAACTTTCAGGTATATAAAAAAGTAAGTTAATTTATCGCGAAATTTTTTAGAGAACAATATAAATAACGAAAATGTGAAATAATATCAGACATAGTTATATAATAATCATATAGATTACACACAAAAATACCTTATACATATAATGTTTATAAAATGTAGAGGTGTTTATATGCTTTATGATTAATTTACTGACCGAAAGTCAAGAGATGCTCTAATCTCATCAAATGATCATTGATTGTAACCTCATTTGTGTTAAACTAAAAAACACATTTACATGACGTTATGGTATTTGGGCATGTTTGAAATATTTTGCGTTTATTTTTACCATGCGCTGCCTGCAGACGGCCGCCGCCCAAACCGAGGATCCGCATATGGTAACAGTCCCTCAAGTTTTGTCAATGTCGTTAAATAAGCAATCGCCCAGAGACCTCTCGACGGTCCGCTTGCCTTCCTTCAGCCTGCAGCCCATGCATCGTGCATCGCACGCTTCCGTCTCTCATCATTATAACGTGAATCAAAACTAAATTTACTTTCATGTGCTATCCGTCTAGAACCACGGTTTTAGTGTGACTTGCAATACGGCCTTACCGTTAATGATATTAATATTTTTACTAACTATATAACAATTAATGAATCATTACACGAGCACCTATTGACGTTATAGATGTGTGTAAAACGTTAATATACACTTTGCAATAAACTACTGCTGCGTTGTATTTGAATGATGAACGCTCTGTTTGCTGCTCTATCTATCAATATGTATATTAATATAGCTCAGTGTTGCATGCTATTGTACTGTACACTTTTAATACAATTGAAACGATTTGACGTATACTTATCGAAATACATTTAAACATCATACCCAGAAACGTATTTTCCTCTTAATTATTTTGTTCGTTTGCAATGCCAGTCACCAGTTACAGGCGAGATTGAAGTTAGATACTGGCTTGAAATAGATAAAAAGAAAATAAATCTTGTTAACTGCTTGTAGTTAAGTATGGGTACGACTAATGAATAGATATGCACGTTTCCATTTTTCTTTTCCGAACGGATTCGATCGTCTGACGGCCACCAGGATATATCAATTAGCTGTAAAAACTATTTGCTCATTTCGAAATATGAATGTCGTAATTTAATTTTAAAAAATATCACGGGCATTTGGGTTTCCTGTGTTAAATTCCTTTTATAGAAAACTAAGTTGGTATCTGTCTATTATGATTGCCTTTTGCGATTATTCCAATGCAAATGACGTCATGAATCGACGCTATACCGGTGATTT
This sequence comes from Parnassius apollo, assembly GCA_907164705.1. NCBI lineage: Eukaryota > Metazoa > Arthropoda > Insecta > Lepidoptera > Papilionidae > Parnassius > Parnassius apollo. Next base: position 70,546 of record CAJQZP010001420.1, on the reverse strand, counting down.
GTTCCAAAACATAGGACAGTATATGACGTCATACATTTGCACCATATTGGAAAAGTGTTGGCAATTATTTTGTCATTTTGTGCTCCAAAAATCATTATATCCTCCTAATGGAAACACCAGCAATTATTCTGTAATTTTTTTTTCTGAATAAATAAAAACTAATTCTGGCATGCATAGGCAACATGATTATGTGTGGCAGGATGCCAGAATGGCCGGATATCCGACACAATATGGCGGCGGCACGCCAGTACAATATAGTGTCGATGACGTCATTTCTATTCGGCAGTATACTGAAAACGTTTTGAAACATACCCTATATATAATGTTCACTAATGTAAAGGCTTGGATCATACCACTGAGCTTATTTCGGTTCATTTTCAGTTCAACTCATGTACTCAGTGTTATGAGTACATTTTTCGTGCATGTTTTCCATTGTATTTCACTAACTTAAATTAAAGACGGACATAGAAAATCAGTTAATTAGTCCGAGCTCTATATTGGACGTTTATAAGAGCGGTTTGGTGATTCCGTGTGTTGTGGGCCACAGCAGTCGGCCGGTGCGCGTGGGCAACGCGGTGGAGAACAAGGAGAACGCGCGGCCGTGGGAAGGCGAGTACCGTGATGACTACGCGAGCGAGTCGGAACGAGTGGCCGCCAAATTAGCGCGCAAGGAGAGCCTCAACATCAAGCTCGCGCTGCGTCCTGACCGCCAGGAGCTCATCAACAGGTACAGTAAGTTTTGATATTTGGTATATATACGCATACCCACCTCACTGGTGTGAGGACGGGCTATGTCGGATTCGCATCGACTAAAACCACATGGTGTTTCACCATCGCCGCATAATGATTGGCACGGGTCTTAATTCAGCAGTTCATTAAGTAGTGTAGCGGTTTGTCTGCTTTTTATCACCGTGGGGTTGGTAACTCCATCTTATACACTTCTACCCTCATGCAGCGGTGCAGCAACTGCTTTGTTATGATTTGAAGGGTAAGAGGGCCAGTTTAAGGGAGACCTCAAGATATACAAGCATTATCATGAATGCTTGTATATCTTGTGGTCATTAATGCAAAATGAAAATGAAATAGATATATGTTCATATTCATGTTCACAAAAATGAGACACAGTCAAACAAAAAATATCATTTAATATGTAAAACGAAACACAGTTTTATATTACCTACCTTTATTCCAATTCAGTTAAGAGACAAAACGAGCGACTGATAAAAGAGGTTATTGGTTTGCTAAAAGTTGGGAACGATATGCTCCTGGCCAATTTCAACCGGGTGATCAATCTTATCAGACAATTTATGTTTCGTACATCATATAAACATAATATTACGCCCTACGTATATAGCTAATAGAATTTATCTACATAATATATATTACTAGCTTGCCAGGCAGACATTGTTCTGCCCTTTACGACGAGCCTTTGTCATGTCCTATTAAAAAACCTTAAGTGTGCAAAAAAATGTGGGTCGGCAAAAAAACTATACTATCTCTCAAGTTGGACCAAACTGCACACAGTGTGCAAATTTGATTAAAATCGGTTAAGTAGTTTAGGAGTCCATCGCTGACAAACAACGTGACACGTAATTTATATATATTAAGATAAGTACGCTAATTACTTATCAGTTTGCAAATAGTCTATCTAATCTTCACTGATTCTAATCTAAAGTGTGAATATAATTTGTGATATACAGATAATAAAATAAACACAGTGAGGTTATTTCACACTAAGACCAGCAATATCGATTGTTGGTTATTGCAACACATGAACACAAATAAATTGATCGCATTTAGGCATGTAGTAAGCAAAATAAACAACACGCCACAACTTGAATCAGATACATGGCGAAACATAACCATAAGAATGTCCTCCTTACCTTTGTTGATTCTACAATTGCATAGTAGTATACGGATAATTTCAGTTTTGGTGAAATCAGATTTGGTATCGATAATATTTCTAACAGTTTTCAGCCGTCCACTCCAGATTGAGGGTTATGTTTTTGCAGGTGTTTGTAATATTTGTTTGTAGTGTATTGAAAAATAGTCTCTGCAATTTTAACTGATTCTAATTTGCAAGTACTTACTAGTTATATTATAGGAATAGGAAGTCAATAGTGTAGACAAATCAAATCATACTTATTCTGAGTTTTTTAATGAACATAATTAATAAAGTAAAACTACTTATAATATATGAAGTTTGCTGACCAGGTCTTGGTTGACTGTTGGCGAACTTGCCATGTCCTAGATAATGTGATTAATTCTCAGATACCTTGGTTTGCTCTGGATCTAGGTAAATAACACTTAAAATTACAATTAGCAATAATATCGGCGGTATTCACGAGTACTACAAGCGCCCAGACTAAGCTACTAGTTAATACAAATCATAGATACATAGAATTAAATCGTATGAACAATATTTATATCCGGAGTTCGGACTCAATTTTCAAGGTATTTAACTGGCACGTTACCTTGAACATTAATACACAAAAACTATAGCATCCCGGTAGTAAATAGTAGTTCAACACACGTGCAGAGTTGCGTAACTAATGTCAGTGTTACAATATTAAACGGACTACTGAAGCGTCGCGCCCGTTCACTGCGGTCTAATGTACACGTTTATAAATATCCATAATGTGGCAGTGAATTAGAACTGTGTTTGCTCCTGGCATGCGACCGCAAACGTTCGGTTATCACTCGATAGCATGAATTATAATTAGTTCATGGGGACATTGTCATAGCTACTTTTAATTACCTACAGTTTTCACTTTACAGACAAAAACTGCTTAGAATTTCGTTAGTACATATTTCACTTTAATAAACTTCTTTATCCAATCAGATGACGAATATGAGCGCACCATCAAAGTTTTAACATAATTTCGAATTGTATAATATTTTTATTCGATTTTATTACATTGATCTAACCATCAACACAACGTCGGAAAAGTACTGGATACCCAGAATGGTCCTTAAGAAAGAGATAATTTTTGACAACGTTGACAAAAATTTTGCGATTTTTGCTTATATACCTGAAGTTAATGATAATCAAAATCAAAAATCTTTATTTTCGCTGCAGTAATACTTAAAATTAAACAGATATATTTTTAAAATAAAATATCTGTAGGTGTTAGTTGTGTAATGTGTAGTGTATGTGGTGTGTGTGCATGTTGAGGTGTGGTATATTTAGTAATTTATTAATTATAAATAACAATTTAAATAATTATTTCTAAAAGTGTTTCGGTTTCGTTGTAATTTAAAGTTTTCAGCCATTCTGTTGATGTATGCTTAAGATTTTATTTATTTTATTATATAAGTATACTGCCCTTTTTTCACACTGTACTGAAGCAAATATCGTTCTACAGTGATCGGCATATAGAACTATATCTTTTCTTCTTTTGTTTTGTCATGTTCATACCTAGTAGGTTTATGAATTTTAAGCAATAATAACAAAATATATAACTATCGAACTGACAAGACACCAGATAAATTATAAATGTCAGTAGTGGGGAATCGGTATGGTTTGAAATAGCAGACCTTACGCACGGCTCTTTGAGCTCGGTCTACTTCAACGAATCTTATTTTAAAGGCTCCTCCCCATACTGGGATACAATAAGTGAGAACAGATTGAGCCAGTGCTGTATATACTTGATCAGTAATTCGGGGGTTTGTTACATGTCTTAACTTTTTGAAAATCCACATTAATTTTCTTATGTGGCCAGTTATTAATTTAATATGGTTATACCAAGACAGTCTCTGGTCAATAATAACACCTAAATATCTTGTTTTGTCTGCCCTATTTATAACAGCACAGTCACCGCTAGAAGGTAGGCTGTCTTGGCAAGTGTGTATTTTAATGCTGAAGTTGGCTGGTGGTTGAGTGGAATTGTACATAACAAAACAAATGTAATTTGTTTTATGAGTGTTTAATGAGAGTAGGTTGTTATTTAACCAGGCTGCTATAGTTTTAATTCCCGATTCTGCATAAGTTTTCACTACCTCCCAAAAAATCCTCCCGAAAATGTTGTGTTCTCAGCTGTATCATCAGCATAGGAGAAGATGTGACAATAAGGAATAGAAAGCTTGCACAGCTCATTAATATAGACCAAGAACAGCGTAGGACCTAAGACGTTACCTTGGGGAACGCCGAAAATAACATTTTCTTCGTCACTCAACACAGATTCTACATGGACAAGCTGAGTGCGCTTATGTAGGTAGTTGAAAATCAGGTTTTGAGAAGTACCCCTAAAACCTATAAGCTTCCAAAACTCTAAAAGGTCAAGAATAGAGACTGTTTCAAAAACCTTTTTCAGGTCTAAAAATACTGTAATACAATTTTTGCCATCATCTAAATTCTTTACGATTAAAGAGTTCAATGCGAGAACAGCGTCTTCTGTGGAAAGTTGTTTTCTAAAGCCAAATTGTTTATTTGGTAAGATATTATACTTATTTAAGTAGTTTAATATCCTAGTATTTAAGATTTTCTCTAAAATTTTAGACAAAGCTGGTAAGACAGAGATAGGATGGTAGTTATTTATATCATCTCTGTTTCTACTTTTATGAACAGGTGTTACTAATAATTGTTTAAGTGCATTAGGAAATATACCACTCGTAAACACAGGTTTATAAGGTAAGTGAACACGGGCTCAAACAAATCCTTTCCCAGCTTCAGAAGCCCTTTTGGAATCCGATTCCGAATTTCCGCCTTCGCAGCTTCGGCTTTTTGGACCAGCCTCAGCCGCTACGGCGATCTCAGTGCCTGTGCTTTCCTACGCTAGGGCGGAGGGACTGCTCATCCCGCAGCGCCGGAGTGCCACCACTTCCCTGTTACTAACCACACACCCCCTCTCCTCCCATAAGCCCCTCCCTTTTCTTTATTTAATCTAGTTAATTTTAACCCTCCCACATATCCGCCCTCCATTTCACCAGACATATGGTAACGAGAATAATAATAAATAATATAATAAATTTTAGCCATGAATATCACCAAAATCATGGGGTTCCGCAGGGTGGGGATTGCACAGGGGGTATCCATCGCCCCTCCCCCCTCCCGCTCCTAAAACCTCATATATCGATGATCCATATTTGAAAGTTAGTCTCCAAAATTAACGAAATGTACTCGATACCAAGTAGTATTGATACTTTTGATACGATACTTGGTATCGAGTACGTATCGATACTTTCAAAATATTCGGAACCCTACACTAATTGACGTTTGACATCAATCATTTGTCAAATTTATTATGTAATTGCGTGTTATTTGCCAATTTGTATGAAAAGTTTAAAAAAATATATCTCATGAACCGTAAGTTTCCGCAACCTAAAACTTTGCAAAACGCTTTCTTTTAGTGAGTACTATCTACAAAAAAAAAATATGGGCTTTGAAATCGATGGTCCATATTGGAAATATTAACCTTCGTAAATTCAAATGGGACAAGAACAAGCTGCTTACGATGCACGTATGGTAGTGTTTGTCAGCACCGTCAATTATCGTACATTGTTGTCACATTCGCACTTCTTACTGTCCTGTGTATACACACACACGTATGTGTTTGAAAGTTTGAACTTGACAGAGGCATTTTTATGCTATTAGTACGACTTTACGAAAATCCTGCAAATACCTATGTCCCACGTCGGCTGACCGAATTGTGATTTTAATTTGCTGTAATTAAATAAGTATTTGTAACAGCGAATTGGGACTTAGCCAAGATTTCGCATTAATCGAACATTATGAACTTGTTTTCTGTGTCACGAGAGTGTTCACAAATTTTATATTGCCCGTCGGTGGCAACGCGCTCGCAAGTGTAACAAATAAATTTTACACACTGTATATTATTATACTTTATCAGGGATAGTCGGATTAGTGTTATTTTATGATATTGGTTAAATCGGATATGTAATGAGTTATTTTTTGGCGCGCAGAAACATTCTGGTGGTGCAGAGCGAACACGAGCGGCAAGAGTCGTGGGAAGCTATCGGCGCCCGGCTCATACGTCGGCTGTCCATGCGGCCCACCGCAGAGGAACTCGTTGAAAGAAATATTTTGAAAAGTAAGTTTTACTTCTTTATAGATTTTTGTAAGACTTTGTATGAGAAAAAAGCTTAATTGTATTTCAATCCAAAGGTCAGTCGCCCGCCGAGGAAAAGAAACAGAAAGAAGAGAAGAAGCGTTACCTGCTGCGCAAGCTTAGTTTTCGGCCCACCGTAGATGAACTTAAAGAGAAGAAAATTATCCGATTCAGTGACTACATTGAGGTGACGCAGGTATGTTATAGTTTTTTTTCTCTTTGCTTAAAACTTATCTCAATTATCTGAATATGTATTATTAATATTGATAGATATTTCTTTTGTAATATGTCACCTTTAAAGTTTGACTAACTTCACTTAAATGTTGTTATATTTTAAATTTACGGTCATGCACTGTGTTTCGTATGGTGAGTGTAAAGAACTGGGGTCTGGAAGTGACGTGAAGTGACTCGAGGCCATTCCCCATCATTCCATCTTAATCCTCAGGGATGACAACGCACCTGCATTTTGATTTTTAATCGAGAATAGATATACGAGTAGATGTCTATAGGCCGAAAATTCACATACAATTTCTTTTTTAAATTTAATCTATAAAAAATTTTTTTTTTTATATTTATCTTGAGTTCCCCATATATCCTGCGATTTTTAAGTCTTACAACGCGGAGTGAGTCATAATAGGAGTGATGCGTTTTTCCAGGCGCACGACTACGACCGGCGCGCCGACAAGCCGTGGACGCGGCTCACGCCACGCGACAAGGCCGCCATACGACGCGAGCTCAACGAGTTCAAGAGCTCCGAGATGGCTGTGCACGAGGACAGCAAACACCTCACCAGGTAACCCTTACTCAATTTGGACAAATATCGTATTTAGAGACGATTTTGACTCTCGGGAACTGATACTTACTGAAATGGCAAAGACATACCGTAAAATGACCTAAGTCATGCGCTGTTGTGATGTTAGGTGTTACCCATTTCTTTGGGAGAATGGGTTTGAACAGTTGCATTTTGCATAAGACCCGGTTGCGGCAAGGCCGTTTCTTGGTGTCTAGTGACTGCACAGAAATCGAAATAATAAGGCAATAGAAGTCGTAAAAGGGCGTGACCTTGTCGCCGTACATGTGACTCGTAGGCCACGAGTGTGCGAGTAGATTTATTTCGGTCACCAGTGTTGCTTCGGACGCAGAGACGTAAAAATAGTGTTTTGCAGCATATCCAACTGTGGAAATTATTCCACAACTTGTAAATTTACAAATAAAGGGATAACATTTCATAATTAAGCCAAGCCATCTGACAGTAGAGCTTTTAGGTCTCTCGCCGAAGCGTTCGAGACAAACTTCTGCCGGTCTTCGCTGTCTCCGCTGGTAAAACCAGATGCCTCACTTGGCGCATGTGGCTAAGAAGAAAGCGGATTTATTTGGTTTTCGTCTTGCTTACATTTGAGTCTGGACAGTAACAATGGCTTACCACTTCAATTACCTCACTGCGGTACCTCTATGTCAGAGGTTCGTATCAACAACAAGGAGGTTCTTAAAACCTTGCGAAGTCTAGTCGTGAAAATGCTAGTGGATTTAATGATATACCAGCTATAGTTCTAAAGTGTTCACCGCTAGAAAAAACCAGCTCCTGGCTTGGCTCCTACTTTCCGGTATGTATTTTTGGAGTACACTGACCGCCTTCAGTTGTTAGAGGTTCCAATTTGGGCGGTTCATTGAATCCAGGGCCAAAGCAGCCGCAAGAAAACTAGGTGTCCCTGCAAGATTGCGGCGGTACTTCACGTCGGGGCAGCATCTTTACCTTATATAAAGCGCAAAACCGGTCGTACATGGAGTACTGCTATCAGATTTGAACTGATGCTGCTGTATGCCGCCTAGCAGCGTTGGACTCAGTGGAGAGATGTGCTAAGAGGCTTATCGGTAACTTTGATTTGGTTAAAACCAATCTTGTCAGCCTGAAGCACAGACTCAAAGTAGCCAACCTGTCGGACTTCTATGGGATGCATTTCGGAGTGTGCACAGAAAATACATGCTTTAATTCCTCCCTCTCCTTTTTACCGAAAAAAAAAGCCCAACCGCTTTCGCTTTGCATTCGAGTTGTGCAATATTTTAAACAATTGTTCTCTTCAAAAAAGGATGAAACCTTATGTTATAAAAATTGTATACAAAAACTCAGTCAACATGCATTGGGGCAGCGCGGCAAAAACTTATTTTCCTTAAAAACCTTCTCAGAAGCGGAAAAGTTTTTCATGCCAGCATACCGCTTGCAACTTTACAAGGCGCAAGTTCGCTCTCACATAGTATATTATTCTCATCTCTGGGCCGAGCTACCTCAGTGCCTGGTTCCTCCACTTGACCGTATCCGGTGAAGAGCGGCCGGAATCTTCGACGACCGAGTTCGCGCTGATAGACTTGATTAGTTGGCACTGCGAAAAGATGTTGCATCATTTTGTCTTTGCTATCGTATTTACCACGTGGAATGCTCAGATTAACTGTTCGGATTCCATCAAACCTAATTCTACGAATGCACATCACGATCAAACTCACGATACCCTCACACCATCCGACTGATTCACCATCCTCACACAACTCCGCAGTTGTGGAACGCTAAATCAGCAGTATGTCTGTGACTTATTTGTGGAATTGGCTACCACCGCCGATTTTTCCGGACCAATACAACTTAGTTTTTAAAAGTCCGGCAGCGTATGTGCGATTCCCCTGTTATTGCAGTTAGTAATGGGCCGCGGTCGACTCGTACCCAACGTTGCCTTCACCAATTTGTCAAATCCCTCGAAAATCTAAGTCAAAATAAAAGTCCCCAAATTGGCGACAAAAAATCTACAGATTCTCCACTTCCCCTCAATTTTATTTTAAGATATGAAACAAGTTTCAACTAATTTTATAAGTTTTTTTACTTACATTTTTTATTTTCTACCGAAAATATTTTTTCACACATTTTCCATGGAGTGTTTTAATTCCTTCCCTTGTTTCCATTAAAAAGTACCACAGTATTTGCATTTATATGAATACGGTTCTGTGCTTTAAAATATAAAAAAAATATGAAAAAGCATTAAATGATACACAAAAAATAATTTAAAAAAAGGGAGTCATTCAATATCCATAAGTAACCTCACGAAAATGTTACAGTATTTAGTTTAATTCCTTCCCTTGTTTACATTAAAAAGAACCACAGTATTTGCATTTATATGAATACGGTTCTGTGCTTTAAAATATAAAAAATATATGAAAAAGCATTAAATGATACATAAAAAATAATTAAAAAAGGGAGTCATTCGATATCCATAAGTAACCTTACAAAGATGTTAAGAATTTATTCTACTGAGCAGAAATGTCATAGAAATTACATAGTGGCAACTACAACTACTGATTTTCAGTAAACGCCAGAGACATAGGTGGAATAGAATAAACTTCACTTATTACACTAATCACAGCTTCCGACACTTATGAAAATACATACTATATAAATATATATATATATATATATATATATATATATATATATATATATATTGTATTATATATATATATATAAAACACACTTTACTTCAATTTAAAAATAAAAATAAAACAGTTAGCATTTAGGAAAAGGGTACAACAAACAGCCAACACAACAAAAGGCATGTGCAAGGCACAAGACACACAATTAGATTATTGGACAAGATACAAAAGCAAAATAAATAAAGGTAAATTAAGCAAGTATTCGTTAGTTTCATAATATATAGACACAGTATACTTTATAAGAAAAATGTGATACATCGACACAGATATATTATTCCATATACAACAACACTAAAAACCACAACAATGCATATACACCACTTTCGATTATTAATCAATCCAAAATCATCTAGTCTTTATCCTTTGTTTTCTTTAGTTTCTGTGCCGAACACAGCCCTAATATACTTTTTTAAATTTTTTGTCTACTCTAAAGCGGATTGTCACCGATCTTAGTACAACCACACAAGTGAATTTACTTAAACTTTTCTAAACGATAGCGAATTAATTTTATATCATAGGAATACCAAACGAAATCTAATGAGCTCTTGATTTAGACTTTGATAAAACTGAAATACTTATTATGTTATGTGGATTTTTTGTTCTTGCATTACATTAATGTTTCAATATTATAAAATATCGATAAAGCAAAGCATTGTGAAGTTAAGATTTTATTATTACTAGAAATAGATTACGCCGACGCTACGTATTTTTACAACTATTTTTTATTTTTTAGATTCCATAGACCATGACGGCTGTGCCATAAAACTGGATTGGACCGCGGTGAAAGGTCGCGTGGCTAACTCTTAGTCGCCACGGCTCGCTAGCGCCGGCCGTCACTCTTTGTCACTCGCCACCGCTGGCTGCCACGCGCTGCCACCGGCTGCCACTCGCCGCCGCCCTACACCACTTTGCGGTGGCACGTCGCATCTTCTCTTAACCCAGGACGTGGCCGCACCTGTGATGTTTAAACGTATTTATATATTGACTTCTTCCGATTTTCGGAAGATTTGTATGCAATAACTTACCACAATACAGTGTTGAATATTATGTTTTACCTACGTTTCGATGTAAAATTTTTTGTAAGCGCGTTCCGTGAGTGCAATTTTGTTTTAAATTTAACTTTATATATCGTAGTATATCGAGTACAATTTATTATGATTATAATTACGTTTATTAAGTTGTACGTATCCTAAGCATAACCTATACATTCTATAAATTGACCTTTGCGTAAGGTTAGTGATACTGATTATTGTGGTCGCGATAAGAGTTTATAAAGCTCGGTGAGATTTAAGTGTGAAAAAATTTGAAGTGTGAGACGTATCCATTTACGACTTAGTGTTACGTAAACTTGTGATTTTTTTCTTAAATTGTTAGCAATCATCTGCGTAGTCATTTAAACAAGATTGTATTTGTATCATATTTATTTCTTATCACAGCTACTGTGAAGTCACAATTCAATATTTTATGACTGGCCTGGTCAACGTGTCTTCTAGTTTTCCTTTTCTTTTCTGCATATAGATTAGGGGAAAATGCAATTTTTTTAATGAAAGTACATCAGTTTTATATTTAATATAAATAAGAAATGTTTCATTAATTTCTCGTGGTTACGCTATTGTGTTGATTTAGAGATACTACCACAGAATTTCATTAATTGTTTCTAGGTACGTTCTAGATACGTTCTTCTAGATACGTTTGTAGTGCAGAAGTATGCGAACAACCGACGGATAAAATTCAAGTCGCAAACTAACTAAATCTTGATTTTACGAAAATAAAAGATTAATAGGTGTTATATTTGTAAAATAAATTCATGATGCGCAATGCGCATAACGAAACACGCTTTAAAAAAAACAGCTAGTTTAATAATGCTTCCAATTGCTGTGCGAGGTAACAATAATGATTTAAGTCGAGATAATTCCTAATGTGTTTCCCTTTTTAAAACATTCTAAAGTAGTAATTTGGCAATAACTCTGTGTTGTGCACTTAGCAAGACGTGATTCTACACCAAATATAGCACTTATTACTTGTGCAATAAATCCAGTGTACCAAAATAGAATACGAGCTTTTCGTATAAAAAATATTGTGTTACCTCAATTTATGTGTGTAGCAAATCTGTTTGCATCGTTTAATATAGAAATTATATTTTTGTAATGAGACAAAATCACAATACTATTCTAATTAATCTTGATAGGGGGATATAGTATAATAATTATCTGTGAAAGATTAAAGCGCGTTTGCTGTAATATAAGCGCGGCTACAATAGCTGAACTGGTCCAGTGACACGATTTTTAAGTACAGGGAGAGACGGTGATTAAAAATCAATATTGGAATATAGTCATAGAGACTTTAGTAGAGCTGTTATCAAACTATCTTCAAGCTTAAAACATTTTTTGAACTCTTACTCATATTTATAAATCATAATATTTTTTATGAAGCAACAAGAAGCCTGGAACACGCGGAAAGTGTATAGCTCATAGATCCGGTTGGTAACAAAATCTACTAAAGTAATGTGGGGCTCAATGCTAGTTGGCTGGAAGATTGCTGGTGTAGTTGACTGTTCAGCTATACGATAACTTCATACGAGCAACCTTGGCGGGAACACTTGTTGATCAACTTGTCGCTCTAGCTTAGGACTAGTTTAAGTAATGCAAAGTTAAACGAACTATAAAATTATAATTAATAATGGTTAAAATTCTGTAAAGCTGTAGCGGTTTAATAATAAAATAAATATTCGCCTATGAGATTAATTAATTTCGTATAGATATTATGTTCTTGATAACGAAAGCACGATTGTATCCACAAACTAACTTTATATTTAGAGCAATAATAATCTGGATTTTAAATTAATTTCTTTATTAATTTTTTACAAGGTTATTGAATTGTAAAACTTTTTTATTTTCGCAATATTGCAAGTGCGAAATTGTAAGAACTTTTAGAGAATGAATGGATTGTGTTAGAGTGTTAGATATTCAAACAATTAATGTTTTTGATGAGGTGCCATTTTTATGATATATCTAAATTCATTTACAATGATAATAATAACAATCCTGTCATACTTTACTTAAACTTACGAGAAGAAGCAATTGCATTAGCAATATTCATTTGAAAGTAGAAGGTACTTCAGGAAGTACTGCATTGACATTTGGTACAACTCTAATTGCTTATCGATGCGTTAGTTGATGCTATAAGTTGCATTCAAATCGAAGTCTAGTGATTATAATCCTAATGGTTAATTCTTGTGACCATTCCATTATAGTTAAAGTGGAAGCCAAAAAAACGACTTATTTTTCTAAATGATTTTGTTAGATTTGCAATTAAAATGTATACATAGGTAAAGTAGTAGAATTTTGATATTATTATAAGGTAATCCCATTTCCAAAGATCTAAGGCTCAACTAAATTCTTTTAGCTAGCTTTTTGTTAGCCGCAGTCAAAGCTTATTTCGTTTGGGCATTTTGTTCACGGACTTTGTTTTGGATTTATAGAAACCAAGCGTTCACTAATTTATTATACATCACACAGTTTGTGTATATAACTAATTACCATGAAAATGTGATAAGACTTTCTTACGTTGTAATTTTTGTATTGTTAAGGAAGTACATTAACGTTTCCATTTATATGAAGCAACGGTCTTTGTCAAATGCTAAATGGTGCTATCTATTAGCATTACTGCATTATTGGATTAAGTGTTTGTTGAATTCCGTTCTAGAATATTTTATAAAATTGACTTTCACATTTTTTCAATTTTGAAAAGTTGTGTGTTGTATCAAATAGGTAAGATGTACCTTGTCGTACTGTATTAAGCACATTTTTATTGTAGTTTCAAAAGGATACTAGGGAAATGTTATGAGAAATTTTAGTAAATATGTAAAAAAATTGTTAACATGGTATTTTATTACATTGTGATCCAGAATAATTGATTAATTCACAACCCAAACAGTAAGCGCCCATTTAATTACTTGTATATATTTTTCATTATGTAAATTGTGGAATCTCTTTTTATTTCCAAGTATATCTTTTGTGCTATTAGAAATTACAATTGCAAGTAATATGTTTACTGTTGCTTTTTAAATCATGTAAATTATTAATGACATGTTGTAATAAGTATATAGTGATAGCCATACAATTTATTTGTTTTATATAACATAAGTTTGTAAATACTACGATTATACATTAAGTTTTATACTCAATTGTTTTTGTTTCATCTCGGAAACCTATTTTTTCAGTTCTTGGTAAGGATGAAAGAAGTACCGTCTTTTCTTAAGTCGGGCATTAAGATATATGAGCACTTGCATGTTACAACTATGAACATTGGAGGAGTGAGTTTATATATAAAATAGGGCAAAACGAGCATTTGACTCAGCTGATGGAGATTTCCGCCGCCAATGAATTACCTAATTATCCGTTGATAAATACTAGAGGAGGTGTAGTTGCGTTGCGTCTTTTTAGGGTTTCGTATCTCAAAAGTAAAATCGTAAACCTTATAGGAATGCTTTGTTGTTAGTTCGTCCATCTGTTTATCTGTCAAGACCCTTTTTCGTAGGAACGGATTGAAGTATCAAATTAATATTAAAAAAATAGGGTCAACGGTCCTTGGAGATGTAAAAATTTTAGCTGCAGTCAAAAGTTATTGCTTTTTACGTCACATATTATTTTGTTACTTGCAACTTCACTCATTAAAACCTATAGGCACTTCTCATTAACCTAGAATTAAGAATGATATTTAGCAAGAAGCAAGCTCTCCTCTCCAAGTAATGGAAAAAATCCGAATTATTTATTTTTCAAACAAAGACTAAATGTAACTTTACGCTTACGTTAGGTTACATTTAGTCTTTATTTTATTAAAATCGGTTAACTTTATCAAAAGTTATGATTAATATTCTGAATCTGATGTATGAGTATGAAGCATAGGTACGAATTTGTACAATAGTAGCGTTGTCATAAAGTGTATTTTAATATAATCTCAGAAATCGTAATTAGATCGGAGCGACGCCAATTTTTTGAGATTCAAAGCCTCAACAAAAGTGTGTTCAAACATGTGTCCCTTTTCCACTAAATGTAGGAATGCCAGATGGGAAAATTAAAATATATGGACAAAATTTGAAAATGTCGGGATTTCGGGGTTGATGTCGGGAGAATCAAATATTAAAAAAAAGTTGTGGGTCATGGACACAAAAAAAAACTATCCTATCTCTCAAGTTGGCCCAAAGTGCACACGGTGTGCAAATTTGATTAAAATCGGTTAAGTAGTTTAGGAGTCCATCGTGGACAAACATGACACATTATTTATATATATACATATATATATATATATATATATATATATATATATATATATACTGTTTTATAATGTAGGACACAAGATAATTTAAATAATTAAACTATATTATATAATAAATAAAATAACTAAATAAGAATTATTTGTAACCTACAATTAATACAAACCTATTTTAGATTTTCTAACAACTTCTCTGTGTCTTCATATTTAATTTATTCAGAAATTTCCTTACATTATTACATTTCTTATAACTTACAATATATAAGTATCTTTAGTGACTTGTTGAGCTTGTTATATAGAAATGGTCCTAAAAATATGACAAATCTGTTAACAAATGCGTGTTTGGTTTGAGGGTTTACACTATGGAGTGTAGAAGAGGAGTAAGAACTCCCATACTAGAATAGTTGAAAAGTGGCCATCTGTAAGCTAATCTGTAAGTAGTAAATAGCATTTCAAAAACTATCCACAACAGCGCTGGAGTAGCTATTGGGATGAAATGAACTTAGCAGTTGTCGACGGTTTAAGTGTTCTGCTAAACTGCTCAGTAGCTCTAAAATCTAAAATTATTTTATTTAGTAAATATAACCTCGAAAAAGTCGTCATCCCACTAATATTTTTCGGTGCGTTCTTTAAAATTTACCCCGTAGTTACACTGGCGCCACCCTTATTTAACGGTTTTCTATGGACAATTTTTAATACACCGTCTGTACTCCTTACTTCTACACTCCATAGTTTACACAAAATAAAATTTTTCTCATGTCTAAGGATTTTAAATTAAATGGAAGTTCGGTATGTATGCTTCAGAATAAACAACTGACTGACAGCTGACAGTTATAGGGTTGTTCCGAAATACAACGCAGTGTACTGTCTAATGCAAATGACGTCATGAATCGACTCTGTACTGGTGATTCGTTCCAAAACATTGGATAGTATATGACGTCATACTTTTGCGCCATTTGGAAAAGTGTTGGCGATTATTTTGTCATTTCGTGCTCCAAAAATCATTATATCCTCCTAATGGATATACCAACAATTATTCTATAATTTTTTGTATTTGAATAAATAGAAACAAATTCTGGCATGCTTTATTCGGCAAACACACAATTAAAAATTGTTTTATTATGGCCGGATATCCGACACAATATGGCGGCGGCACGCTAGTACAATAAAGTGTCAAACTGTCAAATGATGACGTCATTTGCATTGGACAGTACACTGCGTTGTATTTCGGAACATACCCATAGTCAACCAAATCTAAGAAATACATTTTGACAGCTGTCAGACATTGCTTGGTGCATGCCAACCAAAAAATGGGAACGTACAATATTTGATTCTTTAAAAAATCGATATCGATTATTTAGAGTTGGTAATAATTTACAATTTGGTTTGAATAATACCAGAATAAATTAGAAACGGATAATTTACAACACAATATTTATCAGTTTCTTCGTATTTGTTGTTACTGCTTATTTCTAGAGGCAAAGTTACAAAAATTTAAGATTGAAATAAAATTAAAAATAAATTTATTCAATCACTTTCAGTGCAACTAGTTGAGCTGTCGTTGTTTAGATTAATTGTTATTTGATTTTCAATAATGCAATCAAAATTAATGTCTCTTTCAAAGTCATCCATAATCAATTTTTTTTGTTTTTTCTACCACTGTTGCCCAATCATTCTTTGTGCAAATGCATGCATGGGTGATGGGCACATGCTTCAACGAATATAGAAAAAACAGTCCAAAAAGTTAAATCCGAGTCACAAAAAAAGAAGACAAGCACAAAATCACAAAATTACGCACAGTTAGCTCTCGAAATGGCGGGAGATTGGAATTACGTTTTTTCAGCGCAGCCCTATATACGAGTTATTTTGGCTACCAAATTTGCGTTAACAAAGTAAAAAAAAACTTGTTTTATTCATTATTCATGTAGTTTAAGGAATTTTAAATATAAAAATTTATTTAAAAAATAATACATTAAAAATGAATTATTCGATTATTTGAATATTTTTACCGATCATTTGAATGTTTTTGCCGATTATTCGCAGAACAATGAATTTTAATTATCCAAATACTACGGTAAAGTACATAGCGACATATCATCGAAACGACGTTAAGTAAAAAAGTTGGTACTGGTTATTTTGTTAATATTTTGCTTTGTTTGAAAGATTCGAATTTAAATTAACGATAAAAAACTATACACGTTGTAATGAGATATAGATAACTTCATAATTCATGTGATTTACGTAAAATGTTATTTTAATTCGTGTGAGTGCGCTTGTGAAAAGTTATTGCGGGATGATTAATGTGAAACGTTAAAAGGTATTTCTTAGATTTGATTGACTATAGTACACTATATACCAAGTAAAGTTGATGTGTAGGAAACATGAAAACACGGGAGCAGTATTGTTTTAGAAGCACCACCCCAGGAAGTAATGCCATAAGTGAGTATGGACTGACACAAAGCTAAATAGACCTGTCTTATCAATTTAAAGGCAGCGATGTTACAGAGATATTCAAAAATATATATTAATTTAAGAAATCTAGCACAAAGTAAATCTATGTGCTTGCGGAAATTTAAATTTGTGTCAAAAGTGATACCTAGATATTTTATATTGTTTGTTTTTGTTAAAAGGATACCTTGAAAATGAATCGTAGTTTTGGGGGCGTGGCTTATTCCTTTGTCGGTGAAGCTCACTGACGACTGAGGGAGTTTCAAAATGAAAGTGATGCAATGACTTCATAATACGCAAATTATGAGATAGCTATACCGAGCAAGCATTCGGAAAAAAACTAAGTAAGCTCCAAACAAAATTTTTATTTATTATAACAAAACTTCGTTATGGATTAAAAAAAATTTATTTTTTATTTTATGCCTTAAAATAATTCTATGAATTTATTCGTAAGAATATTGTGGCGTCATGGAGAAATGTAAATAGAGCCTACTTTGCAATTTTTTTTTAGTCGAGAAAATAACATGATATCGTGTTTTCTTTTTATGTAATTCAAGGTAATATAATCAAAAATCATATATCAAAATTTTGGTTTGTAATCTATAAAACTTAAAAAAATTTGCTAAATAGGAAAACCACCAAATTTTCGAGGTATCACCTTAATGCGGGCCATGCACATACATTGTCATCATACGAGCCACAGTTATGAGCGTAAATATTTAGGTGAGTAGGTATATTATTGTTTCTCATTAAAATTAACATATAATATGTTTTATCTGCGTTTAAATTTAGGAGATTGTTAAGAAGCCAATTAGATATTATGCTAAAGCTTTGGTGAGCGTATTTATAAACCTCATCACGTGGTTTAGCTAAGAACAACAGGGCTGTGTCATCGGCATGTGACATTGACACCATTTTGAAATTGGAGATTTCATAAGTCATTTATATAAATAAATTAGGAACAATGTAGGCCCCATGAACTGCCCCGTGGAATGCCATAAGAGCTGTTTTGTGATTCAGTACTTGTATACTCACCGAATTTAACACATTGAGAGCGATCACTAAGGTAATCGGTAAAAAGTTGTAGTTGAGTTCCCCTTATGCCAAGTGTTTCAAGCTTTTGCAATAGTATAGGGCAAGACATAGTATCAAATGCTTTGGCAATGTCTAAA
This sequence comes from Parnassius apollo, assembly GCA_907164705.1. NCBI lineage: Eukaryota > Metazoa > Arthropoda > Insecta > Lepidoptera > Papilionidae > Parnassius > Parnassius apollo. Next base: position 52,113 of record CAJQZP010001420.1, on the reverse strand, counting down.
AAGATCCCAATTGAGTGCATACCATTGTCAAGATTACTTGTGACATAATCTATCAATTGGTGCAAAGCATCATTACTTGATCTCTTATGCCTAAAACTAAATTGTCTGTCTGACAGCAAATTGTTAGTTTCCAGGTATGTTATTAACTTGGTATTTATGATTTTTTCTATTTTTTTAATTAAACCAGATGAAACTAAATCGGCCTAAAGTTACTAATTAACTTTTTATCGCCAGCTTTATATATATATAAGACACTTTAAGCACTTTCGGGAAAAGAAATGTGTTAACGGGGCAGCCAGTAAATGTTTAAATCTTTTGAGTACACAATCTTCTTTTTAGCAAGTATTATACTTAAAATCTCATCAATGTCAGGAGAATGCAAACGAATCCCAACCATCTGGCAACCCTAGGTAAAAGGTGCCTGTCCAACCTGATTCCCGGAATGTGTCTTTGGCGTACAATGAACACTTTTAGTTGTTAGGGATTGAGATTTTGTTAACTAAGAAAGTCGTGTCGAGTTTGTTAACTAACGAAGTCTAGTTGTGAACAAAGCTAGTGAATCTGATGGTATACTAGCTATAGTTCTAAACGCGCTAGAAACTAGGTTTCTTAGCAAGGGTGCGGCGGTACTTCACAGCTTCACACCGGGGCAGCTTCTAACCTTATATAGAACGTCTTCTTATAAGGTTAGAAGCTCTTGCATGGAATACTGCTATTACATATAGACTGGTGCTGCAAAAGCCGCAAGCTTGATTTGGTTGAAATTAATCTTGTCAGCCTCGAGTACAGGCGCAGAGTAGCCAGTCTATCGGTATTCTTTAGGATGCATTTTGGAGAGTGTGCGCAGGAATTACTTGCATTAATTTCTCCCTCCCCTTTCCACCGTTAGACAACCAGCAGCGGGTTGTCTTTAATACCGCAACATTCAATAGAGATTTGCATTGTGACTAGAAATTTTGTCGTAAAGAATGTGGACCTAACTAGTCGTTTTGTAATTAGGCTAGACATTGACATAGACATTTTAGTTGCCGCAAAGCCGAAATGACATTGACATAGTCATTTCGGCTGAACTATAGTATGCTATATAAAATATGAGCCTCTAAATGGGGTCGTGTTGAACGAATCGGAATTGATTGTTCGAATTCAGCGTTTTATGATAAATCAATGCGTTTCATACATCATTATATTTTATGTTAAGATTTCGTTTGTATTTTTGTCGTTTTTTGATATTGCCATGGTACATTCTTCAGCAAAGCTCTATATAGTTTGCTAATAGGAATTCACAATGTTTGTTGCGGGTCGGGTTAACCCATATTATTTTTTTATTATTTTTTCAATCATTAAACATATTGTGGTTGCAAGCTTTTATTTAATATGTTTTAGATATCTGTGGAAACTTCATTGGTTTTAGGATTACTTATATTTGTTTTATAATGTATTTTTTTATTGTACTGTATGTTTCCCTGAAAAAGCAAATAAATAAAGCAAATAAATAAAATAAATTATCCCGGGCATGTCAAATCTCATTTGATTTGAGTGAAACTTACGTCAGGGTTTATTTATATCTCTATAAACAATCAAAACCGTTCCAAAAATGTAACAAAGATAATATATGGGTTTTTACTACTTACCTACTTACTTACCACTGGGATTTTACACTTATCTATTGGGGGGAAATTGCATAAAGAAATTAGATATTTTTAATTATTTATGAAAAGAGTAAACATATTATGGGCATTCATCATTATTATGATCATCACCACTACAGCAACTCTTCGCAAGTCAACTGCTGCACGTAGGCCTCCCCAAGGAATACCGCAAAGCTCGGTCCTTAGTCACCTACACTTCCCGCATATCTTACCACCTCGTAGGGGGCTGGCCTCCACTTTGCTTCTCGGTATGAGGCTGCCACTCGAGAACTTTTATTCCCTATTCTGTCTGTCTGTCTGTTCTTTGAGCTATATTAAACGAAAAGTGGTTATTACTTCATCTTACTGATCCTTTGGGTTTGGTCGGTCTTTTCATTTTTTTTTATTTCATTTATTAAAACTATATCGAACTACTACTACAAAGAAGAGATGTAGTAACAATAATACATATAAAAATATAGCCAGGTGGGTTAAGACTAACTAACATACTTTCCTACTAAGTATTTTCAAAACGGTAATACTGAAGAAACTGTAAAACAGGAAAACTAAGGAGACTATACTTCGAAACTCCTACTCACTTGCATTTCGCATAGATCTTGAGCTATTGTGAATGCATTATACTCGTAATTATAAATTAAATAATTAGTATTGTTATATGAAGTCATCATAAATCATAATATAGCTATGATGCTATATTATTCGCATCGCATATATTATTCGCATTCACATCGCTATTCGCATATACCATGGAGAGTGCTCTGAGGAATTGTTCGGATTAATCCCAGCCGCCAAATTTCGTGAACGCACTACGCGGCAAACGTCCCGATACCATCCACACCATCTGGATGCTTGGCGGTCCACCACTGTACGTTTCAAAAGGAGTTTTCTTCCGCGTACAACCTCTCTGTGGAATAATTTACCACCAGCGATTTTTCCGGACCGATACGACCTGGGGACCTTCAAGAAAAGAGCTTACTCCTTTCTAAAGGGCCGGCAACGCGTCTGCAATTCCCCTGGTGTTGCAGTTGATCATGGGCGGCGGTAGTCACTTAACATCAGGTGAGCCACATGCTCGTTTGCCCCCTCTTCTATAAAAAAAAAAAAAAAAAATGCGCGCGTGTGGCGCCGGATGCAAAGGATAGCACCACCCAATCTCTACTCGTGGTTGTAGTAAAAGGCAACTAAGGGAACTCACCCAAGGGAAGGGCTGCATAGTTTTCTTAGTATTAAACAAGCATACTGCGAAACGAAAGCAATCCCAAGAGGGATGAATGTCACCATTCCATTCGTTGACTTACCGAAAAACCTTGAGCAATATAATATGGATATGGGATGGATTATTTGAAGAAATAATCAATGAAAAAAAAAAGAAGCCTAATAGAAAAACAAACGCAAAAGGAGCTAAAAAGGAGTTTCAAAAACCAAAGACTACCAAAAAAGAAGGTATGGAAGTGTGGAGAATGCACTGAAGTCTTTGTAGAGCCTATTGATGAAGAGTAGTAGTTAGTTAGTACCAGTTCTGGCTCACTGAGTCAGAAGTGGTACAAGTACGACGTTCGTCGACTCACGATCCTAAAAAAAAGGTTTTGGCGTGCTCTGATCACGAATTTGCGGTCCATTTTTGCGTAGGATGTACGGTTCCGGAGATGTGCAGATCAATTAACTCTTATCTAATTGATATCCGGTGAGGGCCTCCACCGTCATTAGCGCTTCATTGTTCTTATCTATTTATTTATTGTTCATTGAATACCGTCATTATCTATTCTTCCTCAGCGTGGTGCTATTGTATTATACTCCTTTGTTCCTATCTACACTAATCTGACTCATCGATAAAACATATTACCTAATTTTGTTTAAATTTTTATTTACAAAATACAAAATCTTATTAATTATTATCTATAAAATAGGAGCGAAACATCTCATGCACTAAAATATCGTTGTACAATGTGTTCCCTGTAAATATACTCGTAAAACGTACTCGTACAATCCCTGAAACTTATATAGCAAATACATTAAGCAATATTCGCCACAAACTGAAGTCCACTCATTCTGAATCCTATCAACATTCCAGTTCCATCTTTTACAATTTCTTTTTAAAAACTCTAGATGATATCGTACAGGTGCTCGTCCGAATGAATCAAAATATTGACCGACGTCATTCGTATCGATATATAAAGCTACCCAATGTGACCCTGGTTTATCATCTGTATCCAAATTGCATATTATATACGTTGGTACGTGGGTGTACATGGGCAGTCTATTGGCAGCATAAACATTATTTTCTAGAGTGGGGTGAATCTTTTTCAGATGTTGTTGTACATCTAGTGTATCCATGATATTACTGCTATTAGTAGATTATTACAGTACCAATCTACTCAATGACTAACATAGGAATGATCAATTGTAGTGATTTCTAAATATTAAATTGCATTGTTTGTGTTATACAAAACGTATTTGAGTCATCAACACACTGAACAAGACACGACACGAAGGACGAAGGAATGCTGAGATAAGCAACAGAATGTGATATAAGCTTGTTGACGCATAAGGTTACTATCAATTCCACTGCAGAAATTCTTTAGATTAGAATTATTACTTACTGGTACTATATAAGACCAAGCAACTGCAGTCATGGAGTTAGTGTATGGTCGTTTGACCGCAGTGGATCTATCAATACTACATTTGTGTTACTTCAACGCATCAAAGGCCATGGATGTAAGTGTTTATTCTATTGACAAACTTACTTTTCTTTCTGTTATTTTCTTAGGTGTGTATGATTTAGTGTTAACAAATTATATTTAAATATTATGTGTGTATATGATTAAGCCGTGGTAGCTCAGATGGTTAGCGCAAAATGTAAATTTCACAGTACGCGACCCGGGTTCGATCCCCGCCGGCACCAATTAAATTGTTAATTGCAATTTTAAGTGCTGATTTACCACGTGCTCAGCGATGAAGGAAAACATCGTGAGGAAACCTGCATGTCTGAGAAAATTTCGAAGGCATGTGAAGTTTGCCAACAAGCATTGAGGTAGCGCAGCGAACATTTCCTAGCCCTAAAACCCTCTCAGAAATGAGAGGAGGCCTATGTTCAGCAGTGGACTTTAATAGGCTGTAACTTTAACTTTTTTAACTTTTATGATTAAGTGTTAACAAATTGATATTAACATGATAACTGTGTTGTTGCAGAAATCATTGAGCTTCGATGAAAATACCTATAAACAGTATTACTACTCGCCACTCTCCCCTCAAGAAGAGAGTGATGACATCGTCATTAATAATAACACATGCGAAAAAGAAAATCGCAATCGATTGATCATTTTTTGAAGCTGAATCAAAAATAAAAAAGAGGAAGCTGTTATCATCAACCATAGCACGAGCCGCTAGAGATGGTGTATCATACATTTCTACTAATTCTGACGACGGAGACCAAGCGACGCATCTCATCAAAATTGAAATGTACGATATGAAGAAGCTATCCAAGATTCCAACTACTTATCATTGGAAACATGCTTCCACGAGGATTAAATATTACGTAAAGACTAATAAGTATAGCATCTACGACAACACAAACGCCCTCGTATACAATATTACAAAGACAATAGCAGAAAGTGAAAAAGTTAAAAAATACTTTTTTAACAATGACAGTCATTAACTGATCATTAGTGAATGTGATTCTGTTTACTTAAATTACTTCTGTGTACTCATTATATTCTATTTCCAATCCTTTGCTAGACTATAAATATCGGACATTATTTGAAATTTGGGTATCAGTTGGTCTACCAACACTGAACTGTTACTCTGCTACCTATTTTCTTCTTTACTATAAGGATGGCAAACTTCAGTGAAGTGTGCACCAGTGATTTCTTCTCCACAACCATGGAAGAGAATACGGAACTATTCAACAGCGAATTAAATCAGGAGTTGTCTAAAGTTTGTGATGAAATGGAGAAGGATCAACTGTTCGGTTCATCGGATGATGATGAGTTGTATAATCACTGTGCGATGGTTGAAACACAGTTTAAGTAAGTAAAATAAACATTCATTTCGATCATAATTTACACATTGTCTTATACAGTTTTTAATAAATTTAAACATTTTAGTAGTCAACCACTACAACTTGGAAGAGGAACGAAGCGAACGAGCAGCAAAGAACCCAAGATCATCAAAAAACCAACAACGGAAGCAGAAGCGCCTACCTCTGCAGGGAACAGTATCAGTAACGATGATCAAGTGGAATGTCTAACGTGTCATATATTTATCAAGAAACGGTATTTAGCTAATCTTCACATAATTCTTTATCAAACTTTAGTGTTATTGAATCTGCTTTTGGAAATAGGATTTTAACTAATAAAATCAAGAGTAGAGTAGATAGTTCGACATTGGTAAATTTTGAAAGTCCTGAACTATTTTTAAATTCTATTAAAGATGATATTTTATTTTTAATACAATAGTGTATTCATCAACACATAATTTTTAAAGTAAACTTCATATTGCATGCTGATTTTGTTCAACAAACTAAAGATATTCATGATACGTTCGATTTTCAAACGCTTAACTATATTATTTGTCAAGGAGATGACTTAAATATTTTTTTTATCTTTAAATGATATAATTACTACTAAAATTAGTGCATTTGAAAAAAAAGGTAGTGGATGGAGTCTAAAAAACATAAAATCTATAGACATGAATGTTAATAAATTTAACCCCCTACGCGGCACTTCATACATAGATCTTCCTCGTGACATAAAATTAAAAAAGGCTGTTATAAATGTAAAAAGCAAGGATTATTTTTGTTTTAAATGGGTGTTACTCTCGGCGTTATATCCCGTAAACAAAAACGCGGATCGTGTATCATCGTACGTTAAACATGCAAATAAACTTAAATTTGATGGTATTTCCTTTCCAGTTAAAATTTCTGACATAGCAAAAGTAGAGAAATTAAATGATATTAGTATTAATGTTTTTGGGTTAGAATATAATAAAGAAAAACGATGTAATTCTATAGTAGGTCCATTATTTTTAACAAAGTGTCGTAAAGATAGACATATCAATTTATTATTTTTTTCCAAGGATACAAAAAATCATTATTGTTACATAAAAAATTTATCGCGGTTAGTTAGTAAACAAATTTCAAAAGACGGTCACATCATGTACATTCGCGAAGCATGTCTTTGAACTTTCAGGAAGGGTTAAATAACCATGAAAAATACGATTGTGCCCACATTTGTACAGAATTACCAAACAGTGAAACTTAAAAAAAAAGAATTGGTTTGGTCAACCTATTTCAAATGATAAATTTAAATTTGATAGTTATGAAAAAAGTTAAAGATACCATTCGTAGTTTATGCTGATTTTGAAGCATTTTTAAAACCAATAGAATCATGTTCTAACGATCCTTCCAAACCTTTAACACACAATATTCAGAAACATGAAGTACATAGTTTTGGTTATTATATAAAATGTTCATATGATGATAAATTATCAAAATATGTAACATATTGCGGACCCAACTGTGAACAAGTGTTTATGAAAAGTTTATCTAAAAGAAATAAATAGACTTCAAAAATATCCTCCACTTCCGCTAACAAATGAAGACAAAAACCAAATTTCAAATGCAACCATTTGTCATATTTGTGAAACAGAGTTAGCAGAACATTTTTATGATTTTGATTGGTACACCGGTAGTTTTATAGGTGTTGCTCATGAATCATGTAGCTCGAAGTTCAGAACACCTTGTTATATACCAATATTTTTACACAACCTTAGTCACTATGATGCTCATTTTATTGTTCACGCGTTAAACTTTTGTGATGGTGAAGTCGAAGTTATCCCTCAAAATAAAGAAATATATATATCATTTTCCAAAAAATTCAAAATGAATAACCACGAAATTATATTGAGATTCATAGATTCATTTAAGTTTTTATCATGTAAATTAGAAGAATTGGCCAAAAATCTCAGTAATGATCAATTTCAAAAATTACGTAGAAATTATCCTAATGATGAAGATTTCTTTCGTTTAAAACGGAAAGGCGTTTATCCATATGAACTTATGACTAATTATGATAGTTTAAGCCTAACATCGCTCCCCCGAACAAAAAATTTTTTATAGCTCGCTCACAGATTCCCATATTTCAAATGATGATTACAATCATGCTAAAGATGTTTGGGAACACTTTGGGTGTTGTAATATGCTAGATTATTCAAACCTGTATTTAAAAACAGATGTTTTACTTTTAACCGATGTATTTGAAAACTTTAGAAAGTTATGTATTAATTACTTATGATTTAGACCCTGCCCATTATTACACAGCACCCGGTTTAAGTTGGGATGCAATGTTAAAATATACATACACAAAAATAGAATTAGAACTTTTAACAGATTATGAGAAAATTGCATTTATTAGATCAGGTATCAGGGGTGGTGTATCTCAATGTAGTAATCGTTATGCTAGAGCTAATAACAAATACATGGGGGATTATGATGCAGGAAAACCAAATTCATATATCACATATTTTAATGCCAACAATTTATATGGTTGGGCTATATCTCAATGTCTTCCTACTGGTGGATTCGAATGGGTAAATCCGAGTACAGAATTTAATGTGTCTGAGACATCGAACTTCGGTTTTATTTTAGAAGTTGATTTGGAATATCCAGATGAACTTCATGATTTACATTCGGACTTTCCTTTATGCCCCGAAAACATTTGTGCAGGCAATATTAATGAAAATAAACTAGTCCCAAATTTAAATAATAAAGATAAATATGTAATTCATTACAGAGATTTAAAGCAGTGCATAGAAATGGGGGTTAAATTAACTAAAATTCAAATTAATTCAAAATAGAATACGAGCTTTTCGTATAAAAAATATTGTGTTACCTCAATTTATGTGTGTAGCAAATCTGTTTGCATTGTTTAATATAGAAATTATATTTTTGTAATGAGACAAAATCACAATACTATTCTAATTAATCTTGATAGGGGGATATAGTATAATAATTATCTGTGAAAGATTAAAGCGCGTTTGCTGTAATATAAGCGCGGCTACAATAGCTGAACTGGTCCAGTGACACGATTTTTAAGTACAGGGAGAGACGGTGATTAAAAATCAATATTGGAATATAGTCATAGAGACTTTAGTAGAGCTGTTATCAAACTATCTTCAAGCTTAAAACATTTTTTGAACCCTTACTCATATTTATAAATCATAATATTTTTTATGAAGCAACAAGAAGCCTGGAACACGCGGAAAGTGTATAGCTCATACATCCGGTTGGTAACAAAATCTACTAAAGTAATGTGGGGCTCAATACTAGTTGGCTGGAAGATTGCTGGTGTAGTTGACTGTTCAGCTATACGATAACTTCAGACGAGCAACCTTGGCGGGAACACTTGTTGATCAACTTGTCGCTCTAGCTTAGGACTAGTTTAAGTAATGCAAAGTTAAACGAACTATAAAATTATAATTAATAATGGTTAAAATTCTGTAAAGCTATAGCGGTTTAATAATAAAATAAATATTCGCCTATGAGATTAATTAATTTCGTATAGATGTTATGTTCTTGATAACGAAAGCACGATTGTATCCACAAATTAACTTTATATTTAGAGCAATAATAATCTGGATTTTAAATTAATTTCTTTATTAATTTTTTACAAGGTTATTGAATTGTAAAACTTTTTTATTTTCGCAATATTGCAAGTGCGAAATTGTAAGAACTTTTAGAGAATGAATGGATTGTGTTAGAGTGTTAGATATTCAAACAATTAATGTTTTTGATGAGGTGCCATTTTTATGATATATCTAAATTCATTTACAATGATAATAATAACAATCCTGTCATACTTTACTTAAACTTACGAGAAGAAGCAATTGCATTAGCAATATTCATTTGAAAGTAGAAGGTACTTCAGGAAGTACTGCATTGACATTTGGTACAACTCTAATTGCTTATCGATGCGTTAGTTGATGCTATAAGTTGCATTCAAATCGAAGTCTAGTGATTATAATTCTAATGGTTAATTCTTGTGACCATTCCATTATAGTTAAAGTGGAAGCCAAAAAAACGACTTATTTTTCTAAATGATTTTGTTAGATTTGCAATTAAAATGTATACATAGGTAAAGTAGTAGAATTTTGATATTATTATAAGGTAATCCCATTTCCAAAGATCTAAGGCTCAACTAAATTCTTTTAGCTAGCTTTTTGTTAGCCGCAGTCAAAGCTTATTTCGTTTGGGCATTTTGTTCACGGACTTTGTTTTGGATTTATAGAAACCAAGCGTTCACTAATTTATTATACATCACACAGTTTGTGTATATAACTAATTACCATGAAAATGTGATAAGACTTTCTTACGTTGTAATTTTTGTATTGTTAAGGAGGTACATTAACGTTTCCATTTATATGAAGCAACGGTCTTTGTCAAATGCTAAATGGTGCTATCTATTAGCATTACTGCATTATTGGATTAAGTGTTTGTTGAATTCCGTTCTAGAATATTTTATAAAATTGACTTTCACATTTTTTCAATTTTGAAAAGTTGTGTGTTGTATCAAATAGGTAAGATGTACCTTGTCGTACTGTATTAAGCACATTTTTATTGTAGTTTCAAAAGGATACTAGGGAAATGTTATGAGAAATTTTAGTAAATATGTAAAAAAATTGTTAACATGGTATTTTATTACATTGTGATCCAGAATAATTGATTAATTCACAACTCAAACAGTAAGCGCCCATTTAATTACTTGTATATATTTTTCATTATGTAAATTGTGGAATCTCTTTTTATTTCCAAGTATATCTTTTGTGCTATTAGAAATTACAATTGCAAGTAATATGTTTACTGTTGCTTTTTAAATCATGTAAATTATTAATGACATGTTGTAATAAGTATATAGTGATAGCCATACAATTTATTTGTTTTATATAACATAAGTTTGTAAATACTACGATTATACATTAAGTTTTATACTCAATTGTTTTTGTTTCATCTCGGAAACCTATTTTTTCAGTTCTTGGTAAGGATGAAAGAAATACCGTCCTGTCTTAAGTCGGGCATTAAGATATATGAGCACTTGCATGTTACAACTATGAACATTGGAGGAGTGAGTTTATATATAAAATAGGGCAAAACGAGCATTTGACTCAGCTGATGGAGATTTCCGCCGCCAATGAATTACCTAATTATCCGTTGATAAATACTAGAGGAGGTGTAGTTGCGTTGCGTCTTTTTAGGGTTTCGTATCTCAAAAGTAAAATCGTAAACCTTATAGGAATGCTTTGTTGTTAGTTCGTCCATCTGTTTATCTGTCAAGACCCTTTTTCGTAGGAACGGATTGAAGTATCAAATTAATATTAAAAAAATAGGGTCAACGGTCCTTGGAGATGTAAAAATTCAAGCTGCAGTCAAAAGTTATTGCTTTTTACGTCACATATTATTTTGTTACTTGCAACTTCACTCATCAAAACCTATGGGCACTTCTCATTAACCTAGAATTAAGAATGATATTTAGCAAGAAGCAAGCTCTCCTAACACAAGTAATGGAAAAAATCCGAATTATTTATTTTTTCAAACAAAGACTAAATATAACTTTACGCTCACGTTAGGTTACATTTAGTCTTTATTTTATTAAAATCGGTTAACTTTATCAAAAGTTATGATTAATATTCTGAATCTGATGTATGGGTATGAAGCATAGGTACGAATTTGTACAATAGTAGCGTTGTCATAAAGTGTATTTTAATATAATCTCAGAAATCGTAATTAGATCGGAGCGACGCCAATTTTTTGAGATTCAAAGCCTCAACAAAAGTGTTCAAACATGTGTCCCTTTTCCACTAAATGTAGGAATGCCAGATGGGAAAATTAAAATATATGGACAAAATTTGAAAATGTCGGGATTTCGGGGTTGATGTCGGGAGAATCAAATATTAAAAAAAGTTGTGGGTCATGGACACAAAAAAAAACTATCCTATCTCTCAAGTTGGCCCAAAGTGCACACGGTGTGCAAATTTGATTAAAATCGGTTAAGTAGTTTAGGAGTCCATCGTGGACAAACATGACACATTATTTATATATATACATATATATATATATATATATATATATATATATATATATATATATATATATATATATATATATATACTGTTTTATAATGTAGGACACAAGATAATTTAAATAATTAAACTATATTATATAATAAATAAAATAACTAAATAAGAATTATTTGTAACCTACAATTAATACAAACCTATTTTAGATTTTCTAACAACTTCTCTGTGTCTTCATATTTAATTTATTCAGAAATTTCCTTACATTATTACATTTCTTATAACTTACAATATATAAGTATCTTTAGTGACTTGTTGAGCTTGTTATATAGAAATGGTCCTAAAAATATGACAAATCTGTTAACAAATGCGTGTTTGGTTTGAGGGTTTACACTATGGAGTGTAGAAGAGGAGTAAGAACTCCCATACTAGAATAGTTGAAAAGTGGCCATCTGTAAGCTAATCTGTAAGTAGTAAATAGCATTTCAAAAACTATCCACAACAGCGCTGGAGTAGCTATTGGGATGAAATGAACTTAGCAGTTGTCGACGGTTTAAGTGTGCTGCTAAACTGCTCAGTAGCTCTAAAATCTAAAATTATTTTATTTAGTAAATATAACCTCGAAAAAGTCGTCATCCCACTTATATTTTTCGGTGCGTTCTTTAAAATTTACCCCGTAGTTATACTGGCGCCACCCTTATTTAACGGTTTTCTATGGACAATTTTTAATACACAGTCTGTACTCCTTACTTCTACACTCCATAGTTTACACAAAATAAAATTTTTCTCATGTCTAAGGATTTTAAATTAAATGGAAGTTCGGTATGTATGCTTCAGAATAAACAACTGACTGACAGCTGACAGTTATAGGGTTGTTCCGAAATACAACGCAGTGTACTGTCTAATGCAAATGACGTCATGAATCGACTCTGTACTGGTGATTCGTTCCAAAACATTGGATAGTATATGACGTCATACTTTTGCGCCATTTGGAAAAGTGTTGGCGATTATTTTGTCATTTCGTGCTCCAAAAATCATTATATCCTCCTAATGGATATACCAACAATTATTCTATAATTTTTTGTATTTGAATAAATAGAAACAAATTCTGGCATGCTTTATTCGGCAAACACACAATTAAAAATTGTTTTATTATGGCCGGATATCCGACACAATATGGCGGCGGCACGCTAGTACAATAAAGTGTCAAACTGTCAAATGATGACGTCATTTGCATTGGACAGTACACTGCGTTGTATTTCGGAACATACCCATAGTCAACCAAATCTAAGAAATACATTTTGACAGCTGTCAGACATTGCTTGGTGCATGCCAACCAAAAAATGGGAACGTACAATATTTGATTCTTTAAAAAATCGATATCGATTATTTAGAGTTGGTAATAATTTACAATTTGGTTTGAATAATACCAGAATAAATTAGAAACGGTAAATTTACAACACAATATTTATCAGTTTTTTTGTATTTGTTGTTACTGCTTATTTCTAGAGGCAAAGTTACAAAAATTTAAGATTGAAATAAAATTAAAAATAAATTTATTCAATCACTTTCAGTGCAACTAGTTGAGCTGTCGTTGTTTAGATTAATTGTTATTTGATTTTTAATAATCCAATCAAAATTAATGTCTCAAAGTCATCCATAATCAATTTTTTTTGTTTTTTCTACCACTGTTGCCCAATCATTCTTTGTGCAAATGCATGCATGGGTGATGGGCACATGCTTCAACGAATATAGAAAAAACAGTCCAAAAAGTTAAATCCGAGTCACAAAAAAAGAAGACAAGCACAAAATCACAAAATTACGCACAGTTAGCTCTCGAAATGGCGGGAGATTGGAATTACGTTTTTTCAGCGCAGCCTTATATATGAGTTATTTTGGCTACCAAATTTGCGTTAACAAAGTAAAAAAAAACTTGTTTTATTCATTATTCATGTAGTTTAAGGAATTTTAAATATAAAAATTTATTTAAAAAATAATACATTAAAAATGAATTATTCGATTATTTGAATATTTTTACCGATCATTTGAATGTTTTTGCCGATTATTCGCAGAACAATGAATTTTAATTATCCAAACACTACGGTAAAGTACATAGCGACATATCATCGAAACGACGTTAAGTAAAAAAGTTGGTACTGGTTATTTTGTTAATATTTTGCTTTGTTTGAAAGATTCGAATTTAAATTAACGATAAAAAACTATACACGTTGTAATGAGACATAGATAACTTCATAATTCATGTGATTTACGTAAAATGTTATTTTAATTCGTGTGAGTGCGCTTGTGAAAAGTTATTGCGGGATGATTAATGTGAAACGTTAAAAGGTATTTATTAGATTTGATTGACTATAGTACACTATATACCAAGTAAAGTTGATGTGTAGGAAACATGAAAACACGGGAGCAGTATTGTTTTAGAAGCACCACCCCAGGAAGTAATGCCATAAGTGAGTATGGACTGACACAAAGCTAAATAGACCTGTCTTATCAATTTAAAGGCAGCGATGTTACAGAGATATTCAAAAATATATATTAATTTAAGAAATCTAGCACAAAGTAAATCTAAAGTGATACCTAGATATTTTATATTGTTTGTTTTTGTTAAAAGGATACCTTGAAAATGAATCGTAGTTTTGGGGGCGTGGCTTATTCCTTTGTCGGTGAAGCTCACTGACGACTGAGGGAGTTTCAAAATGAAAGTGATGCAATGACTTCATAATACGCAAATTATGAGATAGCTATACCGAGCAAGCATTCGGAAAAAAACTAAGTAAGCTCCAAACAAAATTTTTATTTATTATAACAAAACTTCGTTATGGATTAAAAAAATGTTTTTTTTTTATTTTATGCCTTAAAATAATTCCATGAATTTATTCGTAAGAATATTGTGGCGTCATGGAGAAATGTAAATAGAGCCTACTTTGCAATTTTTTTTAGTCGAGAAAATAACATGATATCGTGTTTTCTTTTTATGTAATTCAAGGTAATATAATCAAAAATCATATATCAAAATTTTGGTTTGTAATCTATAAAACTTAAAAAAATTTGCTAAATAGGAAAACCACCAAATTTTCGAGGTATCACCTTAATGCGGGCCATGCACATACATTGTCATCATACGAGCCACAGTTATGAGCGTAAATATTTAGGTGAGTAGGTATATTATTGTTTCTCATTAAAATTAACATATAATATGTTTTATCTGCGTTTAAATTTAGGAGATTGTTAAGAAGCCAATTAGATATTATGCTAAAGCTTTGCTGAGCGTATTTATAAACCTCATCACGTGGTTTAGCTAAGAACAACAGGGCTGTGTCATCGGCATGTGACATTGACACCATTTTGAAATTGGAGATTTCATAAGTCATTTATATAAATAAATTAGGAACAATGTAGGCCCCAGGAACTGCCCTATGGAATGCCTTAAGAGCTGTTTTGTGATTCAGTACTTGTATACTCACCGAATTTAACACATTGAGAGCGATCACTAAGGTAATCGGTAAAAAGTTGTAGTTGAGTTCCCCTTATGCCAAGTGTTTCAAGCTTTAGCAATAGTATAGGGCAAGACATAGTATTGTTACGAGCTTGAGGTTCGTGACAATAAAAATTGCCGATGAAATTACCTAAATTAACACTTTAATTCTCTTTACACAAATTAAAACTTAAAACACTAATAATTAATCACACTAATTCATCTTATTTCGCTCCGAAGCTTCGCTTGTCTCGCCAACTTCAATACTTCCTCGATCGCGTATTGCAGCGCCTTTATATAGGCCTCTTCCACGAAAACATCCAGAATGTTCCAGAATATTCGAGTAAATACGCGCGCCAACCGACCAAGCGAAGAAAGTTCGAGTGTAGAGCTTCTAGAAAGTTTAGTTCTTCAATTTGATACTAGATGTAGCTGTCGGTTAAAAAATTTGTCATGTCATTTTCTGGAAAGCTCTGTCCTCGCTCTGTTACCCGACACTAGATGGCGCTAGTGCCATGAGATGAGATGTCAACTTAGCCGCGCAACAATATCAAATGCTTTGGCAATGTCTAAAAAGATCCCAATTGAGTGCATACCATTGTCAAGATTACTTGTGACATAATCGATCAATTGGTGCAAAGCATCATTACTTGATCTCTTATGCCTAAAACTAAATTGTCTGTCAGCAAATTGTTAGTTTCCAGGTATGTTATTAACTTGGTATTTATGATTCTTTCTATTTTTTTAATTAAACCAGATGAAACTAAATCGGCCTAAAGTTACTAATTAACTTTTTATCGCCAGCTTTATATATATATATATATATATATATATATATATATATATATATATATATATATATATATATATATATATATATATATATATATATATATATATATATATATATATGAGACACTTTAAGCACTTTCGGGAAAAGAAATGTGTTAACGGGGCAGCCAGTAAATGTTTAAATCTTTTGAGTACACAATCTTCTTTTTAGTAAGTATTATACTTAAAATCTCATCAATGTCAGGAGAATGCAGACGAATCCCAACCATCTGGCAACCCTAGCTAAAAGGTGCCTGTCCGATCTGATTCCCGGAATGTATCTTTGGCGTACAATGAACACTTTTAGTTGTTAGGGATTGAGATTTTGTTAACTAAGAAAGTCGTGTAGAGTTTGTTAACTAACGAAGTCTAGTCGTGAACAAAGCTAGTGAATCTGATGGTATACTAGCTATAGTTCTAAACGCGCTAGAAACTAGGTTTCCTAGCAAGGGTGCGGCGGTACTTCACAGCTTCAGACCGGGGCAGCTTCTAACCTTATTTAGAACGTCTTCTTATAAGGATAGAAGCTCTTGCATGGAATACTGCTATTACATATAGACTGGTGCTGCAAAAGCCGCAAGCTTGATTTGGTTGAAATTAATCTTGTCAGCCTCGACAGTACAGGCGCAGAGTAGCCAGTCTATCGGTATTCTTTAGGATGCATTTTGGAGAGTGTGCGCAGGAATTACTTGCATTAATTTCTCCCTCCCCTTTCCACCGTTAGACAACCAGCAGCGGGTTGTCTTTAATACCGCAACATTCAATAGAGATTTGCATTGTGGCTAGAAATTTTGTCGTAAAGAATGTGGACCTAACTAGTCGTTTTGTAATTAGGCTAGACATTGACATAGACATTTTAGTCGCCGCAAAGCCGAAATGACATTGACATAGTCATTTCGGCTGAACTATAGTATGCTATAAAAATATGAGCCTCTAAATGGGGTCGTGTTGAACGAATCGGAGTTGATTGTTCGAATTCAGCGTTTTATGATAAATCAATGCGTTTCATACATCATTATATTTTATGTTAAGATTTCGTTTGTATTTTTGTCGTTTTTTGATATTGCCATGGTACATTTTTCAGCAAAGCTCTATATAGTTTGCTAATAGGAATTCACAATGTTTGTTGCGGTATATACATCGGGTTAACTCGTATTATTTTTTTATTATTTTTTTTTTATTTTTTTTTTTTCAATCTTTAAACATATTGTGGTTGCAAGCTTTTAATATGTTTTAGATATCTGTGGAAACTTCATTGGTTTTAGGATTACTTATATTTGTTTTATAATGTTTTTTTTTTATTGTACTGTATGTTTCCCTGAAAAAGCAAATAAATAAAGCAAATAAATAAATAAATAAAATAAATTATCCCGGGCATGTCAAATTTCATTTGATTTGAGTGAAACTTACGTCAGGGCTTATTTATATCTCTATAAACAATCAAAACCGTTCCAAAAATGTAACAAAGATAATATATGGGTTTTTACTACTTACCTACTTACTTACCACTGGGTTTTTACACTTATCTATTGTGGGGAAATTGCATAAAGAAATTAGATATTTTTAATTATTTATGAAAAGAGTAAACATATTATGGGCATTCATCATTATTATGATCATCACCACTACAGCAACTCTTCGCAAGTCAACTGCTGCACGTAGGCCTCCCCAAGGAATACCGCAAAGCTTGGTCCTTAGTCACCTACACTTCCCGCATATCTTACCACCTCGTAGGGGGCTGGCCTCCACTTTGCTTCTCGGTATGAGGCTGCCACTCGAGAACTTTTATTCCCTATTCTGTCTGTCTGTCTGTTCTTTGAGCTATATTAAACGAAAAGTGGTTATTACTTCATCTTACTGATCCTTTGGGTTTGGTCGGTCTTTTCATTTTATTTTTATTTCATTTATTAAAACTATATCGAACTACTCAAAGAAGAGATGTAGTAACAATAATACATATAAAAAATATAGCCAGGTGGGGTAAGACTAACTAACATACTTTCCTACTAAGTATTTTCAAAACGGTAATACTGAAGAAACTGTAAAACAGGAAAACTAAGGAGACTATACTTTGAAACTCCTACTCACTTGCATTTCGCATAGATCTTGAGCTATTGTGAATGCATTATACTTGTAATTATAAATTAAATAATTAGTATTGTTATATGAAGTCATCATAAATCATAATATAGCTATGATGCGCGCGTGTGGCGCCGGATGTAAAGGATAGCACCACCCAATCTCTACTCGTGGTTGTCGTAAAAGGCAACTAAGGGAATTCACCCAAGGGAAGGGCTGCATAGTTTTCTTAGTATTAAACAAGCATACTGCGAAACGAAAGCAATCCCAAGAGGGATGAATGTCACCATTCCATTTGTTGACTTACCGAAAAACCTTGAGCAATATAATATGGATATGGGATGGATTATGTGAAGAAATAATCAATGAAAAAAAAAGAAGCCTAATCGAAAAACAAACGCAAAAGGAGCTAAAAAGGAGTTTCAAAAACCAAAGACTTTACCAAAAAAGAAGGTATGGAAGTGTGGAGGATGCACTGAAGTCTTTGTAGAGCCTATTGATGAAGAGTAGTAGTTAGTTAGTACCAGTTCTGGCTCACTGAGTCAGAAGTGGTACAAGTACGACGTTCGTCGACTCACGATCCTAAAAAAAAGGTTTTGGCATGCTCTGATCACGAATCACGAGTCCATTTTGCGTCGGATGTACGGTTCCGGAGATGTGCAGATCAATTAACTCTTATCTAATTGATATCCGGTGAGGGCCTCCACCGTCATTAGCGCTTCATTGTTCCTATCTATTTATTTATTGTTCATTGAATACCGTCATTATCTATTCTTCCTCAGCGTGGTGCTATTGTATTATACTCCTTTGTTCCTATCTACACTAATCTGACTCATCGATAAAACATATTACCTAATTTTGTTTAAATTTTTATTTACAAAATACAAAATCTTATTACTTATTATCTATAAAATAGGAGCGAAACATCTCATCCACTAAAATATCCTTGTACAATGTGTTCCCTGTAAATATACTCATAAAACGTACTCGTATAATCCCTGAAACTTATATAGCAAATACATTAAGCAATATTCGCCACAAACTGAAGTCCACTCATTCTGAATCCTATCAACATTCGAGTTCCATCTTTTACAATTTCTTTTTAAAAACTCTAGATGATATCGTACAGGTGCTCGTCCGAATGAATTATTACTTACTGGTACTATATAAGACCAAGCAACTGCAGTCATGGAGTTAGTGTATGATCGTTTGACCGCAGTGGATCTATCAATACTACATTTGTGTTACTTCAACGCATCAAAGGCCATGGATGTAAGTGTTTATTCTATTGACAAACTTACTTTTCTTTCTGTTATTTTCTTACGTGTGTATGATTTAGTGTTAACAAATTATATTTAAATATTATGTATGTAGCTAAGATGGTTAGCGCAAAATGTAAATTTCACAGTACGCGACCCGGGTTCGATCCCCGCCGGCACCAATTAAATTGTTAATTGCAATTTTAAGTGCTGATTTACCACGTGCTCAGCGGTGAACGAAAACATAGTGAGGAAACCTGCATGTCTGAGAAAATTTCGAAGGCATGTGAAGTTTGCCAACAAGCATTGAGGTAGCGCAGCGAACATTTCCTAGCCCTAAAACCCTCTCAGAAATGAGAGGAGGCCTATGTTCAGCAGTGGACTTTAATAGGCTGTAACTTTAACTTTTTTAACTTTTATGATTAAGTGTTAACAAATTAATATTAACGTGATAACTGTGTTGTTGCAGAAATCGTTGAGCTTCGATGAAAATACCTATAAACAGTATTACTACTCGCCACTCTCCCCTCAAGAAGAGAGTGATGACATCGTCATTAATAATAACACATGCGATGGTGGAAAAAGAAAATCGCAATCGATTGATCATTTTTTTGAAGCTGAATCAAAAATAAAAAAGAGGAAGCTGTTACCATCAACCGTAGCACGAGCGCTAGAGATGGTGTATCATACATTTCTTCTAATTCTGACGACGGAGACCAAGCGACGCATCTCATCAAAATTGAAATGTACGATATGAAGAAGCTATCCAAGATTCCAACTACTTATCATTGGAAACATGCTTCCACGAGGATTAAATATTACGTAAAGACTAATAAGTATAGCATTTACGACAACACAAACGCCCTCGTATACAATATTACAAAGACAATAGCAGAAAGTGAAAAAAGTTAAAAAATACTTTTTTAACAATGACAGTCATTAGCTGATCATTAGTGAATGTGATTCTGTTTACTTAAATTACTTCTGTGTACTCATTATATTCTATTTCTAATCCTTTGCTAGACTATATATATCGGACATTATTTGAAATTTGGGTATCAGTTGGTTTACCAACACTGAACTGTTACTTACTCTGCTACCTATTTTCTTCTTTACTATAAGGATGGCAAACTTTAGTGAAGTGTGCACCAGTGATTTCTTCTCCACAACCATGGAAGAGAATACGCAACTATTCAACAGCGAATTAAATCAGGAGTTGTCTAAAGTTTGTGATGAAATGGAGAAGGATCAACTGTTCGATTCATCGGATGGTGATGAGTTGTATAATCACTGTGCGATGGTTGAAACACAGTTTAAGTAAGTAAAATAAACATTCATTTCGATCATAATTTACACATTGTCTTATACAGTTTTTAATAAATTTAAACATTTTAGTAGTCAACCACTACAACTTGGAAGAGGAACGAAGCGAACGAGCAGCAAAGAACCCAAGATCATCAAAAAACCAACAACGGAAGCAGAAGCGCCTACCTCTGCAGGGAACAGTATCAGTAACGATGATCAAGTGGAATGTCTAACGTGTCATATATTTATCAAGAAACGGTATTTAGCTAATCTTCACATAATTCTTTATCAAACGTTAGTGTTATTGAATCTGCTTTTGGAAATAGGATTTTAACTTATAAAATCAAGAGTAGAGTAGATAGTTCGACATTGGTAAATTTTGAAAGTCCTGAACTATTTTTAAATTCTATTAAAGATGATATTTTATTTTTAATACAATAGTGTATTCATCAACACATAATTTTTAAAGTAAACTTCATATTGCATGCTGATTTTGTTCAACAAACTAAATATATTCATGATACGTTCGATTTTCAAACGCTTAACTAGTAGTGGATGGAGTCTAAAAAACATAAAATCTATAGACATGAATGTTAATAAATTTAACCCCCTACGTGGCACTTCATACATAGATCTTCCTCGTGACATAAAATTAAAAAGGCTGTTATAAATGTAAAAAGCAAGGATTATTTTTGTTTTAAATGGGCGTTACTCTCGGCGTTATATCCCGTAAACAAAAACGCGGATCGTGTATCATCGTACGATAAACATGCAAATAAACTTAAATTTGATGGTATTTCCTTTCCAGTTAAAATTTCTGACATAGCAAAAGTAGAGAAATTAAATGATATTAGTATTAATGTTTTTGGGTTAGAATATAATAAAGAAAAACGATGTAATTCTATAGTAGGTCCATTATTTTTAACAAAGTGTCGTAAAGATAGACATATCAATTTATTATTTTTTTCCAAGGATACAAAAAATCATTATTGTTACATAAAAAATTTATCGCGGTTAGTTAGTAAACAAATTTCAAAAGACGGTCACATCATGTACATTCGCGAAGCATGTCTTTGAACTTTCAGGAAGGGTTAAATAACCATGAAAAATACGATTGTGCCCACATTTGTACAGAATTACCAAACAGTGAAACTTAAAAAAAAAGAATTGGTTTGGTCAACCTATTTCAAATGATAAATTTAAATTTGATAGTTATGAAAAAAGTTAAAGATACCATTCGTAGTTTATGCTGATTTTGAAGCATTTTTAAAACCAATAGAATCATGTTCTAACGATCCTTCCAAACCTTTCACACACAATATTCAGAAACATGAAGTACATAGTTTTGGTTATTATATAAAATGTTCATATGATGATAAATTATCAAAATATGAAACATATTGCGGACCCAACTGTGCACAAGTGTTTATGAAAAGTTTATCTAACAATCTAAAAGAAATAAATAGACTTCAAAAATATCCTCCACTTCCGCTAACAAATGAAGACAAAAACCAAATTTCAAATGCAACCATTTGTCATATTTGTGAAACAGAGTTAGCAGAACATTTTTATGATTTTGATTGGTACACCGGTAGTTTTATAGGTGTTGCTCATGAATCATGTAGCTCGAAGTTCAGAACACCTTGTTATATACCAATATTTTTACACAACCTTAGTCACTATGATGCTCATTTTATTGTTCACGCGTTAAACTTTTCTGATGGTGAAGTCGAAGTTATCCCTCAAAATAAAGAAAAATATATATCATTTTCCAAAAAATTCAAAATGAATAACCACGAAATTATATTGAAATTCATAGATTCATTTAAGTTTTTATCATGTAAATTAGAAGAATTGGCCAAAAATCTCAGTAATGATCAATTTCAAAAATTACGTAGAAATTATCCTAATGATGAAGATTTCTTTCGTTTAAAACGGAAAGGCGTTTATCCATATGAACTTATGACTAATTATGATAGTTTAAGCCTAACATCGCTCCCCGAACAAAAAATTTTTTATAGCTCGCTCACAGATTCCCATATTTCAAATGATGATTACAATCATGCTAAAGATGTTTGGGAACACTTTGGGTGTTGTAATATGATAGATTATTCAAACCTGTATTTAAAAACATACGTTTTACTTTTATCCGATATATTTGAAAACTTTAGAAAGTTATGTATTAATACTTATGATTTAGACCCTGCCCATTATTACACAGCACCCGGTTTAAGTTGGGATGCAATGTTAAAATATACATACACAAAAATAGAATTAGAACTTTTAACAGATTATGAGAAAATTGCATTTATTAGATCAGGTATCATTTTAAGTAACTACCGCCGCCCATGATCAACCGCAACAACAGGGGAATTGCAGGTGCGTTGCCAGCCCTTTAGAAAGGAGTACGCTCGTTTCTTGAAGGTCCGCAGGTCGTATCGGTCCGGAAAAATCGCTGGTGGTAAACTATTCCACAGAGAGGTTGTAAGCGGAAGAAAACGGTGGTGTATCTCAATGTAGTAATCGTTATGCTAGAGCTAATAACAAATACATGGGGGATTATGATGCAGGAAAACCAAATTCATATATCACATATTTTGATGCCAACAATTTATATGGTTGGGTTATGTCTCAATGTCTTCCTACTGGTGGATTCGAATGGGTAAATCCGAATACAGAATTTAATGTGTCTGAGACATCGAACTTCGGTTTTATTTTAGAAGTTGATTTGGAATATCCAGATGAACTTCATGATTTACATTCGGACTTTCCTTTATGCCCCGAAAACATTTGTGCAGGCAATATTAATGAAAATAAACTATTCCCAAATTTCAATAATAAAGATAAATATGTAATTCATTACAGAAATTTAAAGCAGTGCATAGAAATGGGGGTTAAATTAACTAAAATTCATAGAGTTTTAAAATTTAAACAGTCTCCCTGGTTGAAGATGTACATAGATCTAAATACAAAATTGAGAACGTTAGCAAAATCAGATTTCGAAAAAGATTTTTATAAATTAATGAATAATTCAGTCTTCGGTAAGACTATGGAAAATATTGAAAAAAGGGTTAACTTAAAATTAGTTACACACTGGGAGAACCAGGGCAAAGCTTTAAGTGCTCAAGATCTAATCGCTAAACTACAATTTCATAGTATTTCAGTATTTTCGGAAAACCTAGTTGCGGTTCAGTTGCGAAAAACGAAGTTAATAATATATAACAAACCAATTTATTTAGGGTTTCGCATTTTAGATATTTCAAAAACAATAATGTATGATTTCATTATAACTATATGGTTAAAAAGTTTAGTAAAATCAAATTATTGTATACAGATACGGATAGTTTAATATATCATATATTTACAGATTATTTTTACTCTGATATAAAACCTGAACTTTCATCATACTTTGATACCTCAGCTTATGATACAAATAATATTTTTGAATTTCCAAAATTAAATAAAAAGAAATTAGGTTTTTAAAGATGAAAATAATGGTAAAAGCATGAAAAAATTTGTGGGTTTACGATCCAAAATGTACGCTTTTAACTTAGAGAATAAGACTATAGCTAAGGCAAAAGGGGTAAATAAATGTATCACTAAAAAGATGACCATGGATAGTTATAAGTCTTCTCTATTTAATAAAAAAGTGCAATATTATAGTATGCTTAGATTTAAATCAATTAAACACACAATTTTTACACAAAAAATTAAATAAGATTGGTTTATCATATAATGACACACAGAGGCATATTTTAGATAATAATATTGAAACAGCTTGGGGTCATTATAAACTGCGCTAAGTGTTGGTAGTTTTTAATTTTATGTCTGCATGTAAATAAAATTTGTATTGATTGTAAAATAATGATAATAGTATAATATGACGTAGAGTTTATTACATATTTAATCGTTGTTTTATTGTAAATAATTTAAGTTAATTGTTGTTTATATTTGCGTGTGTGTGTGTGTGTGCATTTATTTGAGGTTGAGTTGATTGTAAAATTATGATGTACTAATTGTGTTAGAAATAGTATACAGATCATTGTGTTTTATATAATTTTTGCAATATATATATTAATTGTTTACACCAACACTTTCATTTTTTATTTCACTCCTTAGAACTTTAGACGTGTGTAATGTTTCACTTTATCCATCCGTTTACTGCTACATGACCAAGTGGATGTGGGAAGTCAAATTTTGTAACAAATTTCATAAAATCAGTTACAGAAATATGAAATTGTGATTTTAAACAGATCACATTGTGCTTTGATGAAATTCAACCTTTATATAATTTACCAAATGTTAACTACCATCAAGGAATTCCAAATGTTAATATGTTTGATGGTGAAAACCCACATCTTGTTATTATTGATGATCTAATGAGAGAGTCCGATGGAAGAATTGCGGATATATTTACAAAAGGTAGTCATCACAGGAATCTTAGTGTATTTTATTTAAGACAAAATTTATTTCATCAGGGTAAAGGGCAAAGAGACATATCCTTAAACTCAAGTTATATAATATATTTTAAAAACCCTCGAGATAAAACTCAAATAAGATATTTAGCGCGACAAGTGTCACCATATAACCCAAAATTCATTGAAGATGCCTACAGGGATGCAACTCTAGAGGCGCATGGATATTTCATGGTAGATTTAAAACAGAATACCAATGATTTTTGTCGTATGTTGTACAAATGTCTTCCCATTTAATGGTTTCTGTACAGTCTACGTCCCCACAAAAGAGTTTAAATACACCAAGAATCAAACATTTCAAATCATTGCTAAATGATGCATCGTCGACTCACAACGCATAAACATTTGCTAAACGCTTTGCATACGCTTAAACCAAAATATCAAAGAGCATTACTTAAAACATGTGATGAAGAAGAAATTAACTGTATTTGTGAGTGTATTCATAACGTTTTACAAGGAAAAGTACCTCTTAAAGATCAAGATAAACAAAAATTTAATAAACACAAAAATATACTCCGTCAACTAGTGCATAAGTGTAAACATAAACTAAGAAAAAATATAATTATACAAAAAGGAGGGGCTTTCTTACAAATAATATTAGGTGCAATATTGAGTGGATTAGTGAGTGGACTAGCCAGTTAACATGGAAAATGCAAAGAAAATGATACTTATCGAACCTGGATTGATTGAAAAATTAAAACAAGAAAATAAGGTTAATAGTAGTTTATCTCGATTAGATATTGAAATGCAAAATATTATGAATAGTAAGACGGAAGACCGAAAGAAATGGATGTTATATTTACAAACACTGCAAAGATACCTTCATTTTACCGAAGAGGATCGTCAACCACTCAGATTACCAATTTATTCTGATACATCTAATGAAGATTCAAACGAGTCTAAAATTGGTTTTAAAAATAAAGATAGAGATCTAAAAACTTCAGTTGATGTTGAATCTTTGTTGGAGGAGAATCGATCCATCAAAAGTAAAGAAAATGTTGAAAATCCACTTTACACACAGCTCAAATACTCAGTTTAATACCAAAAACATATAATAAAAAAGGACAGTTATTATTAAACTTAGTTGAAACAAGTAAAAGTAAAATACATTGGGATAATGAAGGTACAGTCATAATTGATAATGAAAAAATTACTGGAAGTAATATTGTTGATTTAATAAATGATTCACTAAGACCCTTAAAAAGAAGTGATCCAGTAGGGTGGGATAGATTTGCTGAAGCATTAAAAGATATTAAAGTACCACTTACTTATATTGAAAATCCAAAGAGATGTGAGTTTATTAACCAACTTCAGGCAAAAGATCTGAACAAACCCTCTGAGATTGAATTTCAAGAGTTTTCTACACCGAGCAATAGAGATAAAAAGTCTACAACTAAAATACGTAAAAGGCTTGAGTGGGAAAAATGGACCCCGTACTAGAAGAAATTAATAGGATTTATTATGATCCATCTAATCCCGCTGGTTTTGGTAGTATTGATAAATTATCAAAAGCCATGAAGGGTAAAATGAATAAAAAGCAAGTAAAGGAATGGTTAAAATCACAAGAAACATACACATTACATAAACCCATTCGAAAAAAATTCCCGCGTAATAGGTACATTCTATCAAATATTAATGAACTGTGGCAAGCTGATTTAAGTGATATGCGAACTTATTCTCAATATAATGATGGTTTCAAGTATATACTTCGTGTTATTGATGTATTTAGTAAATATGCTTTTGCAAAACCAATGAAAAAGAAAAACTCAGAAACAACTAAATAATGTTTTGAAAGTATATTTACTGAAAGTAATTTAACACCTACTCACATACAATCTGATAAAGGTACAGAATTTGTTTCAAAAGATGTACAAAAATACTTTAAATCCAAAAAGATTAATTACTATACCATTAACAATCCTGACATTAAGGCCAGTATTGTTGAACGATTTCAAAGAACACTAAAAATGAAAATGTGGCGTTATTTCACTCATAATAATACTTATAGATATATAGATATTTTACAAGATTTAATATACTCTTATAATCACAGCTTTCACTCTAGTATTAAGATGTGCCCATGTGATGTAAATTCCAACAATATTATGACAGTTTGGACTAAATGATAGACGGTCTAAAACGGTCGGACTCTTTATGATAGACGGTCAAACAAACTTTCTTTAGAAAATCCTAAACCAAATTTCAATGTAGGTGATTATGTTCGAATAACTAAATATAAACATGTTTTCCAAAAAGGATATGAATCAAATTGGAGTGATGAAATATTTATTATATCTTCAATAATTGATAGATCTCCATGGGTTGTTTATACAATAACAGATTTACAAAATGAACCAATAGTTGGTACTTTTTATGAAAGAGAATTACAGAAAATCACTTACAACCCCACCTCACAATATAAAATAGATAAAATAATTGACACTCGTCACTCAGGTAACAGAAAAGAAGTATTAGTGAAGTGGAAAGGTCATCCAGATAAATTTAACAGTTGGATTTTAGCTTCTAGTTTAAAATAAATATGAATAAAGAAAGTTTTTATTTAACTTTGCTTTGCAATAGTTCAATGGAATACTTTCCTGATAACAAGACCACAAATTTTTCAACGAAATTACCGAAAGCTATTAAATTAGAAGTTTCAATATCCATGTACCATGTTTACTGTTCAAGATCATGAAAATGTTATATACATTACAAAATCTATGTTAATGCTTAATGAAGATAAACCATCCACAGTGTACTACAAAAAACATATTCCAGCTACCAACTATGATAACGTTGAGCATATTTTAAGAGTGTTAAATGGTATCGGAGAGAACTTGAAATTTCGCTATGATGAAATAACAAAATTTGTGTCTATTTCTGTTTTGGATAAAAATATAACATCCGTAACATGTTTACAACTAGGTTATGAACCAAATAAAAATCTCCTAGAGAGAAATTTTGGAAAGTGTCCTGCTAATTTACACTTAGGGTTACCATCTCAACTATTTATATATTGCGACATTATCGATCCTCAGATTGTGGGTGATGTTATGACTCCTTTACTAAGAGTCATTTCATTAGATCCTACAAAATACATTTATGGTGCAAATAAAATGCACGTTTTCTCTCAAACTCACTACTTGTTATGCGAAGAGAGCTTGATACGCTGGAAATAGTTATAAGATCGAGCACAGGACAAAAAATACCATTCCAGTTTGGAACCGTGTGTATTAAACTACATTTCCGAAAATTATAATAATGAATTCTCTTCGTGATCATCATAAATGTCCATATGAAAATTATTATACACATCAAGCTGTACTGTGAAATTTACATTTTGCGCTAACCATCTGAGCTACCACGGCTTAATCATATACACACATAATATTTAAATATAATTTGTTAACACTAAATCATACACACCTAAGAAAATAACAGAAAGAAAAGTAAGTTTGTCAATAGAATAAAAACTTACATCCATGGCCTTTGATGCGTTGAAGTAACACAAATGTATTATTGATAGATCCACTGCGGTTAAACGACCATACACTAACTCCATGACTGCAGTTGCTTGGTCTTATATAGTACCAGTAAGTAATAATTCTAATCTAAAGAATTTCTGCAGTGGAATTGATAGTAACTTTATGCGTTAACAAGCTTATCTTATATTCTGTTGCTTATCTCAGTATTCCTTCGTCCTTCGTGTCGTGTCTTGTTCAGTGTATTGATGACTCAAATACGTTTTGTATAACACAAAGAATGCAATTTAATATTTAGAAATTACTATAATTGATCATTCCTGTGTTAGTCATTGAGTAGATTGGTACTGTAATAATCTACTAATAGCAGTAATATCATGGATACACTAGATGTACAACAACATCTGAAAAAGATTCACCCCACTCTAGAAAATAATGTCTATGCTGCCAATAGACTGCCCATGTACACCCACGTACCAACGTATATAATATGCAATTTGGATACAGATGATAAACCAGGGTCACATTGGGTAGCTTTATATATCGATACGAATGACGTCGGTCAATATTTTGATTCTTTCGGACGAGCACCTGTACGATATCATCTAGAGTTTTTAAAAAGAAATTGTAAAAGATGGAACCGGAATGTTGATAGGATTCAGAATGAGTGGACTTCAGTCAGTGGCGAATATTGCTTAATGTATTTGCTATAAATTTCAGGGATGTTCAATGCATAGTTTTACGAGTATATTTACAGGGAACACATTGGACAACGATATTTTAGTGGATGAGATGTTTCACTCCTATTTTATAGATAATATGTAATAAGATTTTGTATTTTGTAAATAAAAATTTAAACAAAATTAGGTGTGTTTTATTGATGAGTCAGATTAGTGTAGATAGGAACAAAGAAGTATAATACGATAGCACCACGCTGAGGAAGAATAGATAATGACGGTATTCAATGAACGATAGATAAATAGATAAGAACAATGAAGCGCTAATGACGGTGGAGTCCCTCACCGGATATCAATTAGATAAGAGTTAATTGATTTGCACATCTCCGGAACCGTGCATACTACGCAAAAATGGTGCAGATTCGTGGTCAGAGCATGCCAAAACCCTTTTTTTTAAGGATCGTGAGTCGACGAACGTCCTACTTGTACCACTTCTGACTCAGTGAGCCAGAACTGGTACTAACTAACTACTATGAAGACTAGATCAAGTGCGATATGTGCCAGGTGTGGTACCATGAAAAGTGTACTGATTATTTGGGTTTTGGGGTATTTTAATATGATTTATGCAAGTAATTCGCATGAACAAACAATGCGCAATCTTATCGCCATCAATGCACAATTTTACTCACCGGGGTGTGTAAGGTTGCGCAAGTCTCGACTTCCGTTTTTTTGTTAATTAAGTTAAAAGTAATTATGTTTGCTCAATAATTAGTATTAAAAGTTATTCCCAGATAAGTTCCGATTTAACAGTAATAAAGAAACCTGTGATTAATTCCTGTATTTTATTTTTATGACCGAATTATTCGAAATTGCGCAAGCTTACACCATTCTACCCTAAGGTCAGGAGTGATAATGAAACATGCGATCGGAGGTAAGAGTATGAAACGAATGAATAATAGTTGAGTATAATATAGTTTATCATCGTCATGAGGCCTATGTTTAGCAGTGGACTGCTGAAGGGCTGTAATGATGATAATAATAATTATGATGATGTTAAATTACAA
Organism: Parnassius apollo; assembly: GCA_907164705.1. Lineage (NCBI taxonomy): Eukaryota > Metazoa > Arthropoda > Insecta > Lepidoptera > Papilionidae > Parnassius > Parnassius apollo. The sequence continues at coordinate 21,734 of CAJQZP010001420.1, read as the reverse complement.
TTAGGTATAAATTACCAAGATTTAAATTTATTTTCATTTGAGTAGACAACTAGTCTTTTATTAAGTAAAAGACTTGTTATCTATTATATTCTATTCTTTACGTTTTAATAGGACCGTAGTTAATATAGACCGCACGCTTACAAGACCTTCATTCATATTTTTTTTAAATAGAGAAAATTCCGGAGTTCTTACATAGAAGTTCCAAGTCACCAAGAAAATGTTCGTTACTTCCGACTTGGAAAAAGACTTACATACGTTTGTCGTGCCTCCGACAAACTGATAGTCTTTCCCTAGCTTACAATTTCTAGGTTATAATTTTGTGTCGTTAAATATTTTAGAAAAACTTTTGTGTTAATTAAAATTCATGTAAGTTCTTAATAATCATCATCATCATCATCATCATTACAGCCCTTCACAAGTCCACTGCTGAACATAGGCCTCCTTAATAATCGTAGGATGCTATTTACGTTTAGAGCACTTCGATTTTCACCACAAACTTTAAATATCCTTTAACCCGGCAACTTTGATATTTTTTTCACTTCTGAGACTTTTTAATGACGTTTTTCGGCCATATTAAGTTGCAGCAGCAACATCTGTGTTTTGAACCGCGAGTTTTTTTCAAAAGGAAGCAATGGTAGGATGGTGAAAATTGCGCAGGCGATAAGATTGCGCACACGTCATTACTCGACACCGGTGCGAAACACGCTGCCAACTTCAGTTGTGTATTGATTGCTTTGGATGCGCCCCCGAAAAAATACGAGGGTGGATTGAAAAGTACTCGGCCTAACGCAGATCCATTCAATTCTAAAAATCAATTCTACCCACATTATTTAGTTCAGTTCAGACTAGTTCATTGTGTGAAGTTCGAAACGTGTGCGATAATTAGTTGTGATTTTATAAATTTATTAACAAAGTAATCGGACATAATTTCCGCGAATGGAGCAAATCGAGCAGCGTGCCGTCATTAAGTACCTCCATAAGAAGGGGCTATCATCAAAAGCCATCCATGATGACATGGTCAGTACATTAGGCGATTGTGTTCTGTCATATTCATCCGTCAAAAAATGGATAGCAGAATTTAAGCGTGGTAGAGAGAGTGTGAAAAATGAACCCCGCTCTGAAAGGCCTTCGACGTCAACTACTGACGAAAATATTAAAAAAGTACTTGATTTAATAATGGGAGACCGCAGATTAAAAATTAGAGAGATAGCCGAGATTATAGGCATCTCTTATGAACGAACTTAAAACATCATTGTCAACGAGTTGTATTCGGCGGCCAGGTGTTTGCTGTCACAGATCCCTCGTGCTCTCTGTAACAAAGATTTGCCCACGGTAGCTAACTGTGAAGGATGGTGGTGAGATTCACCGTTTAAATATCGGTTTGTATGGGTCTTTTTCCTATACACAGTGTGACCAATGGTGTTATTAGGATTTCGGATGACTAACACATCTAGGAAAGGTAAGGAATTATTTGCCTCTAACTCCATAGTAAATTGAATTTTAGCGTTTATGGAATTAAGATGTTCTAAAAATGCAGTTACTTTGTCTGATGGTAAAATTGTGAAAGTATCGTCTACGTACCGCTTGTAGATCCTTGGTGTAACAGGTGCAGTAAGGAGGGCTTTCTCCTCAAAGTCTTCCATGAATATATCGGCGACAATGGGAGATACAGGTGAGCCCATCGCCACACCATCTACTTGCTTGTAAAACTCTTCCTTCCGTAATAGATAGCCAGATGTAAGACAATGTCTTAGTAATACTGCATATTCTGCTGGCATGTTATTTTCCTCTAGTTTCCTAGTTATAATTGAGATGCAGTCTTCAACAGGTAGGCATGTAAATAGAGACTGAACATCAAAACTGACCATGGTTTCATTGTCAGTAAGATGTAGGTCTTTTATCTCACAGTCAAAATGGTATGAATCCTTAGTGTGTGCTCTTGTGTGTCCTCTGAGTGGTGATAATATTTTAGCTAAGTATTGAGCCAATCTGTAAGTTGGCGAATCAATCTGACTCACTATTGGACGTAATGGAGCATTCGCCTTGTGTATCTTTGGTAACCCATACAACTTCGGTGGTTTGGCACAGGAAGGTATTATCGAATTAACGTCCAGATTCAATTTTTCGGAGTATTTCTTAATCAGATCGCTAGTTGTTTTAAGCGTATTAGTTGTAGGGTCTGTTTTGACTTTTCGATAAGTAGTTTCATCCGACAAAAGTTGTTGTATTTTAAAATTGTAATCTGACGTATCCATTATAACCGTAGAATTACCTTTATCTGCGCGGAGAATCGTAAGCTCTGGTCTGTTCCGTAAGTTTTTCAACGCGTTAAATTCATTTTTGGGGAGATTTAATTTCGGCGCTGAACTTCGACGTAACATAGACGAGATGTCTTGACGTATGGCCTCTAAATCTTCATTATCAATATTATTTTTATACAGACAGTCCTCAACACTACAGATAATGTCCTCATACGGTATTTTTCGCGGTGTTATTGCGAAATTAATACCTTTTTCTAAAACTTTTATTGTGGCGTCGTCCAGTGTTTGTTTTGATAAGTTGTAGACAGCGCGTTGTTTATGATTCGTGTCTGTGGTCAACGATTTCGTATGTTGGACATTTGATTTAGTTGTTAATTTATGGTATTTATCAATGTGTTTATTTTTGCATTCATTTTATTTAGTTGTTTCGCGTTTATCTAAAGTTTCCATGCAATTTTTATAATCAAATGTCGATAAAACTGTCTTTAATTCACTGGACGAATTGTCTATGGTTTTGTTTATGAAATATAGATCGGTACGTTTTTGCTGAATCACCGTTATTAACAACTTTTTACTAGCCTGATTTAAGATCTTGGCGCTTCCTCGAATGTCTTTTTTTAGTGGATATCTTGACACACGTAGGAATGAGATTATGATCTCTGCATCTCTTCAAGAAATTTAAAGCTGTTATGTATCTTGAGCGCTTGGTCTTCAGATCTTCTAATCGGCGTATTTTATTTGCTATTTCCAGTCCGTACTGGTTAACATAATGATTTCTTATATTTACGCGAACATTGCACATGATAAATCATTATCATAATAATGTTGAAAGCTGGTTGGCAGCAATTAGAATGTCATCTCAACAGTTATAAGTACTAAAAACTGAATTCTCGTATTTTTTCAAATATAATAAGACCTCGCTTGACGTTTATACGCGGTAAAGCCATTTTGTGGCATTTCTTGGGGGAGGCCTGTGTTCAGCAGTGAAATTGTGAAGGGTTGTAATGATGATGATGATGCTGCTGAGTGAGCATACGATCGGATTGAGAATCTCGTTCTTTTTTAATTTCGGCTAAAATGTCTTAATATGTGTTGTCGTGAACGTATAGTGGCGGTTGAGAATATCCACTACCCCATATCTTCCCGTGGGTGTTGTAAGAGGCGACAGAGGGAGACAGACAGGAGATGGGCAGCAGCATCTTCCTGATAACAACTGTCATATAATAAAAACTGCGGTTGCCAACCCGCTCGCCAAGCGTGGCAACTATGGCAAATATCCCCCCATGAATAACGACGCAAAAAAACGGCCCCCAGTCCCCGGCGACCCCGCTATTCCTGGCTACGGTGGCGACTATGGTAACGGCGGGGCAGGGGGTGCTAAGAATCTCCGGTGGAGGTTCGGTTGCCACCTACGACGACTCGACCTGGCAACATATAACGCACGCACCCTGAGGACTGATGAGAAGATACTGGAGCTGGAAGAAGAGGTAGACAAGTTGCGCTGGCATATTATTGGATTATCCGAGGTCCGAAGAGAGGGGGAGGACACGCCAATCCTCGAGTCCGGCAACTTGTTCTAGCACCGGGAGGGCGACCATCTATCCCAAGGAGGTGTCGGATTTATCGTCCACAAGTCTCTCGTCAACAACGTTGTAAAGATTGGGAGTGTGTCGACGAGGGTCGCGTACCTGATACTCAGAATCACCAAACGGTATTCGCTGAAGGTCATACAGGTTTACGCACCAACCTCGGCACATCCCGATGAGGAGGTGGAGGAAATGTATGAGGATTTCCAGAGCCATGATTTCCTCCAAAACCCACTACACGGTGTTGATGGGAGACTTCAACGCAAAACTAGGCACAAGAAAAAGCGGTGAGCTGAAGGTAGGGAAATTTTGAGTAGGGCAACGGAACCAAAGGGGCCAGCAGTTGGCCGACTTTATGGAGAAAGAGGGACTCTTTATGATGAACTCTTTCTTCCAGAAGCGGCCCACAGCAAGTGGACCTGGTCGAGCCCCGACGGTTCGACAAAAAATGAGATTGACTTCATTATGACAACCAGACGCCAACCGTTCAGCGGTGTCTCAGTGATCGCAAAGGTAAAAACTGGCAGCGATCACCAAATGGTTAGAGGCACACTGAACCTAAACGTTAAGTTGGAGAGATCTCGTCTAATGAAGTCAACGCTCCGTCCCCCCTCGTGCTCTAATCCAGAATTCCGAAACCTTTCAGCTCGAGTTACAAAACCGCTTTCAGTGCCTAGAGGATTGCAATGCAGTGGACGATATGAACGACACGCTCGTGGAAACTGTCCATGCGGTCGGAGCTAAGTTCTGCAAGACCCGCCGCAGAAGAAAACAAAAACTCTCCGATCACACTCTTAATCTCATGGCTGTTAGACGGGAGATGAGGCTGCAATCGTCAACAGATTTGACAGCATACAGGCAACTGAACAGACAGATCTCCAAATGCATGCGGCGAGACTTACGCAACTTTAATACTGCTCGTATTAAAGAAGCGATCGAGCAGAACTAGGGCTTCAAAGTCAGAATACAGAACCGGAGTTCGAAACCTATCCAACTGCAGAGAGGTGTAAGACAGGGTGATGTTATATCCCCGAAACTTCACCGCTGCGTTGGAAGACGTTTTCAAGCTACTGGACTGGAAAGGATACGGTATTAACATCAATGGCGAGTACATCATTCACCTTCGATTTGCCGACGATATAGTCCTTATGGCAGAATCGCTGGAGGACCTTAGCACTATGCTCAATGACCTCAATGGTGTCTCCCAACGGATAGGTCGTAAGATGAACATGAACAAAACAAAGATCGTGTTTAATGTCCATGTCACATCTATGCCGGTAGTTGTTGGGAGCACTATGCTCGAAGTTCTTGACGAGTACGTTTACCCGGGACAAATAGTCCGACTAGGTAAGTCCAACTTCGACCGAGAGGTCAATCGACGGATTCAACTCTTCTGGGCAGCATTCGGGAAATTACGACACATCTTATCGTCAGGTATACCTCAATCTCTGAAAACTAAAGTGTAAAACCAGTGCGTGTTGCCAGTGATGACTTACGGATCTGAGACGTGGTCCTTCACTGCTGGCTGTATGAGGACGCTCAAGGTCGCTCAGCGAGCTATGAAGAGGGCTATGCTCGGAGTTTCTCTGCGTGATAGACTCAGAAATGTGGATATCCGCAGTAAAACCAGAGTGACCGACATAGCCCAACGGATTAGTAAGCTGAAGTGGCAATGGGCCGGCCATATAGCTCGAAGAACCGATAACCGATGGGGAAGAAAGGTTCTCGAGTGGCAGCCTCGTACCGGTAGGCGTAGTGTAGGGCGATCCCTACTAAATGGAGTGACGACCTGGTAAGACATGCAGGAAGTCGATGGATGCAGGTGGCTCAAGACCGTGCTTTGTGGCATTACTTGGGAGAGGCCTATGTTCAGCAGTGGACTTGTGAAGGGCTGTAATGATGATGATGATGATGATGATGTGTTGTCGTAATTTGGAGAGAAATGTATTAACTTCATTCAGCTTGGAAAATGTTACGTTATCGCAAACAACAACAAGCTCTTGATTGAAAATAAAAATTCGTGTCTAAGCGTCTATACATTTTGAACCTTTTTATAGTATAAGGGTGACAAACGAGCACACAGTCCACTTGATGTTAAGTGGATGCTGTGGCCCATAGACATCTACATTTATCTTCAATTAAAGATCAAAATGCAGATGCGTTGCCAGCCCTGAGGAGTGCGGTCATAACGCGGTCGAGTCGACCCATTCTTGCTGCAACCACAATATAGCTGCATCATGGCTCTACCACGTAAAAAATGCTCAAGCTAAAGGTTTGAGCTCAAGTTCAGCTTCTTAAAAAGTTCATTGTTGGAAATAAGTCAATACGTTATAACATTTAGGGAAACCTGTTTCAGCTTTCCCACGAAACAGGTTTCCCTAAATTCTATGCCTGTTGGGAGCTTAGCTTTAAGGGACTTAGCTTCTACATCCTTTAACTGATCTTAATATTTAGTGTTAAACTTGAGTTATGTTATTTCACAAATTGTCGTTTCGTGATTTTCCTGGAGTTTTACTTAGCTGACATTCACAATGCCCATGGGACGAACTTAGTCGATGGATCTCTCACTAAACCATTTTATGCTATTAACAGCCATAATCAGACCCGAAAACCAAGAATTAGGTTTTTGAACTAATCGCTATTGGTTACGGGTGGGATCTAAATCCAGATTTCGCAGCGTAGTTGTTGGCCAGGTGGGTCAATTATATTTTATTTGAATGGTCTGATTTATTTTACTTTGGTCTCACCGCGTTTCCCTTAAAGAAAAGCGAGCTAGATGAGGTTAAGTACAAATACATATTTTTTTAAATGAATCTAGTAATGCAGATTGCATTATTAATTGAATCAAAATTACTATATACATAGGTCGATTCCTCGTTTTAACTGAATAATTGCTGATGTAGTATTAATGAAGGCTTTGAACCGTAAGAGCTTAGGAGACTTTCGATGGTGCGAAACTTATGGACGCGAGACTTTGTTGAGAGAAAGTTAACTGTAGTCTGTACTCGTTACTGCGCGTTCACTTCGAGCTCAGTGAGCTCACTCGTCGCCGGTTAGGCAAGCGCGTGCGACCTGTGCTAGTGCAACGCGCGTCCAAGTGCTCACAATGTTTACATCTAGCCGCACGATTCGGCAGCAACATAACAGAAAGCGATAGTGTACCAAAAAGTGCTATTAAGTTGTGAACAGTGTTCTAGTGACTAAATTCTATGCGCTATATGTAAAAGGTGCAGTGCAACGACCAGAACAAAGACAGCAATGACGTTCTCTGGAAACATGAAGGAGAGTAAGACACAAAACGCTAAAGAGAGTTGGGAGTCAGAGGTGAGACATGTTTTATCATCTTCTAACAATCGTCAGTTACAATGCGTGGAATACAAAAAGATATTGTATGAAGCATTAATGTCACATTAACATCTTACTTTTGATCTACATCGCTTTCTCTCAACTCAATGTGACATTTCCCTAAATTGTACATAATGGTTTTTTAATAAACACTATGAGTTTTATGGATTTATATTCATTAGCTTAGCTCACAAGATTTTATCCATTTTCGGTTCCAATCTGTTTTAATAGGTATTCTTGACAATTATGATTATTTTATAATTAAATATGTTATCTTATTATGAGGCTTTGGACTTTTAATTTTAATAATGTAGAAACAAAACTTGTTTTAAAAGTAGAAAGTTTTTTGCATCCTTGAATTTTTTGAAAAGGAAATTCTCTAGCAGCCTCATTATAAATATCTGCATAGGACGATAACTTTCACTATGATCACAACAAAGAAAACAGTAAAATTTAAAAACAGCAGGTGGCAAAAACATGCTATTGACCTCTAAATTATAGCTTTTGTGTACAGTAGCTGTATATAAGTATTAAGTAGTATAAATATAGGAGCTTACTTATGTGGGTACTATATTACTTTTTAGAAAAGAAAAATTAAGTGTTTTTGAAAAATAAGGTAACTGAAAACTACATAACTAACACTTAGGTAGTTTACAGAAGTTAAGACGAATTGTTTTGATAAAACTTCGCAATATAAAAAAAATCGTGTGTAGAGTGTAGAGACATGCTGCAACTATATTAATTGTATGGTTGTTGCACGAATGAGTCTGCTCGACCAGGGAAGGACCACAGAATGTCAGCGTAAAGTAGCAGGTCAATGCTTCTGTGTTTCGTATGGTGAGCGTAGAGACCTGGAGACGCTTTTTACTGGAAAAGAGGCATTCATTTTAGTCGTCACGGCTAACAACGCATCTGGATTTTGATTCACAAACGCTGATAGTGGGCCACAGCAACTACTTACCATCAGGTGAACTGTGTGCCGCTTTTCATCCTCATCCAATAAAAAAAAAAACGTCAAAATGTTATGTACAAAAACAATATTTTAGCGGTAACGTAATTTTTCTACTAAAACCAATTTAAAATTTAATCACATGCGCACGTTTAATGGATATGATGGTAATCAGTATTGTAATAAAGCACACTGTGATATTTTTTCATTAGAGGTTTGGCATTGATTACCATTGTTTTTTTTATTTATTTAAACAGCCCGTCTTCTATATATGTTGTACAAAATCAATTTCAATGAGTCGAATTTTATTTTATATACATTCGCATTTGCATAAATATTGAATCGGTTTAACACGGACAGTTAAAAAATAGTCTTACTGCAACACATTTTTATTTTATTCTTGATTCACGGATCGTTGGAGACGGTCGCCTGGAATTAAATGAAGTCAAAGACCTTTATTAGGTACCCTAACATTTTTAATCTATTACGAGCGTCCCCACATGCGTCCTTGTACTCGCCACTCACTCTCATATACGACAAAAGGAACGAGAAAGAGAGAATGATCGTGTTCAATTTATTGTAATGTCTGCCACAAGAACCCGTTTTATTTTGTCGGAGCAGGAAGTAAAGCTTATAAATTACAAACAACCTGCACTAGACATTGAACATGATCAAGAAATTTATTTTATATATAATAATATTATGCTTAAAATAATATTATAATTATGTTTTCCAACAAATAAATACTTAATAATCGTGTTAAGTATGTTTTCACTCTACATTATAAAGTAGTTTTTCCTTAATTAAGACTATTCACTATTCATTCATATTCACTATTCATATTCTGCCGCGTTGCTCTAGCGGTCATAAGCGCGACTGCGGATAATGAGGTCCTGGGTTCGAAACCCGGGTTGGGCCAGCAAAGATCATTTATTGAGTCTTCTTCATCATCCGCTCATAAAAGTCCATTACTTTAGATGGGCCTCCCCACATATAGAGATGATTTATGCGACGTCTAGCACCTTCGCCGCAGCTGGAAAGCATCACCAGTCTAGGTATTTTACGTTTGGCATAAACAAAATAGTAATGCTGCTATTTATCGGTTGCTATGAGGCATTTCTGAGAAAGCCATTATTCGGCCAAAATTTGGGCGGTGCTGCAGTCCCTTCAGCGATGCTAAGTTGACTGTCGGTATATCGAAGTGCTGAAGTAATTGTACAGTAGAGATACGTCGGCTATCCGAGTACAGAATTGGAGTACGAAACCTAACCAACTGCAGAGAGCTGTAAGACAAGGTGACGTTAATCCTCGAAACTCTTCATCGCTGCATTGGAAGACGTTTTCAAGCTACTGGACTGGAAAGGATACGGCATTAACATCAATGGCGAGTACATCACTCACCTTCGATTTGCCGACGATATAGTCCTTATAGCAGAAACCCTAGTGGACCTAGCCTAGGTACTATGTTCAATTACCTCAATAGTCTCCCAACAGATAGATATTAAGATGAACATGGACAAAACAAAGATCATGTGTAACGTCCATGTCACACTATGCCGGTAGGTGTTGGGAGCACTAAGCTCGAACTTGTTGACGAATGTACAAATCTGCAGGGCAGCGTTCGGGAGTTTACGATACATCTTCGCGTTAGATATACCCTAAAACTTCAAAACATTATTGTACAACCAGTACGTGCCAGTGATGACCTATGGATCTGAGACGTGATCCTTCACTGCTGGTCGTATGAGAAAGCGCAAGGTCGCTGAGCGGCCTCCTTTCGAACCGATTCATTTCTGCATCAGTCAAAATACTTGGAGCGTGGTTATATTACATATGGAAAACGCCTTAAATAAGTGGCCGCTGATAGTAAAAGGTATTATAACCATCTTGTATATTATATGAGAGTCATATGAAAAATACGAATTATAGATCGACGACGAAGAGCTATATCTAAAGTGCCTTCATCAATCCATCTGTCAACTTTAGGGACAATGACGAAGCCTAGCAGCTATAGAAACGTCCGTACGTAACAGTACGTTACTGCAGATGCAGAGGTTTACCTTTCTCTCTTCCTACTCTTTCTCTGTCTTTTGGTACCACCCTCTTATTTATTTAGAAGAGTATAGATTATAGAGAGTCAGTATAAATACGGACTGAGAGGCATTCCATTTTAGTTCACACAAGTGACAACGTATTATTTAGCCTACTTTGTTTGAAGTTGTTTTTTGACGTTCAGCGGCTGCAGTAACCAACTTACCATCATGACGGACAGAAGGTAGGCGTGTCACTTGAATGTAAAAAATAGGTAAATTATATTTTATTCAGACGAATTCTCCAATTCTTTTAAAAATTATCTATAGATGTAAACATTTGTATGAATTTTTTTTTTTTGGTACTGATGCGGTAAATCACTGGAGTGAGAGTGGAAGTGTGTCAGTGGTCGCTAACGGCGCTAACTTAGTCGAGTGATCCGTGATCCGGGTCGACGGCGAGTTCGCTGACCACGAAGAAGTGCAATGGTAATTGAAAAACATCGGTGATTTTTATTAGGCCTTCGAAAGGTTTCAAAATAATAAAAAATCTAAAACAGCACTTATTATACTTACTTAAACATGTGTTAGTAGAGTTACGTATATTCAAGTAAAAATTTTCCTGAAAATTGCTTTACTATTTTATGAAGATCTTTATAAAAATTGAATTTTATTAAATTAATCACGTATGTGGCATTCCTTGGGTGATGGTGAATGATGATCATGATAATGATAAATCAATATTTTGTCCCAATTTTTTTCAGTTTAATTTTTATTTATTAAAAATTCCAAAGCATTTATAGTATTATACATTCAACATGTTATATTTATTGACTAGCTGGCCTGACAGATATTGCTCTGCTCTTTCCGACAGGTCGCGCTATAAGTTTCACTCTGTTTTGTTCCGTCCCTTCGGAATTTTTACGTTATAAATAAATAAATATAGTAAGTGAGGGTAATATGGTCATCCGGTTCATATGGTCACTTTCTTATAATTCAAAAACTACAGCCTTATTTGCATAGATGGCTTTGTGATACGATAGCTCTTCATCAGTCAACGAAGAATAACGAAGGGTCAAAAAGGCGCTGCTTTATCGACGCCATTTAGACAGTTGAAATTATAGTGAATATTTTAATCGATTTTTGGTATGTTACAGTGCACTTAGTTTTTGAAATTGACTTTTCGAAGTGTTCATTGTTATTGTCAAAAAACGAACAAGCGTTTCTTTTTTTTAATAATAGTTATAGCATACGACTAAGTGTTTTTGTCTCTGTCCTCTTAGTTTTAGTTTTATAGGACGGCAAATCTTTACGTGGTCACATTATCCTCACGTACCTTATAAACCACACCGCCATCTAATCGGATCCTGAATTTTTGACATTTTTGGCACTAAACCAAAATATAACGTTCTAAATAAACGTCTTATGATCCATAGACAGAATTTCTTAATAACTTGACTACAGCGTCACATATTGTATCCTAGCATAGGTATGAGTTTGAACTATGAACCATCATCTCGACAAAACAAAATTATATATTTTGTTAATAGACCTTAATTGGTCACGTCGTTCAAAAGTTACAATCGCTAACAGAGGAAGATCTTAACGATTATTATCTAATATATATGAAAAGGTAAACTAAATAAGGTTTTAGAGTGATACCCTCGTACAATTAAATGCACTGTTGGGCAACCTCCATCTAGAACTAGATGGAGCGACGATCTAATGAGAGTAGGAGGTGGTCGATGGATAAAGGTGGTCCTAAGACAGTACTTTGTGGCAATCTTTGGCTTTACTCATGTACTTTGGGGGAGCTCTATATTCAGCAGTGGACTTGGTTGTAATAATAATGATGATATGATGATGAACACATTAAACTTCCAGGCGATCGTTTTAAAAAGTTTAGTTGTGTTACAAAACTTATTCGCAACGTGAACTGATTTTAAAAGTTCACGACCCTCTAAATCGAAATTAATCAAGAAGCGTAGTACATTTTTGATAACATTATCTTTGCTTTCAAAAATATAGACATTTTATTTGTACATCAGAAAATTCTATACTAGTTTATTCTTCCTTAGTAGTGCTAGGGAATTTTCATGTCTCTTTATATAGGTCAGTTAGTTGAAACAAATAATACGGTGATAATTGAGATGTTGATGCGGGTTGTATTTCAAAACGGCTGGTCAAGAACCACGACGTAGCGCTCTAGTTATATTACGTTACTTAGCGTCGAAATTTAAACCGCTAAATCTAACCAAAGCCTTGCGCAATAAAAACAATCCGGCTTAATATAAAAAGTGGTTTATTGTTATTATCGGGTTTGGTTTCTATCAACTACATATTATTATGGTTTAAGATGATTTTATTCATTCATTCATTCATTACAGCCTTTCACAAGTCCACTGCTGAACAAAGGTCTCCCCCAGAAATTCCACAAAGCACGGTCCTGAGTCACCTGAATCCATCGACTTCCTGCATATCTTACCAGGTCGTCACTCCATCTAGTGGCGGGCTGCTCTACTCTTCGCCTATCGGTACGAGGCTACTACTTGAGAACCTTTCTTCCTGGTCGGTTCTTCGAGTTATATGACCGGCCCTTTGCCACTTCAGATAATTAAGACGAGTATTAGAGATGGTACTTCTAAATAAATCTTTTAACCTCCGTAAATTATTTGTACATTACATTTTAGTTCGCATACTTTCGCGGGACTTTACATATGGGTGTTACCATACCAATCGATCGATCATCGATCTATGCCATTTATCGACATCGATTGACGTCGGTCGATGGGTGTGGTGGCTTTAGCTGATCGACTGATACTGGCTGATAAATCGATTGACAAGTAATCGATGTGAGTGTGGGCTCATCATCAGTATCTTTCAAAATGTATTTAGAAGAGGACGCATTATTGTTGGCCAGGGCGAGTTTTCGAACAATAAAGCAACTCGAATGACGAGTAATCAATTCTACAAGCATCATACATATTTTTCTATATATTTTTTGCTGTCCAAACTGTTCCGAAGATTACGAAAGAATAAAGATTTTAATGAAACTTCACGAACATATAGAGAGCAGTGCCAGAAATAATCTAAGCTATAATATAAGCTATTTTATCTGAAAAAATTAGGCATATTTTACGAAATAGAAAAATATGGCAATGCCAAATCGGGCGGGTGATGACCCGCGATTTCAAATCTTTCAACACAATTTCTTTATCTACCATTCCCTGGTTCACAACTTTTATGAAGTTAAACTGAGGGACCTATCTAGACAGTAAGTAGCTGGGCTGTTAAATTTTGAGAAATTAGTTAGTTCTTGCCGCATCTTTCATGTTTTTCTATCGTTTTTAAAGAAATTATGCGATTGGTTGGAAATTGCCCTTCTTTTTACAATATAACATAAAATATTATTTGACTTGTGCGTAAAGCGCACCCCTAGCACATAATTAAAGAAACCGACATTTACTTTATAGTGCCCGTAGCTTCGCCCAGCGCAACGCTTAGCCACTACGCAACCACATCGACAAAACGATTATGTTTGAACTGGTCTTAGTGGCATTATTAACCGACAAAAAAAACGGAGGAGGTGCTCGAAGTCGACGTGTATATTTTTTTGTATGTATGACCATACATAAAAATCAATAAACAAAGATCACTAAATTATCTTAAATTTTAAAAAATAACCAAATCAAATTAACAATGCATTACTTTAATTAAGTAATTAATCAATTTGCTCGTTTTGCGCCGACTCAAAATTACTTAGGTTACGTAGTACTACTATTTATTCTGTGCTTAGCTTAGGTATACTTACAATAGTTTAAGAAACTCGTTAAAAACTCATAATAATTAAAAAATATATACTTAGACACACTTACATTAGTTTAAGAACTTAGTTATTAAGGTAAAAGAAAAAAGTTTATGATTTTTTGCCTTTCAGTTTTTTCGGCGGTAAAATTTTTTTTGTTAAAAAGTTTTTATGCTGATTCTACTCGATATCTTTACCATTCCAATGTATAAGAAGCAACATTATCCCAGGTCAGGGGCTTTATATTATATATCGGCTATCTGAGGCCAATCTAAATTTCTAAATTCTAAAGTAGTTTAAAATAAAATTTACCTACTTTTGTTTGTATTAAGAGCTTGTTTTGTAATTTCCACATTCATTTAATGTAAATGTTATATGGTGCTTGCTGCCATTTCGACCGTGTATTTATAGAAGGGTAACAATTTCGAACTGAACCAAACCCATGACACGAATACCATTCTCATAACAACTTACTGTTGAAGTAATGAAAAAGGTCACTCCCGCATAGAACTGTTTTGAATCTTGCTTTTGTTTAAACTTATTTTTTTATTTACTGAAAATATTTCTGCATCTGGAATACTATAATTAATTTTTTATTCCTGGCCACGGTAGCTCTGGGCTAAGCGCTCGCCGTAAAACCCGAGCAACTCGAATTCGATCACCATATGCACCATTAAAATTGTTAATTTCAACTTTAAGTGCTGATTTTTTACGAGTTCATCGGTGGTCAGGTATCGTAAGAAAACCTGCATGCCCGAGAAATTAAAAAAAGGGTAGAAACTTCCTTTCCCCTAATCCCTTTCTGAAATTAGATGACACTAGTTCCAAGCATTGGGATGTTTAATGATTGTAATTTTACTTTTATAAATACGAATCGTTTTGTATGTCTGTCCCATAATTAACAGTGTCATTTTTTAAAAATAGAATAAGGGTGACAAACGAGCACATAGTCCACTTGATGGTAAGTGGATACTGTGACCCATAGACATCTACATTTATCTTCAATTAAGAATCAAAATGCTGATGCGTTGCCAGTCCTGAGGACTGAGATTGAATGCCTCGTTTCCAGTAAAAAGAGTCTCCGGTTCTCTACACTCACCATATGAAACACAGCAGCATTAAGCTGCGATTTTACGCTGGTATTCTGTGAGAGAGTGGTTCGTGTGGCAAATATAGCTGCAGCATGGCTCTACCACGTAAAAAGTAAGTATATGGCCAAAAATTGATACTGCTAAAAAGGCCTCCCCCATAGATTGCCATAAAGTGCAGCCCTGAGCCGCCTGCATCCCTCGATTCCTTGCTTGATCTTGGCTTATCTAGTCGGACAATTTCACCTAAGCACTCATATTCGTTCACACATATTCGTCACAACTTCGAACAATTAGCGGTAAAGGATTGTCTTGTCCATGTTCATCTTAAGACTTCCCCGTTGCGAAACACTGATTAGGTCATTGAGCATTGTGAAGTCCTCCGGGAATTCTGCCACAATGACTAGGTATATCGTCGGCAAATCAAAGGTTAGTGATGTACTTACAGTTGATTTGAGTACCGTATCTTTTCAAGTCTAGCAGCTTGAATACGTCTTCCAATAACTTCACCCTGCCCAACACTTCTTAGGAGTTAGATATGTTCTTTACTCAAGTTACAACAACAAACAACAAGTAAGTTTTTCCATTTAATTTAATCATAATAAATTGATACCTAAAAGCACCTGCACGGGTCGGATTGTTTTTTTAAACGTAGTGATTATCCCTTTTTTGACATAAAAAATTTTTTAACATAAAAAAGTTTGATTTTTGATTACATAATAATTTAAATTCATAAATATATACCTACAATAATCCATGAGCCAAATGCTTGTGACAATTTACATAAAATCCAGTGATAAACTATTGAATATGTGAAGGATATTCGTATTATAGTAAAGATAGATTCCTTGGACACAATTACATCATATTATTGACATAAGTGATGGCAAATAATATCAACTTTCACAGCAAGCCACGACTACTTCCAGTTTTAATTGTCGCTTTCATTAGCGCTAATGCATCTTATCCAGCAACTTTGTGTCGTTGCCAATTAAACAGGAAAAGTATAACTTGTTTGGCGATAGCTTGTCGGTATATTTTGAGAGATACAACAAGTTACTAAGGATGTGTGTAGGTAAAGTAATATTCTCTAAAATGTAGGCAGATACATTGTTTCATATTTTGTATGTATATTTATCCAATAAAGGCAATAAATTATTTTATTGCTACTCAAAGCTCTCACCACACCAAATCTTAGTTGGCAGAGAATGCTATTATGGCAATATCGCTTATTGCCTTTGTACACAAATATTTCTTGTGTATTAATGAAATTTCTATCTATGTTTACTAATAAAATCGAAAGTATCATGCGAATATCTTTTTTTATAGGTCTTTAAGATGAAGTTTAAAGGAGCGTGAGCTTTTCACACACATACACACACACACAGACACACACACACACACACGCGCGCGCGCACCCACGCACGCACGCACGGTACCGAATATCCCACAAATCATATTTGTATACAAGCTTATTTTTTAATTTTGAGGATTATACTCGTAAATCACCTACGTATTTTAACAATTTTATTTTCTAAATTATAAATAAAATTGATGTGTCGGTTATATTGAAATAACTGCCTTCTGCTGAATGGTTATGGAGATTACTTGTATACTATTAGAACATAAGTAACTACATATTTAAAAAATTAAAATTATGTCTGTCTGTATGTCTGTCCGGGCTAATCTCCGGAATAGCTAAACCAATTTTAATAAAACTGTTACGAGCACATAAAGAGCATGTCAGGAGGGATCTATTCTATATTTTATTCGAAAAACATGGATTTTTTTTTGTGAAATCGATTTATTCATAAAATGAAAGTTTTAATGTTTACCTCATAAACTATACGAGATTAAAAAAAATTCAATCAAAAAATTAAATAACATTTTTGATGCAAATCGATATTTAACATTTTTTTATCCCCATTTACTCTTAGAGTATACAGCAGCTTTTATTAAAATTTTACTACAAAATTAGGATTTGATGAGACCTTTTTACGTAAACATAATATAATAGTTCTTCAATTTTTTAAATTAGTTCGCATTTAATGAGTAAAAACGATTTTGGTTTATAACCAATTAAATATAAGCAAAGTGCATTCGTAAGAACCCGTAGATACGATGAATATACAATGTTTCTGATCTCTCATTTATCTGAATGGGCAAAACACAATTTTTAATTAATGTTTCTAACAAATATAATTATGTACATTAGTAAAAACCGGTAGACACTGTCTTTTTACCAGTTAAACCAAAAGTCAACGAAGAGAGCTTCAATTTAGTGGCAAAAATGGATTGGAGAATTTCTACGCGGATGAAGTCGAGGGGGAAATTTTTTTTTGAGCTAGCAGCTATGCAGGCTTAATAAAACTAGTATCACTGCGGCCAAGAAAAGCTAGTTACGTTTATAATATTTTAAATCGATCTCAAAAATTATAATATTTATATATAAGCAGTAAACGAGCATATGCTACGTTTCTGTTTATATCAGCACTTATATTTAATTGCGCTTTATATAAGCAGCAATTAAATATTAAGTGCTGATTTACAATAAGCTCGGCTTGCAATGGAAACAACGTCAAGAAACCTGAATGTTAGAGAAATAAAAATATCTCAAGGAAATTATGTGAAGTCGCCAACATGACGGCGCGGCGGACTTTTCCTTGCTCCAATATCGACCAAAAATGAAAGGAGGCCTGTGTCGGACAGTATGACCGTATATTATATACTTTTTATACGGTTATAATGAAACCGTGGTGTTCTTGTGATTGTGCCTTAGTTATATGTATTTACAAGCAGGTACTTACGAATGTAACCATTTTACACTTACCTACACGATGCAACTATATTTATGATCAACGATGTAAGTTTTCTATCTTTCGAAAAATATAATCCCTTACATTTACAGCGAATTCTGTATGTTTAATTATTATTAATATTATTCAAATTTATAAATAATATTGTATTCATTGTAATTAAACTATACAAACAATATTAAAACACAATCTGACTCGCGGCTTTGTTTGCGTGGATTTCACTTTATAAACATCTTTAGTGTTCCATGCTATAATTCGAGATCATCCCTTTGCCTCTCAACGTGTCTGTCAAAAACGATCTTCTTAGAGTCTTGATAATTAACCTACGTTGACTCCGTACTTTTTCTAACAGCGTAAATAATAATGTCTTCTAAACCTAATTTCGATCACGACGGCAAATCTCAGCGGACACTTGCCATCTGCGCAGGATAGGATTATAGTGTCTTAGTGTATGCGCAAGCACAGGTGCCCTTTATATTCCTTCACTCTCATAGTCTGATGGGACGGTAATTCGACAAGACCGTAGAGAGGTCAGGAGCAGGACCACCGGCTTTACGTCCTTACGTCTGGGTAAGTAATAGTACGGTAGTGTAACACCGCCAACGCCCTAACTTCTGGCTGTTTTTGGTAATTACTTGACAGAAAAATGATTAGGGCTGGACCTGGGAATCGAACCCGAGACCACATAATCAGCAGTCGCGCTTATGACCACAAGACCAAGGGTGCAGTCACAGTGTAAATACGGACTTATTTCTATTTACTCGACCACGGCTCCACTTACCGGTTTCACGTTTTGTGATTTTCGTTTTTGGCATAAGCCACCATATAACGTCATTTTGGTCTATTATATAGAATTTGTTATAAACCTTAAGTCAATCATTTTAAACCGGCACGTTCACGCCGATCGAAAGTGAGGCCGTTCGCATTGTTGTGTATAGATGTTAATAGAAACAAAAATGTCGTGCGCTGGTATTCACCGCAGAGCTTACAAAAACGTGATGCGGATGTAGGTCGCAACAAGTGCGCCGCACAAACTTATCGTCCACCTCAATCGACGAGGACAAGAAGTAAATAAATGCCGTAAAAACATAGATTGTGTTACTGATTTATCTGATCGTATACAAAAGTGAAATACAAGTTATCTCATTTTCACTAAGCCACTTTCTGAACGCTAAATAACTCCAGCGTTACGGATAAAATTTGCTTACTTAGGTAAATGTTTATTACACAACATAACTATCATGTTGTCGCTAACAGCTAATTTAATTACAAGGTTGTTTAGCTAATATAGTTTAGATAATTTAATAGTATATTCGGTAAGCTCTCATCTCTCTGAAAAAAAAAACGATAATATTTTTTTAAAATGATACGACTTCCAACATTTTACCTCAAAAACAATTATATTATTCACTCGTAAAATACGATTAATTTCACGGAGAAATCTAAAACATGCCACCAGGTCATAACATCATAATCGCATTCCCACATTTAATGATTAATGAAATGCAAAGTTTCTTATTCGCAACACAATACAATGAAAGACTTTTCTTATCTAACAATAATTTCTGACTGTTAAAGTGGATTTGTTCTCAAAATTATTCAGAGATTTCATACGTTTCCTTGCATAACAATTTTATTTCAATACAAACATCATTATCCTCTTTTCTGTTGTATTCAAGGAGCGAGGACTTAATCTTATTAAGTATTTAGACGTTATTAGAGCCGTGGTAGCTCAGATGGTTAACGGTCGCTGTAAATATAACAGAACGCGAGTAACCCGGGTTCGATCCCCGCCGGCACCAATGAAATGGTTAATTGCAATTTTAAGTACTGATTTACCACGTGCTCGGCGGTGAAGGAAAACATCGTGAGGAAACCTGCATGTCTGAGGAATAAGAAAAAAACATTTCGAAGACATGTGAAGTTCGCTAACACGCATTGGGGCATCGCGATGGACACTTCCTTGCCTAAAACCCTCTAAAAAATGAGGAGAGGCCTGTGCCCGGCAGTGGGACGTATATAGGCTGTAACTTTACTTTTATTTAGACGTTATTGCATTAAAACATTACCTTAGATTTTGACATAGTGATTTTCTATTTTACAGTGGCTATTTCGAAAGAGTAAGCTACATTTTATAAATACGTAATATTACTAAAGTTCAATTTTGCAAAGTACGCCACGCCACGACCTCTAAAGTATTTGTACAGTTTAATTGGGAGGCTTTGCTTGACTTCAATATCGTCAATTATAATAAATATGTTGCTGATAGATCAGAAAAAAAGGTGTAGGTGTTATAAATTTAACATGTGTATTGTGCATCTTTGTGTCTGTCTGTGGCATCGTAGCTCCCAAACGGATAAATCGATTTTGATTTAGTTTTTATTTTTTATTTGAAAGGTGATTTGATCGAGAGTGTTCTTAGCTATGATTTAAGAAAATCAGTTCAGCCGTTTGAAGATCCTTTTTTGTACTTGCTGAGGGGATGAGAGCAACTTCCACTGGTCTGATCAATTCGAAATTTTATTTCAATGATATTGCAAGAACATAGTAATCTTGCCGTGATGCTGAAACATCACTGGAGTCTGTGGGGTATCCAACTGCTCACCAACTTGCGCGGATGTATCGTAATTATTATATATTATATTAAATATAATAATCAGGCACTGATTTGGCACTGATCTATTTTTAATATACCTATATTAAAAATAGATCAGTGCCTAATGATGGAGCAGGCGATAGAAATACGTTACGTTTACGTGGTACCTACAGCCACGCGGCAACTAAATAATGTTTGTGGCACGAATGGATCGGCTCGACCGGGGTAGGACCACGCTCTCACAAAATACCAACGTTAAATAGCAGCTAAATTCTGCTGTGTTTTGTACGGTTAGTGTAGAGAACCGGAGACCTTTTTTACTGGAAACGAGGCATTCCGTCTTAGTCCTCACGTGTGACAACGCATCTCCATTTTGATTCTTAATCGAGGATGAATATAGATGTCTATGGGCCACAGCTTTCATTTACGATCACGTGGACTGTGTGCTCGTTTGTCATCCTATTCTATATAAAAAAAGGATAAATTGGTGAGGGATTTCAAACTATTTCACTCGATATGAAAAAGTATATAGTGTAGTATCGTTTGTGACGAATTAGTGTATGAATGTGTTAAGTGAATGAAATAATGAATGACAATAAGCGTAAATTAAAAGTAAAGAGCGATGCTGCAGCGATATTAGTAGATAGTTGTAGCACGAATGGGTCGGTTCGACAGAGGAAGGACTATGCTTTCACAAAATACTAGCGTAAAATAGCAGCTTAGCGCTGTGTTTCATATGGTCAATGTAAACAACCGGATACTCTTTCACGGTGTTTTTTCCTCACGGTGACAACGCATCTTTTTCATTTTGATCGTAATCGAGGATATATATAGATTTCTATGGGTCACATTAACCAATTACGATCAGGTGGACTGTGTGCTCGTTTGTCACCGTTATCTTATAAAAAAATGTATATATCGAAACTATAAAATCACATTTTATACCCAAACATGTTCCACGTAAGGGGATAAAAACCCAATTATTTTGATTAATTGGGCTATTATATACTCTAGATCTTTAATTGTGTGATCAATGTGATCAAAATGGTAAGAAGAACTGATGTTAAACATTACTTAGCTGCTTATGCTGTCGGAAGTTTAGTCAATTATCGGATGTGACTACAGCTATTTTTTATAGAAGAGGCGACAAACGAGCATGCGGCTCACCTGATGGTAAGTGTTTACCGCCGACAATGAACAACCGTAACACCAGGGGTATCGCAGGAGCATTGCCTGCTTTTTAGAAAAGAGTAAGCTC
>CAJQZP010001419.1:0-145962 GCA_907164705.1 Parnassius apollo | reverse complement strand
TTTTTCTAATTCTATTTAAGAACACATTCTTCCTCGCACAACTTTCTTGTGGAATCGAATACCACCAGAGAATTTTTTTTGACTTAGGAACTTACAAAAAAGAGTCTACTCCTTTTCAAAAGGCCGACAAAGCATCTGCAATTCTCCTGGTGTTGCAGTGGTTCATGGGCGGCGATAGTCACTTACCATCAGGTGAGCCGCATGCTCGTTTGCCGTCTCTCCTATAACAAAAAACGTAGCATATTGATGTATTTATTTATTTCGTCTTTATTGTTAATACCTTAATAAATAGAATGACAAAGGGCGGATGCTGCAGATATATCGAGCTATAGTAGCACGAATGAGTTGGCCCGACCAGGGTAGGATCACGCACTCACAGAGCACCAGCGTAAAATAGGGCAAATATGGCAAAACCAGCAATAACCCCAGCAGAACTTTCTTCAAAGTAAAATTTTAGAATATAAAAGAAGTTGTACAAGTTCGCGAATGAAATATTAGCAAACGATGATAATACAACTGTCTTGTCTGCGCTGTCGCGTTTCAAATTTTAGTGTTTTCTCGTTCAACATAATGTCCTCATGTGCCAGTTTGAGTGATTTACAAGCGGGGTTGCTGCAGACTGTTTGTGTACAAGACGACGCCCTTTTGATTTATCTTGCCTTATTGTTTGTCTTGTGCTTATGAAACTAGTCAGAGAAAAGATAAAAAAGATCTTAATTTTCATTTATTTATATATTTATTACAGCCTATTAAAAATCCACTGTTGAACATCGGCCTTACCCATAGATTGCCTCATAAGGGGCATAACGACAGGCGGGTTCACAACTGCAGATTTTTATTGAGTAGTTGTATCAGTAAGATGCCGCTGCATACATCCTGTTTCTATTCTCTCTGTTGCTTGTTCCGACACCCACTGATATTGATGAATGAAATAGATATTGATAAATTTTGATAGAAAAGCAAACTTCTACTTATTCATAAAAAAACATTAATGTTATTTTGCCCCGGACAAGGAATATGAATTTTTTACCACGTAACAGAAAAATATTAAAGTTAGAGCGTTTATCTGCTCCTCAAATTTTTAAGAGGGTTATTCAGCTATTATTCTGCCAATACCAAAAATTGACGGACTTCACATATCTTCGAAATATTTTAATTCTCAGACATGCAGGTTTCCTCACATGTTTTAATTCACTGACAAGCAATGTAAATTTTATTCTTACGAAAATTGAATACTTAACTAATAAATATAATTACTTTCCTTTTATGAAATGTTTATTTTATTTTATGAAGACTGAACAATTAGTAAAATTTATTTTCCTTTCTGAGATGTTAATTTTATTTTTATGAAAACTAAACAGTTAATTTATTTTAATTACGCTCCTTTTTATGAAATGTTAAGAGGGCTCTTTCATTTCGACGTTATGCCATGTGCAATTTATGTAATTACGAATATAAATTGCACATGGACAAACATCAAGACCCTAAACAATTATTCAAAGTTAAAAAAGTTATAGCCGATACTATATAGGTCCTACAGCTGGGCACAGACCTCCCTTCATTTCTGAGAGGGTTTTAAGGCAAGGAGTCCGCTGCTCTGCCCGAATTAGTGTTGGCGAACTTCACATGTCTTCGAAATATTGTTTTTTTTTTCTTATTTCTCAGACATGCATCTTTTCCTTCACCATCGAGCAAGTGATAATTCCGCAATTACAATTGTAATTAACAATTTCATTGCTGCCAGCGGGGATCGAACCCAGTTTGCTCGCGTACTGTGAAATTTACAGAGAGCGCAACTATCTGAGCTACCACGGCTTAAATAATTAATATATACATAATTCGCAGTAGGACCAGAGTAACTGACTAAGTGTACGGATCAGTAAGCTGAAGTGGCAATGGACTGTCGATAAAGCTCTAAGAGCAACCGCAGACCGGTAAGAAGTTTCTCGAGTGGCAGCTTCGTACAATTGAATTAAGTGTTGGACGACCCCAACTGGATTGGGTGACGATCTTGGTATAAAAAGGTGCGGGTAGTCGATGGATCCAATTTGCTCAAGATCGTATTTTGTAACATTCCTTGGACGCCTATGTTCAGTATTAGACTTGTGAAGAATTGTGATGATGATGATGATATACGTGTATTATGTTGACTGTTTCATTGGCTTACCGGTCGTAAACAGTGTAATAGTGGGGATAAGCGGTCCACAATTAACAGACTCCGAGTGGTCTAGTGGCGGAGAAATGAAACGACTGGTGTATCAAGTATTGAATATGGAATACGGAATATGGAATGAATTTTACGTCGACCCAGCCTATATTTATATGTCCGGCTACGTCGTTAGTTAACCAATAGTAACAATTTTTATTTGCCTAGCCAATTACAGTACATACATTATGACCAATAAAGATTACTAAAAATACAACTATTATGTACGTTCCATTTGCCGGCGTGAGACTCGTGTTATCTTCTCGTATCTACGTCGCTAGACTGGGCTACAAAAAGTTGTCGGCGAGCGGTGGCGGCGTGGGACACAGCTCCGGAACAGCAAGAAGAAGCGAGCTGCGGCGTTGAAGAAACGGCTTCAAAATGGTCGATGGATACATAACGATAGCGGCGTGTGAAGACGATGTGGCGCTGCATGATATTTGCGGCTGTTTCTTGTTTCTTTATTAGAACGTTAAATATATACGTCATATTATCTCGCATCAATATGCAGCTCGCAGTATCTCAGTAGCCGGGGATAGTTAGTAAATAAATGTTTTCTTCGCCTTCTGTGTTATGGTAGCAGCAGGGTTTGTATTATTTATTACCGATTAACCTGGCTGCTACATCACTCTCCCCTAGCGAAAGCGTACCGGAGGCTTGACGACTCGCCCGTGTCTCGTAATTTTTAAAATAGGTTTCATCTGGGTTGATGTAGATGATGGATTTTCAAACTTCCTCGCTGGTGGTTGTGATGATGATGAATCCTCTGAAGTATCCTCGTTAATAATATAGACAGGCTTTAGTCGGTCGATCGATATAATTGTAGATTTCCTTCCGGGTATTTGTAATTTAAAAGCCTTGCTATTTCGCTCTAATACTTTATACGGTCCATCGTAGGTAGGTTGAAATTGTTTTTTCACTGAGTCGTTTCTTACAAAAACTTGCTTGCATGTTTTCAAATCTTGATGAATGAATACTGATTTATTATTTCCGTGTGATGATGTGCATTTCGACGATAAAGCTTTGTTGATTGATTCTCGAAGTTGAGTTACAAAATCGTAATCCATTTCTTGATTGTTTGACGATGTTGAAGTGAAGAAGTCACACGGTAGTCTTATGCTGCAGCCGTAGGTTAGTTGAGCGGCGCTAAGATTAGTGTCTGCACGCGGTGTTGCTCGTAGTCCGAGTAGCACTGTAGGTATATCATCAATGCACTTTGTATGTTGAGATAAACGAGTTTTGAGTGCGGTCTTCAATGTACGATGCCATCGTTCGATTATTCCGTTTGATTGAGGATGGTATGCTGTTGCACGTGTCTTCTGTATTCTCATAGTTTGAAGAAGTTTGAGAAATAGGTTGCTTTCGAAGTTTCTTCCTTGATCCGTTGTGATGTTTTAGGTGATCCGAAACGAGTAATCCAATTTTCATAAATTAATTTCGCGACGGATTCGGCTGAATTATCATCGGTAGGTATTGCTTCTGGCCATCTTGTTGTTCTTTCGATCATTGTTACGAGGTAACGATGTCCTTGCTGTGAAGTAGGTAATGGTCCAACGATGTCAACGTGCAGGTGTTCGAATCTTCGAACACCTGTTCGAAAATGCTAGGCTACTTGATGTATGCCTTTGTACTTTGCATTTTTGGCATTGAATGCATTGCTTCGCCCAGTTGCCAACATCCACTTGCATTGAAGGCCAAAATAATTTTTTAGTGACGAGTTTTCTTGTTGTTCTAACACCTGGATGACTGATGTTGTGCAGTGTATTGAAGACTTCTCGACGACATTCTTCTGGGAAGTATACTCGCATGGTTGACGTTGAGGCTTCACAGTATATAGGTAGATACGTCATCGGCATTGTAACTTGCTTGATTGACAAGTTTGTCGTAAAGCGACAGTTAAATACTAAAGAACCTAACCTAACAACAACGAAACAACCAAAAAGAAAATAATTTATTAAAATTTGTAAAGATACTTACTGTTTCTTTTTATAAAAAAAAGATATGAAGGTGATGATGGGCTGTAACGATGATAGTGAATTACATTTTTAAAAAAAAAAAGAAAATTACAAAGAAAAATGAGATATTATTGATAAAGGAAAAAAGGTAGCGCAACAGTGCGCACGAAGCCTGAAATTGCAGAGTTACGGAGAACTAAATAAAAGATCGAAAAAGGTAGACTCCATTGACACCGATTTAAAAAGTGCTGATAGCGTGAAAATACGAAGTGAAAATGATTTGTTATTGTGTTCTTATGGTTTAAAAATGTTACAGGATCCTATGGAAATAAAGGTGATGCAAAATATCCAGTTTTGAGGTGAATGCAGAAAATCGAAAACAGAATGGAAAAAATAAATTTAAAATAGTGTAAAATGATATGTAAGTAGCATAACACTGCAAGTTACTTTGCTTCGATGGATGTTTTATGTTGTCGCTATCTCTGTCTTGTGCTTCGGCGATCTTATGATAGTCGATTGATGTAGGGCACGTTAGACTGTCGATTGGTATGCGACTGAGTGCGTTGGCGACTATGTTGTCCCTTCCACTGATGTGACGTATGTCAGTCGTGAATTCACTTATGAAAATAAGTTGTCTTGCTCGTCGTGGTGTCCGATAGCGATGGTTTCTTCGGAAGTACATATTTTAATGGCTTGTGGTCGGTAAAAACGATCAGGTTTCGACCCTCAAACGTTTTTCTGAAATGCTTGATAGCCATATAAATAGCGAGTAGCTCTTGGTCGAATGTACTATAGTTACGTTGAGTATCGGAGAACTTCTTCGAAAAATAGCCAAGTGGTTGGCATTTCCCATTGCTGTATTCTTGGAGAACGGCTCCTGCTGAGAGATCGGACGCGTCGCTGAAGATAGCAAGGGTTGCTTCGTGTGGTGGGTGAGCGAGCAAAGCTGCATTTTGGATCGCAACTTTACAAGCTTCAAATGCCTTCGTGGCTTCATTGTTCTATCCGATTGACGTTTTATCTATTTTCTTAAGGTAGGCGTGAAGTGGTGCTTGGATTTCAGCGACTTTAAGTATGTGTTCTCTGTAAAAATTTATCATCGCAAGAAAACGCCTTAGCTCTTCGATAGTACTAGGTTTCGCATAATCGATGATTGCTCTGACTTTTTCGGCAGGCGGTTTGATTCCTTCCTTGCAGACGGTGAAACCAAGAAATTGAACTTCTTGTTGGCCAAATATGCATTTCGAAAGGTTGATAGTGATTCCGTTATCTTCTAATCGCTGTAGCACGGTGCGTAGATGGGTTTCGTGCGTTTCTTTATCAGGGCTTGAAACAACGAGATCATCAATGAATGCGAAAAGGAAATCCAGTCCATGAAGTACTTCGTGTATGAATCTTTGGAAGGTTTGACCAGCGTTCTTTAATACTGGGGTCATTCTTGGAAATTTGAATAATCCCATTGGGGTAAATATTGCTGTATTCTCTGAGTCTTCATCGCGTACTCTTATTTGTTGGTAAGCTCGGTTGAGATCGATGGAGGAGAATATAGTCTTGTCTGACAGTTGATGAGTGAAATCGTTGACTCGCGGTATTGGATAGCGGTCAGGAGTGGTAATAGAATTCACTCTTCTGTAATCTCCACAAACTCGTAATTCTCCATTCTCCTTCGGTACAATGTGAAGTGGTGATGACCAAGGGCTTTTGCTTGGACGGCATATACCTTACTCAATCATGTATTCGAATTCCTTTCAAATTTGTTCGTATAGGTGTGGAGCGATTGGACGTACACGTAATGAAGTGGTGGTCCATTGGTTTCGATGAAATGCTCAACGTCGTTCTTCGGTGTTAATTTCATTGAAGTTATTCTTGTCATTCCAGGGTAGTATTCTTCGACGATCTTGTGATACGATTGTTGAACATCTATGCTTCTTATTGTGGGCAGATTGCTTGGACGAAAGACTGAGTTGCAAGATTGGTTTTCCCGTCGATAATTCTTCTATTTTTGATGTCGACGTTCAACTGGTGATGTTGAAGAAAATCAGCACCGCTGATTGGTTTGCTGAATTTAGTGACAATAAATCTCCATTTTAATGGACGGCGTAGGTTTAAATCCAGCTCCATTGTTTTTTCTCCATATGTAGGAATCACCGTATTGTTTGCTGTATAGAGTTGAAAATCCAGTGGCTTCAACTTCTGCCTTTGTTTCGGCGGTAACACTGAGATATTCGCTCCGGTGTCGATAAGGAAAGTAAGCTTGCTTTTTTATCGGTGACGAAAAGACGGTAGGACTTTGCTGTTACGCTGGATCCCGTCGCATCGAGCGTATTAGTTAGTTTTCCGTATTCGTATTTTCACTTTTGAATGTACACGGTGTTGTGCATTTTCTTGCCTGAACCCGAAACGTCGATGATAGTAGCAGTAAGGGGATCTTGATGTTGAGCTTGTTCGATTTCTACTTGCAGAGCGGTTGCGACGAAAAGGTGATCTTCGGTTTTACTGATTGCGCTGGTTGTACTGTTGCTGGTAACAGCTGTGATGCTGGGAAGCTTTCAGCGCGGCGACTTCGAATGATAGCTTCCGAATTTCTTCGAGAAGAAACTGGGTATCATTGGCCTTGGTTGAAGTGCTTTCGATCATCGATATGTGTGAGCTACTGCTGTTTTCGACCATCTTGTCCGCCAGGAGTGCCAGTTCGTCGAGCTTCGTCTGCGTTCTGAATTTTTCGCTGACTGCTAGTACCGATCGAACATATGGTGGTAGGCGGTTTACCCACATTAGCCGTAGCGTTGAATATGGTACTTTATCTCGCACCAAAGTACGCATTTTGCGTAGGAGTTGTGTGGGCTTCTGGTCTCCAAGTTCTATTTCTGATAGAAATTTCTGTAGTTGGCGACTGTCGGATTCTTCATATGCAGAGATCAGACGATCCTTCAGTGAATTATACTGGTCGATTGCCGGTGGGTTGTACAACAGGTCCGAAATTAAACAAATAATCATGAATTCTGAAAAAAAAAAGAGTTGTTTTAATATTAGTCTTCCGGCTAATTTAATATGAAAATAAAAAATGCGTGTAACGAAGAACGAACTACTAAAAGGATTGTCCATCAATCTTATAGTACCTCTAAATACTGATTTTAACTTATAATACCGGTGATAACTACTGAACAATCGCATTTAGTTTGTTTTTAGGTTATTGTGATTAGGGATGCCCGATCTGAATCGATTTTAAGATCGATTCACGGCCATATGATTCACCGATTTTTGAATCGATCCAACGGAATGCGATCTTCACCCAGATCGATTCGTATGCCTTTATAGTATTCTAGTAGTAAGTAGTTCTTATGATCATATGCAAAAATCGTATCAACTAAAACCTAAACATCAACCGAACCGTAACTTAATAACATACGAACCGATCTTTGCATAACTGACGTATTGCTGGGGAGAGGACAGAATAACATAAAAAAAGTAAGATTACCTACCCACAAATTGAATGAGAGTAACTTCGAGTTATATTAAAAGCGGTGATGTATGAAATATGAAGATAAGTATGATGATATTTTATTTATTTTACTATCGGGTTACCTACGTTAGTGTTTTATGATCTTTCATTCTTTGTATTATCGCGAAACGAAAAGTTGAGCTGTTTTGTGAGCGTAAACTATTATTATAAAATACTTTTTTAATATGGCTCCGCCAACCAAATCAAACGTTTTGTTTTTAAATTAAATATGACATAGGTAGATAATGTAAAATGTGTAAACACATGGTTAAAACTAGTAAAAATGCTAACAAATAAAAAAAAGCTTATAAGCTGTCATCACATAGGCACTTATTCTGAGCTGAGCTAAAGTGAAGAAAGTTCTACTACAGCAATTTCCGAAATCGTAAGTAGGTATCTATCTTCTATACAAATAAATAAAACTGAAGTGTCTTTTTGTGTGCATTGAAGTATCTGACAATTGTTACTACATCGGTTAATTCAGAACGGCAGTTATTCCTAGCTGGAAATTCATCAACAGATAGGCGTCCAATGCGGCTGTCAAAATTATTATTTTTGAAGAGTTTAAATGTAGATAGCTGAAATTTATACTATAAAATCTGTTTTATACTTTTCAAAAATAATGATTTGGAAACACTTACTCGATACCGTAATAATTATTACTTATTTTTATAAAATTACTAGCTGTTACCCGCGGCTTCGCCCGCATGGTCACTGGGAAATGAACTATCCATTGCTTTTTGAATTGAAAGAAAAGTGAGTTTTATAGATTTGTCAGAGATGCAGCCATTAAAAAGAAACTGAGCAAAATTGATTCGTCAGCCTATTAAAATGTTTTGAAACGCAGCGTATAGGAAAGCATGAAAATAGCCTGTTTATTCCAAATGGAAATGGGATATTTTTTAATTAAAGGAAACTGAGCATAATTATCCGTCAGGGATGCAGACTTTTGAAAAGTAACTGAGCTAAATTGATTCGTCAGAGATGCAGTATTCTGAATTGAAAGTAAACTGAGCCAAATAAAAGATCCGTCAGAGATGCAGCCTTTTGAGTTGAAAGGAAACTAAACTTAATAGGTCCGTCAGAGGTGCACCATTTGGAATTGAAAAGAAACTGAGCTAAATAGGAAATTTTGAATTGAAAGGGAAGATCTGTGGAAATTCTGATTAATTGATTGTGGGAATTTTGGAAAAAAAACTGACAGGTAAAGTTTGGCGAAAGTCACCAGCCAGTAAAACCACCATTCCTCCCATTACATCGATATTGCTGCGCAAATCCTGGAGCGTTCGATTTAGTGCTTCTGCAGCTTTTTTTATGCGACATTGTACTTTCGTTCCACACTAAAAGTTCGCATTGTCGTCGGTTTATTCCTCGTGCACTATTTTTGCTAAAGTTGCAGATCGGTGATTCTTCCTGGGCTAGATTAAGAGGGAGTTTTAAAACAGAATGTGCAGTGCGGCCCCCCTCTTAGCAGCGTGGCGGCTATACCGGAGGAACCGGTACTTGCGCTAATAATAAATTTAACAAAAATGTCTTCCCAGTTCCTCCAGGGGCATTTACAAAGAAAAGTGCGCCATTTCCAGATTCAATTTGTCCTAATACTTTGTCAAAAACTCGTTTTTGTTCGGGAAGCAAACGGGGTACAAATTCGGCTACATGCTGCTGCAAAGCTGGTATAGCGTAGTTTGTTTCATGTATAATTTCATCACTTAGTTCATTTTCGGTTGTTCGCTGAGGGCTTATCATTCCAAAGTCGATTAATTTTTTTCCTACCATTGCCATTACTATATCTTCAATATTTTCAAGTGCTTCATTATAAATGTGTTCATTGTGTGTCAAGTTCGCGTGTATCTGCTATAACCTTCGCAAAATATCTTCCGCCATGTACTCTTTATATTTTTTCCACAATTCATGTGTATTAGAAAGCCCGCAAGATGATATGAGAGTTGCATAAAGATCCCTAATTTTGGCTGGTGACTGGCACTGCACAGCTTCCTCCATGGTTTCATCCCAGGGATTATTGTTTTCTAAAAGATGCAGAGCTGCACATGCTTCTCTATAAGTTGCGCGTTCCAGACCGTTGACAGTTTTAAGGTATTTATATCGGTAGGACCCCGAAAATGGTGCAGCAGCAATCGTAAAAAGAAACATTCAAAATTAGTTACAAGGACGGTATACACACGACCAAGGGCATCTGTTGACTTTACACCGGGCCAATTTGCAACAGGCGCGCCTTGAATACGGCGTTTCTACTCCTTCCTAGATGTGTTCTTAGTATAATAGCGGGGGACTTCAGAATATAACAAGATTTGATTTTAACTTTCCTGCCACCATCTTCAGGAGCTCTGCGTCTGTATAAAGCATTGATTTTCAAAGTGGGGCGCGCGCCCCACTAGGGAGGCGCGAAGATATCTACAGGGGGCGCGGTTGCGGGCGGTGGTTATCACTGCGGTCACTCGCGCGCATACGTATCGCACGCTCCTCACTCCCTGCGCCGCTCGCGCCTTGCAAACACGTGTACTTTTGTTTCAAAGCGACTTGCTATTGTGTGTTAGTTAGAGAGTAGTGACAGTGAACGGTTATTTCTTTTGTTTCACCATGAACTCAGCCAAAAAACGCAAGTATAATGATGATTATATTAAATACGGTTTTGTTTCTATGAATAAAAGTGGTATCGACCAGTCGCAGTGTGTTATTTGTTATGAAGTATTGAGCAATGATGCCATGAGACCTTGGCGTCTGGAACGACATTTGTCAACAAAACACAGCGCTTTAAAAAACAAGCCTAAGGAGTTTTTTTGCTTCAAAATCTGCAAGTTTGAAGCGCATGAAATTGGATAGCACTGGATCCTTTTGCTCAGTTATCTGAGAAAGTGCTTGAAGCATCATATGAATTGTCGCTACTCATTGCAAAGGCCCAAAAAAGCCATACTATCGGAGAAACACTCGTCAAACCCTGCTTACTGAAAGCAGCTGATATCGTTCTTGGACCAGAAACTAAACAAAAATTTTCACAAATACCTCTTTCTGACAACACTGTTAAACGTCGCATTGATGATATGGCTGAAGATATAAAAAATCAGGTAGTTATGTTTTTTTGCAATACAGTTGGATGAGAGTACAGATGTTGCGCAATGTTGTCAACTGTTAGTTTTTGTCCGATTCATACAAAACGAAACAATTAAAGACGAATTACTGTTTTCAACAGAGTTAACGACAACTTCGAAAGCAATTGATATAATGACAGCAATCTCTGAATTCTATGATAAACATGAACTGTCATGGAAATAGTTGATAGGTGTATGCACAGACGGCGCTCCGGCAATGCTTGGATCTCGTTCAGGATTCGTACAGTTGGTCAAAGAAAAAATCCCAACGTAATTACCATTCACTGTTTTATACACCGTCAAGCCTTGGCAGTTAAAAAACTTCCAAACAAACTCTATGACGTCTTAAAATTATGCATTAAAATTGTTAATTATATTAAAAAGAGTGCATTAAACACGCGGCTTTTTGCGGCTCTCTGTGAAGATTTGGGCACAGAACACAAGACATTGTTATTTCATACAGAAGTGCCCTGGCTTTCAAAAAGGAAATATGTTGACAAGATTGTTTGAACTGCGAGATGAAGTAATTCAGTTTCTAGACATTCAAGAACAAACTGAATTGTTTGTGGAATTTAAAACACCATGGGTCCAAGTAATATTTGCTTATTTATCAGATATTTTTGATTCATTGAACACTTTAAACTTGAAATTACAAGGTGGAGACTCGAACACAATTCATCATCGGGATGCTATCACAGCATACACTGAGAAGTTGCAACTGTGGAAACGCAAAATTTTGGCGTCTAACTATTCCTGCTTTCCCAAAATACTTGCGATCACAGAAGAAGCGTGTTTTAAGGAGATTTTGGATGTAATTGATACCAAGAATCAAATATCAAACCATTTGCAACACCTCACGGACGTATTCAAGCGCTACTTTCCCGACTCGTGCAACAATATTATGTACCGATTAGCGACCGATTCTTTTCACGTCGAAATAGACATGCTGCCAGATACACTACAAGAGCAAGCAATAGAAATCAAAAAAAGAGAAAGGGAAGATGGATAAGGCACTATTTTGGATTAAATATCTCAAAGTTTATCCCAGCACAGCAGAGCAGACACTAAAATTATTTCTACCTTTTTCAAGCACCTATTTGTGCGAAAAAGCATTTTCAGCAGTTGTAGCAATAAAAAAAGTAAAGAAGCAAATTAGATATTGCTAGTGATCTACGTTGTGCACTTTCTTCTACTGAACCCAGTATTGGAAATCTTGTGAAAACTATGCAAGCTCATCTGTTACATTGATTCTTCTTAATCTGAAGTGTGTAAAAGCCATATTTTTTAATAAATAAAACATCTGAAAATGTATTTGTGGACTTTATTTTACTATACAACGTTATTCTTCTTACTTTTTGACGAAAAATATAACATGGTTTAAAAACTATTGGAATCGATTTTGTAACGGATTCCGAACAAACTACTTTCAGGTTTCGCATCAAGTAGGAATAACCTTGTATATTCGTATTATACCCTTATTTTATAAAAAAAATATTTCACAATTGCTTGGCGAGCCCACTTGCTGCTACTTGCTGGGCCCTGGGCCGAGGGGAGGCGTGGGCATATTAATTTTGAGCTGTAGGGAGGCGTGATACTTATAAGTTTGGGAACACCTGGTATAAAGGGTAGCCATTGTCATTATGCACTGTTTTTTTTAATGACTGTTTAGGGAATATCTTTGTACATTTTCCTTCTTTCATACATGGCGATATTGAATTTCGTGCTCCACATGGACCGTGAATCATATTCGGACGATGGTATCATACAATTCTTTGTCTTGCTCAGGATCCGGAATCTCAGCGCTTATTATGTCGTCTATTTGGCTGGGCCGCAACTTCCCTTTAAGCCATATTAGAATGTGGGCATGCGGTAATCCTCTTTTTTTGCCATTCAATTGAATACATGAAGCACTGCACCTCTCCGAAAGTTTTCCCTTTGTTAATTACAAACATTAATTTTTGTACTTTTAATCTAAATACTCTAGCAACTTAATCGTGTCTGTCAGTACTTTTTTGGCCCGGCATTAGCTCCTCGGTTATTTATTTTCATTTGGGATTGCAAGTAAAAGTAACAAAAAGATCAGGTCTTCCGTAAGTTCGTACATAGGCGAATGCGTCTTGTGTGTACTCATGTAGGTAGCGGGGACTGTTAACGAATGATGAGGGCAGGATTACCATTTTACCTAAATCTCTGGGGTTTACATTGGCGTCGCTAGAAACTGCACCTTGTAAATGCATATAATTCTCAACGCGCAGCTTTTTTTGATTTAAAGATATATAACTGAGACGTTCACTTTTTACCTTCACATACATGTCTACCAAAAATTGATGAAATAATTGTCTACACCGGGCTAAGAGGTTAAAATCACTTTCTCGCAACATCATATGATACGCATAAAATCTATACACGATACTTTTTTGTTCGGAGTAGGCTCCTTTGTGACCGGGTTAATGAGTGGAATTTGAAAATGATAACTCTCTTGTCATTTGCAATAAACTAATGGGTATTGCAAACCATCATAAAACTTGTGTGTATCGGCTACCCGTTGCAACGTATCATCACGTGCTCGCAAGACAATGTCTCGTGAAGAAAATTGATCACCACTAATTACGGCTGCTATTTTGTTTATCAAATGTGCATTGTAGCGCCTTTCATGCTCTCCTCGAGGGGTTCGATCTACGTGAATGACGACTTTATAATCCACTTCAGGTAGGTTTCCTAAAGCAGTTTTAAATATTTTGACTAAAATGTTACGTTCATGCAAGAATCTTTGAATTATGAACACTGTGTCTCTCTCAACTCCCTGGATAAATTGGCAGCAACGGTCTACCCCAATTTCTTCGTCACCCATTAAATATACTAGTAAAAATTTATACTGTTCGTTTTCAGCTGGAAAAAGTGAACCTATTCTATGATAAATTTGC
This sequence comes from Parnassius apollo, assembly GCA_907164705.1. NCBI lineage: Eukaryota > Metazoa > Arthropoda > Insecta > Lepidoptera > Papilionidae > Parnassius > Parnassius apollo. Next base: position 132,268 of record CAJQZP010001419.1, on the reverse strand, counting down.
CCTCGCACCGTAAATGAAGGCGAAAATCCCGGCATTATTATTTCCCGATCAACTCCGAAGGACGTCATTTGAAAGCATGAGTTATATTTCCGGATCCTGTTTAAAAAGCGCCGTGACTCATTAGCATCGTATAAAAAGAGAGTTTTCAAAGGTTCTTCTGGTTCCCCAAGTAACGGAAGAGACACTTTGCCATTGGAACAGCACATGCCTGCGGTCTCATCTTTCCATTTTAAAGCGCTGCAAAATCGACACGCCTTGTCCATCAGTCCGATAACAACTAACCTGTAATTTTTATAATCAATCAACGGATCATAATTGAATGCTACGTTATTAAAAACCGACCAATTGTTTTCTTTGAAAATTTAGTCGACGTTCAGCTCGGAGCTGTGCATTTGCATCTCTTGCGCCTGTGTCTGTTCTGGTGTTTCAGATGACCTTATAGTAGATTGACGTTCAGCTTGCTCAATGAGTCTGTGTTGAGTTTCATCAGGTGTTTCCTCGGCTCTTAAGGCAGCCTGACGTTCCGCTTGTTCGAATAGCCTTTGCTGACTTTGAGCAGGTGTTTCATTAGCTCTTAAAGTAGATTGACGCTCTGCCTGTGGTTTTAAAAACCTAGTAACGACATCTAGCGGAGTCAATATAAACTATGTATACGTTAGTTAATAGGAACTCTCAAAAAATATTTTTCTTATAATTTTGCACAATTTTTCTTATTGTAATACAGATTCATTCATAACCACATATAAGAACTGTATTCATTTCCGTTCTATAAATATTACTAAGGCTTATTAAATAAGGCTTACTAAGAACTGTTTCTACCACAGTTAAGTAATAGTTAAGGGTGAAAGCGTGACAGATGGTAATAGTATTTCTGATCCATACTTATAATCACGCCTGTAACCCTTGCGGGGTAGGCAGAACATCAACGGATTACTTAATATCGTCTGCGAGGTTATCGCCTATTCTGTGAGTTACAATGCACCAAAACGTTTGAAGAAAATCAGCTGATGTATTTTATGTTTTTTATCGCTCTCTACCCGGTCCTGCGTAGAAAAATACAGATCCATAAATTTTTTATCTTAATTTTGGTAAAAAGACATAACAATCCAGATATTCTGACCTTCTGTGCTCGTCCTTCGTCCGTCTTGTAGAATCACGGTGGCGCCACCCAGCTGAATTTAATTTTGCAACATATTCGATTTTCCCATGGGAATGAGATGTTTTTCCGCGGAAAAAAAGTAACTTATGTCACTCTACAGCCACCGAACTATCCCCATACAAAAAATCATGCCATGCCGACGCTCTGTTGCGACTTGAAAGAAGGACAAACAAACAAACACACTTTCGCATTTATAATATTAGTATGGACGATATGATTTTCCGAGATCGATTAAGATCGATTCAATGCAATATGATTAAATCCTGACTTGATTCAAGAGGTTACAATCCATTACGATTCAGAAGATCGATTCAAAACAAAAAATCGGTTGTGATATTCATATTTTAATTTTTAATTTCTCTTAGTTATTATATACGATAAAACTAATATTACTTTTGTAATCTATAGATTATTAGCAATAAATCGACATGTATTTCTATAAGTTACGCCACAATTCTTTTTGTTGTTGTCTTTAAGTTGTGATTAAAGTTTTGAAATAGTGATTTTAGTACTACTATAATATATTATATTTCATTAATTTAAAAAAAATGCAGCCAACATGTAAATAATTAATTTAGATTAACTATATATAATATTACGCACTTTGATTAAGATATCAACGCTTACGACTCATAACATAACTAAATTTCATATTCAATTCTTAACTGTGTAATGGTTAAAGAGGAATGCCCACTCTTCATAGATATTTCGGCCATGGATACCCACATATAAAAGCATATAGATATGATAATATACAATTAAAGGAATGAAATGGTTAAGAAATTGGTTTAAAAAAAGTCGGGAATTTTAAGATATAAAAGTTTTTATTTTCAGAAATACAGTTTTTTAACAACTAATTTTACCGATGTTATCGCATTTAATTTCTTTGATTTTTAATTCCCGACTTTCGGGTGCTTTCCAGCACACATGGTCATGGGGGATTGAGGTGACTGGTGTACCGAAATCAGTGTTAACTTGGAGTAACTTCAGCTTTTTAATAACTATTTATGGTCCGATCTACGCAGAATGAACTTACTGTCTTGAAGTCTTGCGTGGTATGCTTGGGTTTAGTTTTAATTTTATTAATTACAGTGTCCCAAGCAGGTGGAAATACCCAGCTTCATTCTCTATTGAAATTAGAATGTTTGAATATGGGTGCAATACATTACCGACTTCAGATTGCAACGAGGATGAACTAGATGATTCAGATGGTTCCCGTTCTGCAGTTGAATGTGATGCTGCTCTATCAAACCTTCGCCAACAATTATGACACACACGAGATGACGATGGCAACTGAAATAATATTAAATAAAAAAGTGAAAAAGTGAACTAAATAAAAATAAAATAGATTTGTTTCCTTTAAACTCAAATACATATAAAATATTTATCAAGTTAATTGTTACTGCACAAAAGCAGACTTAATGGCCTATATTATTTAATAATTAAGCACTTAAAAACTACCAGTAGTCCAAAAACAATGAAAAATCAATTGTCTCATTACTTGGTAGTTGGTAAAAACGGTAGCAGTCTATCTGGTGGTGACAAGCTAATCCTATCGCCATGTTATAAATAAGCTTGTATGTTTGTCAGATATAGTTTGTGTGGATGTAATCAGAGTAAAAACATGTATCACTATCAGATATATGACCAAACACTTAATAAATTAAAAAAAATGTTGAATACGTACCTCACGTGGTGCAATTTGATGGGCAATTTCATTCCTTATGAGTTCCTCACGTGGAGAATCAGACCCAAACAATGTGTGTGATCTTATTCTCAAAAGTGACTTGCCACAGCTGATACATACATGTCCATGACTATTAATTGGTGAATTTTCCTGTTCGCTAGTTGGATGTCGTATTTGAAGGCTAGTTCGTTACTTCGATAACAAATTCACAAAAATAAAAACAAACACGCAAATGAATTCTACATGTGACTATTTATATAGGTATAGATATAGTTGTGAAATATGAACTGAATTGTGATTTCATTCCATGACAGGGCCTAGCTGTCAGACTCGATGTTGCCACTTAACTGACATAAAATAGATGAAAAGATATCGATTTTTATTCGATTAATAATATCGTTAAAAAACAATCTTTGAGGTGCTTTAAGTTCTGCACACTTTTTAAAATATATTTTCCTTTATTTATTTAAATGCTATTTGAAATATATATTTTTAAGAACAGTTAAATTATGCAGTAGCGTTTTGTTTAGCTTTAACCTTTTGAGCGCCACGCTAAAAACGCATTACCGTGTCCTGTACGCCAAAGCGCCAAAACAAAATAGTGTTGCTAAGAGTTGATATATCGATAACGTAAAATAACTTGTTTTTGTTGGTTTTTTATGCTATAAATGACTCTTTATAAACTGTGTGTTTTATTTAATCTTGTGCTGTCATCCACTCTTTTTATATATGTACTTTGTACATATAAACATAAATAAAAAACAAACAATAACAATAAAATAGTAGTAAACCACAGCACTACTCTCCATCCTAATGACAACACTGTCACGACTAGACGACAACGGCGTAGCTGACCTTCCTTTTTTAAACATTCTTAGAATGTTGTGTATCGATTTCAAAATCGATCTAACCGAAATATACAGACATCGATTCATAATATTTTATGTGTCGGGGAAGGCGTAGACCAAGTGAAGTACAGAAGAAAAGTCTTACACTCTTATGACAATGGGGATTTGATATGATGCTGATGCTGCTAGATGATTTTGAGACTGAGAAAGAAAATGGCACAACACAAAATGAAAAATTGCTCTTCACACCTTAAGTAAAAAAACATTAATTGTAATTTTGTATTATTATTAAAAAAGGTACATAATTATTCATTAATCAACAATTGTATATAATTATTTGCACTAGGTAAATCAGCCTTATAATACTAAAATCTTGGTCATGGAATAAATAAACATTTCATCAAAATTCATCAATCAAAAATCAAAATTCATCATCATCGACGCTTTCCAAAATCCGAATGAGTTCTGAGGAATCGTTCATGTTGCATTGCTCTACTTTTCTCGGTAATCACTTATGACGTCATCAGGGTGTCGTCTATCCTTGATCACGGTGCCCAGTGAACTGATTTTCGATGACGCGCTAAAGATGCGCTAGAGTTGAGATATTAGATTTATTATGCGAAGATAATCTGATAACATTTTTTTATTCATGTAGCTAATTATAGTTTTATGTTTCTAACCTTTAATTTTATTCAAATATCAATAATAATAGAAAAAAAACACCATTGAGCTGAATTTTGGATAGTTTTCAAGAAATATATGCCTCCCGCGTTTGACACTAGCGGTCAACCATAGACGACTTTGGCGTGCTGGACATAGTATTTGCTTAGATAAAAATCCATTTTTATTAGTTCAATGTTTCTTAGTACTTGTGACTCTAGAAGACTTGTTTTTTATACTCACATGTTGCTGGGTTATTCCTATTTTGAGGAGTGTAGAATTAAAATACCTGTAATAATTTTCCAATATCTATATTTCATATTTTTCGGAGCCGGGTTTTTTGTCAACTATAGACGTCGTTGGCGCTCAGGGCCCGCAGGTGTTGGTCAAGTATAGGCGACTTTGGCGCTCAAAAGGTTAAAGGATTCGTGGTAAATCAGCTGGAAATTAACTTGTTTCGTTATCATAACATGATTCTATTTTAAATGTATTGTTATAAACAGATAAGAATAACTTAATCGATCTTCTTTAAAAACAGATAAGAATAACAGTTCTTATCTGTTTTCAAAGAAGATCGGTTAAGATTAACAGTTAAATTGTGCCGTAGCATTTGTTATTCTCTAAAGAATTCATTGGAAATCAGCTAGTAATTCGTTGTTTAATTATCGTAACATCATAATTATTTAAAAATTATATAAGCACTGTAATGATGACACCGTAAATAATCGATCGAAAAAGAGAATCGATTTTTTTAAATGTGTTTTGTGATTGACAACACTTTTTTTTTATTCACAAACTAATGACATAATGATTTACCTAATTTTTATTATTATGTTTCCGGTACTTTTAATTTGTGCAAAAATATTCCCATTGTTTGAGGATAAATGAATACCGCGATTAATAACCATAAATAAAGATATAATTTTTTAACAAATGCACATTGTTGGGCGTTCCATGGCCGAAAATGGGCGTCCCCCTTTACAGATTATAAATTTTGGCGGAACATAACTTATTCTACGAAGCTGTTTAGGATTCTAACAGGGGGGGGGGGGGGGGGGTACACTTCCATACTTTAGGTTGAGGTTCAATAATTTCCAAAGACACTAGTGCCATCTTGTACCATATCCGCACAAACTTTCGAAAATTAAATTCTAAAAGGTGCGCTAGATGGCGACTACAACAATTCTGGTTATTCTGTGGGGGCGGGGTAGTGATTTTCGGTTGTTGCTACAATAAGTTTGGTTGAGTTGGGAGCCCTCTATTTCTTGTTGTCTGCTTAGATTTTCATGGTGGAACCACATTGTATGTTTGTGTAGTGTTGTGCGAAATGGACGCTTTATCATTTATCATTCCGGTAACCCGGTGGTTTAATTTGGTTCGGTGTTGTATTTTGCGGAATAGACGCTTGTACATCGCGTATGTTAAATATATATAACAAAAATAAATGTTAATATTACTGAAATCTATAATACGTCTTTAATTGAAAATTAATCCCTTAAAATATGAATATAACCGCCTATAGTATAGATAACTGTATATACATAACTACATACAGCTATCTATAGTCAACATGATATTGAGATTAGATCAAGGGATATGAAACCAGACGGCGACACTCTTCATATTGGGTGACAAAAAATCCTAGGAGATGGCTCTCTATTTCTGTATATATTACTCTACTCTATGGATTCTAAGTTCTAACCTCTATAAAAACTGACTAACGTATACCGTAGACCCGTAGAATCACAGACATGATCACAGAGTATAATATCAGTCAAGGGGTCAGTGCAAAATCCAAAATGCATAGTATTCGCTATACACTTAACTGAATAATAATAATATTATTTTATTATATTATATCTTTTATTGACACATTTTGATTTTTTGATTGCAAATTATTATCGTCCGTAGGTTGAGGACTACACAACCTCGGACGTTCAAAAATCTTTATAATAGGTCGGCTCGACTGGGGAAGACCAAAATTTTTTTTTTGCGCCCGAAGCAAATATGGGCAACCCTCCGGAAAACGGGGGGAGGAGGTGGGGAATGCTCATAGCATACCACGCAGCGGGCTGCGTGGTTATGTGGAGACTTTTACCCACTAAACCCCTCCTTTTAGGGACTGTCTTAACGGTCTAACTAGAGATCTCTAAGCCGTATACGAACGCGATCCTCCTTGGCAGAAAGGAGGGCGCAAAACCAAACTTGAGTTGCAGAATGCTGTTACTGATTTTACAAATGTAAAACCATAGCGCCTTTTTAATATACAGGGAGCGCTATCTATCGAACAATTTTGTATTGATCTCAAGTAAACAACAGCGAACACAAGCAAAACAGATGCGAACGCAAACAAAATAAATGCGACATTATATCTGCATTTTGCAAACTTTTAATTTGCTTTAATTGTAAAACAGGCATAAAAATAGGCATTTATTATTTACTCCCCACGCTGACGCCGGGTAATAAACTATACGTCTGACGTACACGAGGTGGTTATACCGCCATCTATCGGCAGGTTTTATCACTCCTACAGACCCATATTCGACTTTTACGACACTTATAAGACGAAATAAGATGATGCAATTCTCTTACTAAAAAGTTAATATTAATTTATGTTTAGATAATTACTGTCGTAAATTATTATTTACGTATTTACGACAGCTACGAGACAAAATAAGGTGATAGATTATTGTACGCCATCATCACACAACCACACAATATCATTTGTACTACGTACCATAGAATATTATTCTATGCTACGTACTACCTACGATACTACGTAGATCCGAAGACCAAAATATCTGGACAAATTTTGAAAATGTCGGGAGTTTGGGATCGTTGTCGGGAGAAATAAATATTAATAATAAAAAGTTTATTTTTTTAATAAGGAGGCCACAAACTTTACTTTAATCGCGTTTCGATTTCACAATTACAAGTTCACTTAAATTTTAGGTTGCCACATATATTTGGTATGGACTTTACTAGAGTCCTTTAGTAGTATTCAGAAAAGATTAAAATTCAAACAATTTACTTCAAAGTTTAGTCTAATTACTAATTCAGCTTTATTAAATCAAAGGTCATACGTTATCTTTCCGAGAAGCTGTTTGTTGGGAGATTTTGAGTTTTGTCGGGAGTCTGGAGAATAGTCTGGGAAATTTTTTTTGTAACTTACTTTGCACGCACAAATTAAAACCATAGTTCATGTCGATTTCTACTACCGCACGCCTAAGCCAACGATGGGCGCCTTGAAATGCTTTGGCGAGATTTCCTAGAGGCCGTTCGGCAGGCGCCCTCAAAGCCCTCAAATATATGACATGGAGGTAACGTGTTTCTATTCACAAGAGGCAATCAATGAATTCATAGATTATATCCAGACGTAGCCGGGGTGGGTCGCTGGAAAATAGTAAATTGGAAACATTTTACGAGTAATACTAAAAATAAATTATATTTCTTTGTGTTCTAGTATAAAAAATACACAATATGTTTTACAAGAAACACTTGATGACACGACTAAGCCAGGAAAGAATTTATTACGACACTTCTCAAATTAGATCTTAAGAGGGACCGAACTGAATCCTTGAAATGAATGAATATGTTTTTAATAGAACATGCTGAATAAGGGTGACAAATGAGCACACAGTCCACCTGGTGGTAATTGGATGCTATGGCTCATATAGGTACATCTATTCTCGATTAAGAATCAAAATGCAGATGCGTTGTCACCTCTGAGGACTAAGATGGAATGCCTCGTTTCCAGTAAAGTCTCTCCGGTCCTCTATTTTATTTTTCATTCATCATACGAAACACAGTAATAGGTATTAAGATCCTATTTTTTTTACGCTGTTATTCTGTGAATGCGTAATAGCTTCAGCATGGCTCTACCACTTAGATTTCACATTCACGATTAGTTTTTGGATGTACGTCAGTTCAGCCATGAGCAGTTTAACTGACAGTACGCCGAAAAAGTTGCAGTTAGTTAAAAATTTCAACTTAAGATTTCACACTCACGGTCAGTTTTTGAATGTACGTCAATTAAACTGACCATTTTAACTGACCGTGTGTGGCGACCACTACAAAGAAATTTTGTACTAAAAAGGAAAATATATATCACTTTTATTCAAATTGAATTTTGTTCAAAAATATCAGCTTAAAAATAAATATAACGTGTATATAGAGAAATGGAAATATCGTTGTCCATATCCGTACCATACCGTGTATGTTTATTTTGATCGAACTCTAATCAATAAAGCAATATCAACATTTATAGAAGCACATGGAATTTACAAAAATATAAACGAATGCTTTTTGCGTACCTTGTTTTAAGAGTATAGTTTTTTTTTTAAATCTGAAATGACGAAGGAATTTATAGTACGTAGTGATGGTAAGAACGCGTAGGGACGATATAACAATATCCTCCACCCTATATCAGACCAGGAGATGGGCAGTAGCGTCTTTCTAATAACTATATAAAAAAGAAAAATACGTAGATGAGAACCCGCCTGGCAAGCGTGGCAAATATGGCCAATATCAATCTTATTAGACAGTCTTAGGGAAGGCCTGTGTTCAGAAGTTGACTTTAAGCTTATTGAATGGATGGATTTTTGCTGCTGCAGCTATATTATAGTTATAGCAGGAAGTGTCGACTCAACCGGTGTAAGACCACGCTCTCACAGAATACCAGCGTAAAATAGCGGTTTAATACTGTTGTTTTGTATTGTGAGTGTAGAGAACCGGAGACCCTTGTGACTGGATATGAAGCATTCCGTCTTAGTCTTAGAGTAAACATAGCAAAGCTTGCTTGTGTATTATGTTTTGTATTGTGAGTGTAGAGAACCGGAGACCCTTGTGACTGGTTACGAGGCATTCCGTCGTAGTCTTAGAGTAAACATGAGCAAAGCTTGCTTGTGTATTATGTTTTGTATTGTGAGTGTAGAGAACCGGAGACCCTTGTGACTGGATACGAGGCATTCCGTCTTAGTCTTAGAGTAAACATAAGCAAAGGTTGCTTGTGTATTATGTTTTGTATTGTGAGTGTAGAGAACCGGAGACCCTTGTGACTGGATACGAGGCATTCCGTCTTAGTCTTAGAGTAAACATGAGCAAAGCTTGCTTGTGTATTATGTTTTGTGTTGTGAGTGTAGAGAACCGGAGATCCTTGTGACTGGATACGTGGCATTCCGTCGTAGTCTTAGAATAAACATAAGCAAAGCTTGCTTGTGTATTATGTTTTGTATTGTGAGCGTAGAGAACCGGAGACCCTTGTGACTGGATACGTGGCATTCCGTCTTAGTCTTAGAGTAAACATAAGCAAAGCTTGCTTGTGTATTATGTTTTGTATTGTGAGTGTAGAGAACCGGAGACCCTTGTGACTGGATACGAGGCATTCCGTCTTAGTCTTAGAGTAAACATAAGCAAAGCTTGCTTGTGTATTATGTTTTGTATTGTGAGTGTAGAGAACCGGAGACCCTTGTGACTGGATACGAGGCATTCCGTCATAGTCTTAGAGTAAACACGAGCAAAGCTTGCTTGTGTATTATGTTTTGTATTGTGAGTGTAGAGAACCGGAGACCCTTGTGACTGGATACGAGGCATTCCGTCTTAGTCTTAGAGTAAACATTAGCAAAGCTTGCTTGTGTATTATGATCCTTAATCGAAGATAGATATAGATATCTATGGGCCTGAGCGTCAACTTACCATTAGGTGGATTGTGTTAAGGTTAAAGCCTATATACGTCCCACTCCTGGCCTCCGCTAATTTGTAAGAGGGGTTTTAGCGCAAGGAATTTTCCGCCGCGCTGTCTCAATGCGTGTTGGCCACAGAAACCTAAATAAATTATTTAGGTTTAGGAACCTAAATAAATTATTTACATTTCTGTGGTGTTGGCGAACTTGATATGTGTCTTCGAAATGTTTTTTTTTATTTCTCATACATGCAGGTTTCCTCACGATGTTTTCCTTCATCGCCGAGCATGTGGTATGTCAGGACTTAAAATTGCAATCAACAATTTCAGTATTGCCGGCGGGGGTCAAACCCGGTTTGCTCGCGTATTATGAAATTTACAGCGAGCGCTAACCATCTGAGCTACCACGGCTTTGTGCTCGTTTGTTATCCTTATTCTACAAAAAGTTGTAATGCGGAAATTGTATTATTTTGAGTCCTTCGAAGTCTAAATTTACTGAATTTAGTTTAGCCGTGTCTCCTAACTTGGATATTTTGATTTGATTTTAACAAAAGTCACACAAAAAAGAGTTCTGATTTTTTTCAAATTAAAGAGTAACAAAGGTAGGTAGGGAGTAGTAGGGAGAGACAAACTGGAATAACGAATGAAAAGAAAATATCTGCATTGAATACATTTTCATTTACCGGCCGCAACGTTTGGACACTCTTTAGTGTAAATTAAATTCCTCTGTGTTTTAAGGAACCAGACAACAAAGTCATAAGTCCTGTTTCATGTTCCTGTTCGTTGCTAACACAATTTCATCTCGAAACATTCGCTTCAGCTCAACAAATTTATTTAAGCAAATTAAAGTTGCGGTTTTTTTTCTATTTTGTATTACTTATTAATTTGCAGTTTCTTTTTTAATAAAATTACAATATTAACACGGCGTCAATATGGTAGAAAATAGTTACGTGTTCGTTGGTGTGGGTTTTGAATATAAAAAATAGAACAGATAATTTTATTAAAATCGATTGTCATTTTCGACTTTTTGCGAAACTTATAGACGGCATTTGATTTTTGTATGTATAGATGTAGCATTAGTGTATATACATATTAGATATCATGATATGTAACGTGCTCGTAACTGCTGGCCGTATGAAACAGCTCAAGGTGGCTCCGTGAGATATGAAGAGACGCTGAAGCTATGCTCGGAGTTTCTCTTGAGTGATAGGCTTCGTATTCAGGTTACGTGCAGTAGTAGCTTATGTCAGCTCATGTAAGCTGAAGTGGCAATAGGCCGGCATATAGCTCGAAGAACCGAAAACCGATGGGGAAGAAAGGTTCTCGATTAGCAGCCTCGTAACATTAAGCAAATTGTAGCCCCCTAGATGGAATCGATCTGGTTAGAAAATCAGAAAGTTGTTCGATGCAAGTAGCTCAGGACAGTTACCGTTACAGCCTATCAAAGGCTTACTGCTGAGCTTAGTCTCCCCCCCATAGTTGCCACGCCTAACATGCGGTTCGACAAACACAGTTTTTTATTTTCTATCTTCCATCAATAATAGTACAATTGATCGAAGTTTTCTAGTTTTTTTATTAAAACTACTTTTACTGATTTTATAGCGTTTTATTTTGATTATTTTTAATACCCGACGTGTCGGGTGTTTTCCAGCACCAATGGTCACAGAGGACTAAGGTGCCTGACATCCCGATGTCAACTTCAACCCAGGCTCCTTCTCTATTGAAATTAGGATGTTTTCTAATTTCAATAGCCTCACGTATGATACGTTACCTTACATTAATAAGAATCATGAAATGTTGCCTCAGCCCGTATCGGAATCGTCGGCGTCGACATATCGAGTGACGTGCAGTTTCGTGGTCACTTGGAAGAGAAGGCCAAATTGGCCTCTAAAAAGCTTGGCGTGCTCAGCAGAGCGGGACAGTATTTCATGCCGGCACACCGCCTGCAACTTTACAAGGCGCAGGTTCGGCCGAACATGGAATACTGTTCCCATCTTTGTGCTGGGTCTCCCCAGCGCCAGCTCCTTCCACTTGACCGCATCCAGCGCAAAGCGGCTCAAATCGTCGACGACCGAGTGCTTTCCGATCGGCACGATTCATTGGCGCTGCAAAGAGATGTTGCATCTCTTTGCGTATTTTATCGCATCTATCACGGGGAGTGCTCTAAGGAATTGTTCGGATTAATACCAGCCGCTAAATTTCATGAACGCACTACGTGGCAAACCTCCCGATACCATCCACAGCATCTGGATGCTTGGCGGTTCACCACTGTACATTTCACAAGCAGTTTTTTCCGCGCACTAATATTCGCCGGTGGTAAACTATTCCTATTGGTATAATTTTGCGTAGGTGTATGAATGTGAAGGAGGCGCAAGAGGTGTGTCAGGATCGTGCCAAATGGAAGTCTGTAGTCTCTGCCTACCCCTCTGGGTGACAGGCGTGAGTGTTTATGTATGTACGTAAACTATTCCACAGAGGGGCTGTGGAATAGTTTACCACCGGCAATTTTTTCGGACCGATACGACCTGGGGACCTTCAAGAAAACAAGAAAGAGCTTACTCCTTTCTGAAGGGCCGGCAACACACCAGCAATTCCCTTGGTGTTGCGGTTGTTCATGGGCGGCGGAAGTCACTTAACATTAGATGAACTGTATGCCCGTTTGCCCCCCTCTTCTATAAAAAATCGATGTTCTTTCGCGAGGATTTGTAATCTATCAAATCTGATGTAATGGTTGATGTTTCAAGTCAGCTTTGTGTTCTTTTACGCGGGTTCTAATTGATCTTTTTGTTTGACCTATTTATGAGCGACCACAATTACAATCAAGCTTGTACACTCCTGCATCTTGTAGAAAAATATGACACTTGGCTAATGGTAGGAACTGACTAATCTTCTTCGGCGGCTTGTAGAATGTTCTAATAGAAGCTCGCTTTAAGATATAGCCAATCTTGTCTGTGACACCTCTGACATATGGTAGTGCAGAAGGCACACGCGCGATTGTGGCCAGCTTCACTCGGTCACCGTGACGTAAGCGCGGGACCCGAAGCTTGTTGTCGTGCAGAACCTGCTTGACGTGCTGAAGCTCGGCGGCCAGGTGTTTGCCGTCACAGATCCCTCGTAACAAACATTTATAGTTTTTATTAGGAAGATACTGCTGTCTGGCTTACTTCCATCAGTCGCCTACAAATCTAACCAGAGATCTCTCGGGACGATTTCGAGTAGTGGGTATTCTTACACCGCCACTACACGCAATTAGGACGGTGTTTTATGGCATTCCTTGAGGAAGGCCTATGTTCAGCAGTGAACTTGTGAAGGACCTTAATGATGATGATGATGAATATGTACTATGTCTTGTTCTAATAACGTACTTATTTGAAATCATTCATCATTATTCACAATTTTCGGTATTAATATGAGCGTTTTGTGAGGACGATCCACTAAAGCGTATAAATCACTACAACGATACATTTCTACTACCTATATATTATAATTTATTACATTTTATAAGTAACGTTCGTCAAAAAGATTCTTTCTCACTTTTAGAAGGAAAAAAACAAAGAAGATGATTATTCCTTATTACATATATACATAAAAACCTTAAATACAAAGTTATACGAATTACTACTCTACCGAAGTAATTAAGAGAATAACCGGGAGCGTTTATTCTATGAAAGCGAATTACTCGCTCTTGACACTGGAGCAAATTAATATTGTACACATGCAGGGGCGTAGCTACCGCCGTATCAGCCGTATCAATGATACGGGGCCCCTGCGCTACAGCGGCCCCGAAAGTATGTAAGCAAAAATTCGTAAAATGTTATCCACCATCTCACTTAAACTCTTCCCGAAAAAAAAATCAGCTCATCAATTACTGCCTAATGTGCCTAAAGAAGACTATTTAAAAGTGGATCAATTTTCTGTAGTTTTTCGATTGATCTCGGTAACAGAAATTTATGATAATGTACCTAAAAGAATGAAAATCTGCGAGTTCTTTTTGGGATTTATAGCAGTACCCGATAGTAGTGCAGGACTTAAAACTGAAATTTTAAATACCATAAAAGAATATGGAATTGCTTTGTCCAAATGTAGAGGGCAGCAACGTCATGTCGGTTGTATATGGAGGATTACAGACCCTTATAAAAGAGGATGCTCCAAATGCCGATTATGTTCATCGTGCGGCACAAGAAATTTAATTTTAAACGATGCTACGAAATGTGTTCCTGAAGTGTCAATTTTATTGATAATTTGGAAAAAGTAGGGTTATTCCATTTATTCACCCTAAAAAATCCACCCTAGGATGGATAGGTACTCGAAAACGCGTGTTCATCTATCCACCCTAGACCACTGAACAAATAATAAACTATTGGTAAATCCAAATGTGCACGCCTTAAGCGCTAATAATATTGTTAATTTTTTAAAGTATTTTAAATACACACAAGTTTTCACAAATACCCTTATTACTATTACTTCTAATTTTCCGATAATTTCGAGCCAAAAAAAGTTTGGAAAACCCAAAAGTGACTCATAATGATCATGAAAAATGTGGAAAAAAATTCTCAGTTGAGATTCAAAAAACATTATTGTTGTTAGGTTATTGAAAAATATTTTAACAGAATTATCTTAAAACGATCAGAAATCAATTTTAATACTAATTTAATTTTTAGGCATTGAGTTATACAACACTAGAGAAGCAAACCACATTACTTCGCTTCGAAAAAAGTGTAACCACTATCTAAACGCGACGACGTAGCTTTGAAACTAATAACAATTTTAAATAAACATATATCTATCTCATTAACGCAAGTTGCGAAAACAATATCGTCGCTAAGATTAGATAAAGATAGACACACAAACATGCAATGGCGGGTTGGTGTGGCTTACTATATGAAATTTTACCTAATATACACAATACAAATGAGTTATTTTTAAGCTGGAGTTAATTGTTTTATATTAAAAAAGTATATTTTATTTTAAAATCTTTATTGCGTCCCTTTAGAAAAAAAGGATACAAAGCTTTACAGATGAATAGAAGTAAACATAATGATGAAATAAAACATATTTTTATATTTTATAAATTTTTAATATAAAATAGATAATAAAATATATTTAATAGATAATTCATGAATAAACTAAAATAAGAATGATTAATTATTTTGTATGAAAGTTAAAACGTCGTTTTTATTATTATTTCCAAAATATTTAAAATCAGAGGTAACTAATTAACTTACTTCATTAATTATATAGTCTCCCATTATTGTAGGAAAATCACAAATGCGGAAAAGTGGCAACATTGAACATAAATGGCAATATTCGATAATTTTATTTATTTGAGGTTTTTTACGTTTATATAAAAACAAGAAGTAAACATTATGTGTTGAAAGTGTAATAGCATTCTTTCACTACGCATTTACCCATTTGGGTAAACCACATTGAACACTGAACTGACTTTAGCCAGGCATATGGCTGTAGCCATATGTCAATACGCTTTGGCGCGGTTGTTACTGATCTAGTGTAATATATAAATCAATGTTTTTAGGTAAGTATTTGTACTTAGGCGTTATCATAAAATCTAGCCTTTTTTACTTGACTCTTTAATAAAAAAAATTTGTCATCAACTTTATTTCTTTTTCAAAAAGTTTTTCATCTAGTCATATCCAGTATTTTAATTCAGCTTTCACCAAAGTACACCTTCAGGTCACTCTATCAAGTCCAGAGGTAAGATCTCATCATTACTAACAAAACGAAGTCAAACTCGGCACACCTAGTTCAACTCTTCGAGGAGTTCCAATAGCAGATACAGAAGTACACCTTCAGTTCACTCCATAAAGTCCAATATATATAAGTATATACGGCTGGAATTAGTATATATGGCTGGAATTAGTATATAACGGCCGGAAATGATCATAAAAAGTAGTGGTCTTTCATCATGATAACGTCAGGCCACACAGATCTTTAGCCTATTTAGAGATTGGATGAGAAGTGTTAATGCATCCACCATATACTCTTGACCTTGCACCCTCAGATTTTCACCCTTTTCGGTATCTTCAGAATTCTTTGGGTAATGTTTGGTTAACATCCAGACAGGACTGTCAAAAATACTTGTATCATTTTTTTGATAAAAAACAAACAAAGATGCAACATCTCTTCGCAGCGCCAGTGAATCGAGCCGATCGGAAAGCACTCGGTCGTCGACGATTCGAGCCGCTCTGCGCTGGATGCGGTCAAGTGGAAGGAGCTGGTACTATGGAGCCCCAGCCCAGAGATGGGAACAGTATTCCATGTGCGGCCAAACCTGCGCCTTGTAAAGTTGCAGGCGGTGTGCCGGCATGAAATACTGTCCCGCTCTGCTGAGCACGCCAAGCTTTTTAGAGGCCAATTTGGCCTTCCCTTCCAAGTGATCACGAAACTGCACGTCACTCGATATGTCGACGCCGAGGATTCCGATACTGGCTGAGGCAACAAGGGGGAGTGCCTTGAAACTGAGGGGATACGACAAAGGGGTTCTTTTTAGCGGTTAACGCGCAATCTTGTGTCTTCTGGGGGTTAAACTGGACTAAATTTAGTCGTCCCCAATCCGAGACTCTGTTCAGCAAAGACTCGACTTCAGACACAAGTTTGTCCCGGCACTCGGAGACGTTTTCCCGAGAAATATTGGCTCGGCCGGTGTAAAGAGCATCACCAGTGCTGTCATCTGCATAGCAATGAATGTTACGGGTATGCAACATATCATTGATATGCAGAAGAAACAGCGTTGGCGATAGCACGCAGCCCTGTGGATCACCAGCATTAATTGGCTTGCAATCGGAGCTTGCACCGTCTACAACGACCTTGATGATCCGATCTGCAAGAAAGCTGGTGATCCAATCGCACAATTTCTCGAGAAGCCCATAGGAAGGGAGCTTCGAAAGAAGCGCTTTGTGCCAAACCCGATCGAAGGCCTTCGCAATGTCCAAACTAACGGCCAATGCCTCCCCCCTTGAACTCTACTGCCTCCGCCCATCTGTGAGTTAGGTAGACCAGAAGATCACCAGCCGACCGACCACGGCGAAAACCGTATTGGCGGTCACTAATCAGCTGGTGATCTTCAAGGTACCTCATGAACTGGCAGTTTACAAGGGACTCCATTGTTTTGGAGAACAAGGAGGTGATGGCGATTGGCCGGTAGTTGGACGGGTCAGGCGGTCGCCTTTTTTAGGGATCGGGTGGACGTAAGCCGTCTTCCATGATTTTGGGACTACGCCTAGGGAGTAGGAGTACCGGAAAAGACGCGTTAAAACCGGTGCCAACTCTGGAGCACACGTCCTCAGCACAATTGGGGGGATCCCGTCAGGCCCACTCGACTTGTGGATGTTCAGGGAGAGGAGTGCTTTGCGAACCGAGCGCTGTGTGAAGTGCACTTCCAGTATGGAGCACTCACACCGCAGGATGGTCGGCGGCGTACTCCCCCCGTCATCGAGAGTCGAGTAATACAATAGAGAATAATAATTTTGTTTTGATAATATTAGGTTGTCTATCTATTTCCCTGAATTAACACAAAATTTTTTGTCTCTATATTATATGCAATATATTAAGTGTTGAATGCAGCTTATAAATAGAATAATTATAATTCAAAATTATAAAACATATTAAATATTAGATTACAAAAAAATTTTCTTATATAATTTTAAAATTTTCATATAGAACACTTTCTTTTTCAGGTACAACATTATCTGATATGCTTTGATGTTTGTGGTTGTTCTTCAGTGGATATAATGTTCTCATCCTAATGTTGTTCTTTTTGAAGATCCTGCTTCTGGTTTTGCAGCAATAATTTGTGAGGGACCAGCTTATGAATCCACAAAATAAAATGAGAATACACTTCGTCAGTCTGGAAATAAATAAAAACTGTAATAAATTATAGTGCAATAAACATAATATAAAATTAAATTAAAATTAATATATTCATTGATATTACTTGCATATTAAACCAGTCCCTACTCATGGCACTACATTACCCTTCTACCAATACAAAATAAATGAATGAATCTCGTTCATCCAACTTGCTCTACAATACACCTACTATTACACCTAATATAACAAAATAAGACAGTAAATACAATAACTATCTGAAGAAAAGAGAAGTCTTGTGTTTATCTATTATTTGAGAACCATGTGATGCATATATTTCTACTGTGTTGTACAAGTTGTCCCATTAAATTTGATAGGTTTACGACAAAATGTAATTATTTATAGAATGTGATGCCTGAACTTTCTTAAGGTTGTTTTTAAGAAACTATTTGATTGTTAAAAATAATATGCACAGTGTTGCATTTTCTATTATGTAAATAAGGGCTTGTGCTAACTTTATAGACTTCAATCCTTTGGATGCCTTATCCTATATATTAATTATTATAAATTGGTTAAAGGCATTAGCAGGATTCAAACTACTGTATGTGTTCTGTCCATCCATGTTAGATCTAGATGATGGTCATCTGAATAATCATCATCATCTTCATTACAATCTATCAAAGTCCACTCCTAAATATAGGAATCCCCATATAAAATACCTGAGTAATCCTTTAATAAAACTATATACATTAATTATTATATACATTATACATTTTACTTACATCATATGGGACTGCAGTTCTTAAGAACTTTTTCTTGGTTGCATCATTAAATTAACCATCATGAAAATGTTCGTTTGTTCCACACAGAATTCTGGGCTCATTGTGTAGCTTTGTCTGGATAGCAGTAGTATACTGCTCTTGGGAAAGAATATAATATTTCGCCCACAATTTACAAATGAAAACAAAGAATATAATTATTAAATACAAATATTATCAAAGTAGGTCCAGTGGCTTACAGACCAATAATTTGTTTTTAAATGATTAAAGAGAAACCATTGAGTTATTTATTACACCTAGATCAGTAATAACCACGCTATAGCGTTGCCACTGCACATATGGCCACAGCCATATGCCTAGCTAGCGTCAGTTCAGTGTTCAATGTGACGCCGACAGAGTTGAGCCGCGACCAAAAAATGTGTAAATGCGTAGCGAAAGAATGCTATTCAAGATCACAAAACGTAATAAATCAAGCGGAATCACTTTCAACACATAGTTTTTGGTTCTTGTTTTCATATAAACGTAAAAAACCTCAAATAATTAAATAAAATTATCGAATATTGCCATTTAGGTTCAATGTTGCCACTTTTCCGCATTTGTGATTTTCCTATCTTACATTAAAGGGAGTATATTTTGGAAATAATAATAAAAATTACGTTTTAATTATTATTTTAGTTTATTCATGAATTATCTATTAAATATATTTTATTATCTATTTTATATTAATAATTTTATATTAAGTAATTATAATTTCATATAAATTTTATATTAATTATATTTTATTACCTATTTTATATTGTTTGATTTATTAGTGCAATAAAAATACTTATAAAAATATGTTTTATTTCATCATTATGTTTACTACTATTCATCTGATAAGCTTTGTATCCTTTTTTTCTAAGGGGAAGCAATAAAGATTTAAAATTAAATATACTTTTTTAATATAAAACATTTAACTGCAGCTTAAAAAAACTCATTTTTATTGCGCATTTTAGGTAAAATTTCACATAGTAAGCCACACCAACCCGCCTTTGCATGTTTCATGTTTGTGTGTATCTTTATCTAATCTGTGTGTGATATAGATATATGTTTATTTAAAATTGTTATTAGTTTCAAAGCTACGTAGCCGCGTTTGGATTGTGGTTACACTTTTTTCGACTCGCGGTAATGTGGTTTGCTCCTCTAGTATTGTATAACTCAATGAGAGAAACAATCTTTCATTATAAGTTGGACAAAAGAGATTCACTTTAAGATTAGAACTTATTATATAGTGTATATTGTTACGAGCTTGAGGTTCGTGACAATAAAAATTGCCGATAGAATTACCTAAATTAACACTTTAATTTTCTTTACACAAATTAAAACTTAAAACACTAATAATAAATCACACTGATTCACTTTTTTCCGCTCCGAAGCTTCGCTTGTCTCGCCAACTTCAATACTTCCCCGATCGCACCTTTCAGCGCCTATAAATACACATTAGTACGGAATCATCCAGAACATTCAAGTAAATACGCGCACCAATCGACAAAGCGCCGAAAGTTCGAGAGTCAGCTTCCAGAAGCTTAGTTCTTCATTTCGACAACAGATGGCGCTGTCGGTTGAAAGATTAGTGGTCATTTTCTGGAAAGCTCTCCCCTCGCTCCGTTACCCGACACTAGATGACGCTAGTGCCAGATGTCAACTTAGCCGCGCAACACTGCCCCCTCCTAAGACATGCTCGTCCCGAGCATTATCGGCCCCATAATAACGCGCCAGGCGATCCACATGGACGATTTTAGGAGTCCCTCTTGCGCCTTTCTGTAACGGCTCCGCAATGTTAAGGGCTGTCCTATCCCATGGTGCACCAACATTGTACAATTTCGGTGCTCCTCTACTACGTGTCTGAGGTCCCCTCACGGCCGCACAACTTGCACATGTACGACACCAAGCCTCGACATTGTCACGATAATGGACCCAGTAAAACTGTTCTCGGACCTTCAGCAGATTTCGTTTAACTCCCACATGGACTCTTGAACGACTATTACGGCACAGCTGTAGAACATTCGGCACTTTAGCTTTAGGGACAATCATTTGCAAACGACAACTGTCTCCTCGACAATTGTCCCATTTACGGCAAAGGACTCCATCCTGAATCAGCAAGCTGTCCCATTGGGCCCAATAGCTTTTCGAGGTTGTACTCATCGCTGAGACGTCGCTCCACTTAGGCTTGGTAGCACGGGCCTTCATCCATTCCAGAATCGGCTTGATGTCCGGATCTTCCTGCTGTGCATGTAGTAAGCTGTCCTTCCATTCGTTGCTGAGGTGGTCTGTCCTGAGCATTCTCACGGATACCTCTTCCTTACTCTCTTGCCTAGTACAATGTTTCCGATCTTCAGGACAAGGTCTTCTTGACAATGCATCTGCGTTGCCATGAGATTTCCCGCTACGATGTCTGATAGTAAAGTCGTATCCCGGCTGCTGCTGGGCGGTGATGTTAGCCGCACTTCCCTTCTGAGATCGTTCACCTTCCCTTTCTAGGGTTCGCTTAGGGCAGCTGGATCAAAGATGGCCCCTTTCCCCACAGCCATAGCACCTAGGGCTGTATCCTTTATTGTGGTCGCGAACCGTAACTGCTGCAACCTCCCTAGCGCGAGGGGAACGACGATCCTGCCACCACCAGGCGGTGCCGTTAGCTGCACTACCCTCTCGAGATCGATCAACTTCCCTTTCTACAGTTCGCTTAGGGCAGCTGGATCGAAGATGGCCCCTTTCCCCACAGCCATAGCACCTAGGGCTGTATCCTTTGTTGCGGTCGTGTACCGTAGCTGCTGCCACCTCCCTGATGCGATGGGAACGATTATCCTGCCATCATGGGCCAGCTCCCTGCCTCGAGTACCGAACTAGAGTTTCCCTTTCTTCATTGCAACGTCGACTACGCCGGGCCAGTGTTGATAGCAGACCGTAAGGGCAGAGGTTGTAAACTTATTAAATCTTTTTTGGCAATCTTTATTTGCAGTTCGGTAAAGGCCTGTCATATTGAGCTCGTTAGGGCACTATCCAGCGAAGCATATATAGCCGCTTTAAATCGCTTTGTGTCCCGTCGCGAAAAGCCCAAGAGCATCACGTCAGATAACGGTTTGAATTTTATTGGTGCAAGCAACGAGCTGGCTCAATTTCTTCTTCAATCGGAACTTGAAGGTCAAATGGCTCAAGAAGGCATCGAATTTAAATTTGTTCCCGCTTATACCCCTCACTTTAATGGCTTAGCTGAAGCAGCAGTACGCTGTACAAAACACCATCTTAAGAGTTTATTACAAAACACTCATTTAACTTATGAGGAAATGGTTACATGCCTCACTCAAATAGAGGCTGTTTTGAATTCTCGGCCCCTCACCCCTATTTCCACTGATCCCTCAGATTTCTCCGCATTGACTCCTGCCCACTTTTTAATTGGACGCTCACTAATTGCTATCCCTCAACCACAAATAGGTGATGCGAATATAACCCGCCTTGATCGATTCAAGAGAATCGAGCTTATAAAGCAGCACTTTTGGAGCCGATTTTCACTAGCCTGTTAACCAAGCCTAGCTCACCTTCGATCGCGCAATACCAATCTTACGCCCGCCAAGTAGTGATCGAATTAGATCAGAATTATGTAAACATGTCTACCTATGAAAAAACTATTTTTTCGTTTTAAACAAAACCAAAGACACTATGCAATAGATATTAGTATCAAAGACAAAGATATGCTCTTTTATTTTAAACCATAACCTGGCAATGTTTCTTAGAAAAAAAAAAAGAAATCACTCTGAACTTCCGGCGTTCCACGTGTCACTTTGTTGAAGGTGCTCCGTCTTTTTTTATAGAATTTTATATTTGTGTCTGGACTAAAAACGAAAGTATTATACTTTTTTATATTCCTTGTAATATAGTGAACACATATATATATAATTTGTGGTATAAAAAGTGAAAAGTAAATTGCCAAAAGTGCTTCAAAATCTGGAAGGCCCATTATGGCGGCTGGGTCATAAATGTGGTATTTTTCACATTCTCATTTATTTTTAGTGTAAAATGTAAGTAAAAATAGTTTTCTTACATATTTCAAATAACTTGACGTTGTATTTATTTCAAATTCACACAAACATATTTTAGAAATATTGTTCGAAATGTCATACAGATAAAATATTATTTTATTTTTTTTTTTAATTTTTATAATATTTTAATATTTTGGTATGAGTAACGAATGGAAACACATAAAACATAAAAATATACATATTTCCAAACAATTTGATATAAATTTCTCCAAAAACAAAAGTGTAGAATTCAAATTAGTAGTAATTTTGTCACTAAAATTGAAGTATATGCTACTACTATGCTATACAGGGTAATTTACGTATTTTATTACAATTTCTAGCAACCAAAAATAATTTTATTCGATAGTTTATACATTCAACAAGAATTCCTGTAAGTTTTATCCATAAATATTGTCTCAAAGTGAAAATATAGCAAAATTTGCAATATAGCAAAAAATTTGCTAACTTACAAATTTTCCCGCCAAAAAAGGTCCCGAGTGAACGGGAGTATAACATGGCGCGCGCTCGCTTGGCGAACAGGCTAGAGTATGTCACTCTACTCCAGCAAAAGGTGAAATGGCAGTCGTCGACCAAGGAGCTGAAATTGGGATCTCTTGTTCTTGTCAAGGAAAGAGCTCTCCCACCATTGATGTGGTCCTTAGGATGAGTCATGCAGCTCTATCCTGGCTGCGACGGCGTTTCCAGAGTCGCCGAGTTGAAGACAAGGAGAGGCACAATTCGAAGGGCCTTTAATAACATCCGTCCCCTTCAAGATTTTTGAAGTTCTCTGCACACTTCAACCCGGGGAGCATGTTGGGAACCGGTTGCATATACGCGCGGGTGGAGACGCGCGGGAGGACGACACGTCGACGTCTGGTCGGGCGGCAGCGACGCAGCGGCCACTCGCTTTACGATACTCCACCGCGGTCGGACGACAACACTAATTTTAATTTATAATAATAATTTTATTAAGTAGACCGGGTTATTGTAAAGTACGGATGATTATATCAGCCCTATAAGAATATACAGTCCACTTTCATTTTAACCACGTCCCAGGAACCTAACACTATCTTCATATGCTTCTTTAACGAATACGTTCCTAGTTTGATGTAAAACCAGCTGCACAGTTTCGACTTTAAGCTGATCTAATGAAGCGGCACATTTAGCACTCAATTATCACTAAATCCTGAGTACGAGTTATGAAATTCTCCTGACATTGAATATGTCACACCTATATTTTCTCTACATAGGGACATAGGCCTCTCCCAAGGCGCGCCACTTAGCCCGATCTTCGGCTACACGCATCCAGTTGCTGCCAGCCGCCTTGCGCAGATCGTCGCTCCATCTAACCAGGGGGCGCCCCACACTACGTTTACCTAAACGCGGTCTCCACTCTATGACACTTAATACAAACGTAACATATGTAACGTAATACACGTAATATAATCAACTACCACATATCATCGATCGATTTATGAATTTATGAATGGCTCGTAACTGAAAGCTATATCAAACTGAATTTTGTATTTATTTAGAAAATATAGCGTATTATGTGAAACGTATTATATTTTATGGTACTTATTTAGCAAAAAATATGGTGCTTTAAGAATGGGTGTGCTCAGATACTGGTAATTAGTTTAATTTGACTATGTTACGTCTTAAAGTACTAACTATGGTGATGAAGTATTTTATTTGGCTAATCATTTCTTTTTAGTTGTACATTAGGGCTAATTGGCAAATATATTTACTACACGTTTTAAATTCAAAGAAGTCAGACCAAATCAAAAATTATATTTTATTTTACATAAATATTATTAATTGTTACCAACCCTGCGATACGAAGATAACACGGATGGAAATTATTAGAAAAATTTAATTATACTTTCTTACAAAAACAACTACTTTTAAAGTACAACTATATTATAATTTAAATCAAAACGCTTAAAGCATTGCTATTTTAGTGTTTGATAGTACAATTATTGTGATTGTAAAACGAGATCAATAGATAAATATGAATATGGCTGTCTATTAGATACACAATTAAAATTATATATTTACTGTGTAATATTTGCGAGTCTCTTCATATTTGCACTTATCATTTACAGTGAAGTTTTAAAAAAAATGTATATAAGAGGGGGCAAATAATAAGGGGATATTAAGTGATTACCGCCGCCCATGAACATCCGCAACGCCAGGGGAATTGCAGGTAATATAACCTCAAATGGCTTAGCAAGATCCTCTGTTACGCCGAAAATATTGAAGCATTAACTTTGAAATAAATGGTTCAATCGATGGCTCAAAATTACATGGATCTCACAACTTTTTACGGTAGAGGAACTGAGTTGCGAGACTTGGTTTTTTTACAAGTTATGTTTTTGATGGCATCTCTATTGTCAGCAACTGTAGGCCATGAAGGTAGAACTAGCTGCTAAAGAACCGAGATTGGTCAATCGCTCTAGGCCACTGCTGCTTCACGACAACGCAAGACCACACACTGCACAACAAACAACTACTATGTTAGACGAGCTACAATTGGAATGTCTGCGACATCCACCTTACTCCCCCGGACCTTGCTCCAACAGATTACTATTTGCTTTGTGGACCACGCTCTCACAGAATACCAGCGTAAAATAGCATCTAAAGTCTGTTATGTTTCGCATGTTGAGTTTAGAGTTCCGGATACGCTTTTTTTACTAGAAACGAGGCATTCCATCTTAGTCCTCAGAGATGACGACGCATTTCGATTCTTTATCGATGATAAATGAAGATGTCTATGGGTCAGAGCTTCCACTTACCATCAGGTGGACTGTGTGCTTGTTTGTTACCCTTATTCTATTAAAAAAAAACATTCTCCGTAAACTAAACTTAGGTATTCCCGGGTACAAACTAAACCGCGCTTTCAGCTCTAGCTGTAAGTAAATAGCAAATGTCGCTGAAAGAAATGGGCCTAGTTGTGTCAAGCCTTATCAGGACTTATGAGTGGTGATCACCAAGCTCACGTCACATTGATTTGATTGAAGTTGCCATTGTATTTTATTTCCTATTTTTCTATGATAAATGCATTCTTTTGTGTCAATATACACTCACCATTATAAATACACTATAAATATAAATACACTTAATATCAAAAGGTAAATATATACTACTATCTATATATAGACCTAGTATCATTGTACTCTAGTTTGACTAGTACTTTTATATTTGCAAATAAAAATATAACTTCATAATGTGGGAACCACCCACCAATACCATACCATTCCAACTAATGGTATGTGGATGGCCCATGAAAATCTACATCTATCCTCGATTAAAAATCAAAATGCAGATGCGATGTCATCTATGAGGACTTAAATGTAATGCCTCGTTTCCAGTAAAAACGGTCACCGATTCTACGAAACACAGCAGCATTCCGATGTTAATTTACTTTGGTATTCTGTGAGAATGTGGTTCTTCCCCGGTCGAGCCAACCCATTCGTGCTGCCACCATAATATAGCTGCAGCGTGGCACTACCATGGTTTAACTTTACCTTGTCAAAATCATTTCCGAAACAAAGGTTTCACCAACAGATATCATAGGGCGGATATTTACAATAGTTGCTACTCTGACAGGCGAGTTGACAGCCACAGTTTTTTTATTATTTTGAGTTGTTATAAGGAAGATGCTGCTTTTCATCTCTTGTTTCATTTCCACTCTGTCGCCTCTTTTGATAACCGTGGGATGATATGTGGTAGTTGATTATATTACTAGGCGTGTCATAGAGTAGAGACCGCTTTGGGTAAGTAGTGTGGGGCGTAGTGTGGGGCGCCCCCTGGTTAGATGGAGCGACGATCTGCGCAAGGCGGCTGGCAGCAACTGGATGCGTGTAGCCGAAGATCGGGCTAAGTGGCGCGCCTTGGGAGAGGCCTATGTCCATATGTAGAGAAAATATAGGTGTGATATATTCAATGTCAGGAGAATTTTATAACTCGCACTCGATGTAACGATGTAGTGGCAATTGTGTACTAAATGTGCCGCTTCATTAGATCAGCTTAAAGTTGAAACTGTGCAGCTGGTTTTACATCAAGCTAGGAACGTATTCGTTAAAGAAGCATGTGAAGATAGCGCAATTTTTTTATGTATTAATTGCAATTCTAATACCGATTTACCATGTTCTAGGCAGTGAAAGAAAATATCGTGAGGAAACCTGCATGTCTGATTAGTGAATATAATATATCGAGGACGTGTGAAGTCAGCTATTTATGGAAATTATTAGTTGCGATGTATGTATTAATTATTATAATGCCGCGTGTACATTTACACAAAAACAAGAAAGCATTCGTATTTTTGAACCTACCTATAACCTGAGCGGTCGCCGAACTAAAATACGTGAGGGTTATATGGTCACTTTAAATTTGCCGCCCTGTAAAACCAAAACCAAGACAAAGGCAGAGACAAAAACACAAAGTCGTATACTTTCACTAATATATTAAGAAAAAATAGCAAACAAGCTTTGGCAATAATTATATAAGAACACTTCAACAAAAACTATCTATACTACACCATACTAAAATCATATTGGTCAAGCTTGAAAGAAATAAAAATAATTTACAATGCTGTTGTTTTGGTGCGCGGCCAAGCGTTTCATCTGAAGACACATTACGTCTTGCCGGCGGCGAACACTCAATTTATCATACTTAAGTATAACAATCTATACACAGTGTCTATATATATTACACTACACACATTGAACTGATATTTGAAAACTTTTAGTATTGTGATAAATTTATTTTTTGCTTTTCTAACGGTGTAGAGGCGATGTAAAAATTTCCACTATCCCTTAACATCCCGTGGGTGTCGTAAGAGAGGACACGGGGCAACCCGAACAAAAAATTAAAAAAGTTGGCAGCCACGGGATGCCCCGCAAATGTGAAACATCGTAGTTGATGTAAGAATTTATAATTAATGAAAGCCATAAAAGAAAAATAGAATAAAATGATTATTTATTATATTTACGCGAACACTACAAATAAAACTAGTTTTTACGGATTTTATCCCGGAAGTCTGCAGTCTGTGAATACGTACAAGATCTCTCCCGTCACTACATTAGATTTGATAGACCACAAATCCTCGCTAAAGAACACCGATTCCTTCCAAGTATGATTCGCGAGGCTATTGAAATAAAAAAACAACCTAATTTCTATAGAGTTCAAGATACCTCGTATAAGATCATACTGCGTATATCGGAACAAAAATTAACAATTTTAATCTGGAGGTAGCCGTGGTTAACTATGACATTGGGACGTCGAACACCTTAGTCACCCGTGACCGTGGATGTTGTAAAGTGCTCGAAACGTCGGGAATATAAAATAAGTTGATATACGCGATAAAATACGTGAAAATTACGGGGGGCTGAGATTTCTCCATGACCACGGCCGCTGGAAAGCACCCGAAATGTTAGGAATTAAAAATCATATATATTAAACGCGATAAAATATGTGGAAATAGATTTAATCGACGTGTTTAGTTCGCTTAAGTATAAGAAATCATTCCGTTAAAATTAGTTTTAATTTAATAGAATAAAAAAAATAAAAACACACAACACGCAGTACACAACTCACATAGAGTACAGGGCGCATGACGGCGTAAGAGAGGGTCATGCCGTCAGCTATCACGGCATACGAGTCGGTTTTACTGCCAAGGCACGCCAATAGATGTCTCACATCAAATATTGAGTCACTGTCGACTGTGTGTTGAAAGTCACTTTTTACTTTTAAGGTTGCCCTAGTCGATGGCACGAACTAAATGGTGGGCGGGGCAAAAATGTATGCTATCTTAGCCGATATCTCGTGCGAAAGGGGTAGACGCTGTGATGAGCAGTAAGAAGCTAGTGCGCACACACATACGCACTCGAGTGACGCAATGCGCGACGGCATCATCGCGTACCTAGGTAACTATGCAATTCATTTTATAACTCGTACGAATTAACTTGAGACCTGGGCCGATGACGTAATTGTCAATGTACGGTGTGCAAAATGATGCGTCTTAATATTTTTTTATTTGAAATTTTTGAGATTTGCATGAGATTATTAATTTTATTAATAATCTCATGCAAATCTCAACAAAATAAAATGTTCTGGCAAGGGGTGAAGTAATAAGTGATATACTGTTGCCATTTTTATATATTTTAAATATTTATTTTTTATAATATATATAATATTATTTTTAGTTAACGCGTCAAGGAAGGACAAAGAAATATACAAATTTCCTCCCATCTTTTTTTAAAAATAAAAAAAGGCGGAATAACTCCTAAGCGTCACAAGAAAACGGTACAACACAAAGTCCAGACTTAACAATAAAACAACGCAATTAACAACAAACAGATAAAATAACGTTCAAGTATAACAAAAACAAACAAAAGTCCAAACCAAACAACAAACAATTATCAAAAATATCGAACTAGAGTCGAGACGCGTATCCGTAACAAAAATGCTATCGGTACTGAGCGCGCACGGCCAGCGCGGGACGCGGTGCGGGGAGTCGGGAAGGGGGTCGCATTCCAGCGGAGTCTCAAGTTAATTCGTACGTGTTGTAGAATAATAACATAAACTCAAACGGCAATTGTGAGCTTCGTGACACAATGGCTTAGCAATGAGTAGCTGCGCTGGGTGCCGCGGGTTCGAATCCCCCCACGGAACAACTATTTTGTATGGACTACAAATAGTTGTTCCGGGTCTGGATATTTGTTCTTGTGCAATTTATATTTGTAAACTGCCTCCACGATACTGGAGAAAATCCTACTGTGGGGATAACGTATTTTAAAAAGAGAAAGGAGAGAGAAAGCAAATTGGTGTTATTGTAACTTAGGATCTGCTGTGTGAAACGTAATTATTATGAACCCAATTTATGTACTTAGTTGTTATGATGAAAGTTCTTATGTGAACTTAAGTAGATGTTGTTATTATATAATAATTCCATTGATTTGTTTTTACCTACTTTTTAACCGACTTCGAAAAAAGGAGATGGTTCTCAATTCGTTGGTTTTTGTTTATGTATGTTCTGTCCCCCGATTTCTCGAATATGCCTGAACCGATTTGGAAAATTATTTTTTTTTGTTTGAAAGCATATATTTTCCAGATAATCCCACGGTAATCAATGATGATCAGATCAGGATCTGATGATGGGATCTTGGAGAAATCGGGGGCACTTTTCAATAAATGACAGCAAATCAACCGCGATTGCTGCTATCGCCTATCTATGCATTCTTTACGCAATCACACAATATAATATCACGCCTGTACCCACTAAAGGGACATTACTCTAAACTAAAAACGGTAACATAAAAACTTTTTTTTGAAAAAAAATATTTCTAAAACAACCACAAAAAAGTGTAACATAATTATGTTTTCTTTATGTTTTTGTATTTTACTGTAGGTTATACAAATATTACTGTAGGTACTATGTATTCTAAATTGGTATTTAGTTTCCATAGCTAGTTAGCTATAATAGCCCGCAGGCAACTCCCCGACCCCGAAGTATATGTCAGCCAGTGTCAGGATAACTGCTTTTTCGACAGCGCGATTTTGATGTGTGTGGCTTTTATATAGGTTAATTAAATAAAAAAATGTTAGTTTGTAAATTGTTTATTGATTGTTTGTGTTCAATAGCGGTTTGAAATATTCTCTTAGTACTTAGAAAGTTATCAACAATAGGCATTGTGTCACTGCAGGGACAAGCACAAACGTCTATCAAAATAGTAACGTATATAAACGGAATACTAACAGCATAGACTTCCTTACAGAAGTCCAAAGAACACGTCTAGGCAAGGTAAGTAATTAGAAGAAAACTACAATTTAGAGATCGATTGTAAATCAAATTCACAGTACAGACACAATTAGCGAAATATGAATAAAAATTTTATTTATTTTATGACAGATAACGCTAGTTGAAAACTAAACACTGTATGGGAATGGCATCACTGAACCAGTCAGGTGGTCAGTCTAAACAAATAAAAGGCACGAACAAAAAAAGGAAGCAATTTTTCTAAATAAAGATGAAGATATGTAGGTATTACAACCATAAATAGATAGCAGCGGCTAACCTAGTGAGTATGCGTGAGTGCGCGCTGCGTCCCCCCTCCGTCCGTCCCACTGATCGGGGAAATAATATCATTTGATGTGGGTTTGTAGCGAAAGGCAAGATGTTTTATAACAAAAACGGGCGCGCGAAATTTTATAAACAGACCTTTGGTAATCTGGATGTCACGAAAAACCTATTGAATGTATATGTTTAAAATAAAATTATTTGCATTTTTGAACAACTAATCTATCCCTGTATTTGCAATTTTCTGTTTCGCAATTTTCGTTCTTCTTATGGTATTTATTTCCGCCCAAAGATATGTTAAAAATAGTGTTGAAATTCGGAATTTTCGACGCTTATAACTTTTAAATATACTCTTTTTTTACTTTTTTGTTTCCATACAGGGCTAGATAATGGTGAGACAAATTGAAATTATTTTTTATTTTGAACGTACACCATCAAACAGTGGAATTATCGCCGGACTACGTTTGTATGGAAGAATAAGCGACTAGTGTACCCTTAAGACTGGTTCGGGAAAAAAACCTATGTCCTGGCAAGAACCAGCAAGAAACCCAGCGGAACTTTTTTAAAACGCTCATTTGTAATATTTTATACAATTGTTATAAAAACATTAAGAAACAGCGTGGTAGCAACCACCTAATTCCCAGGGGTTATTATCAATCATTTACTCTTTAGTAGTATAATAACCCTTACGATTATTTTTAATTTTAAAACTTTTGATAGATAAGGTTTGCACATTTTCTTGTACTTTGTTGTAAAAGCTTATACATTGCCCATTGAACAAATTACTGACTCTTTGGAGTCGAGAAACTGGTATAACTTGTACTTGTTCCTACTTTTCCTTGACTACCTCGTTGCTCTAGGGGTGTAGTAGTGCGACTGCTGATCATTAGGTCTTGGGTTCTAATCCCGGGTCGGGCCAAAAATCAATGATTGAGTTTTTACATCAAGAAATTCTCAGTAGCTGCCCGGAGTCAGGAAGTTGGCGGTGCCTTACCCCCGTGCCACGTAAAGCTGTCGGTCCTGCGCCTAATCTCTCTCTGGTCGTGTTAGTTTACCGTTCCATTGGACTATGAGAATGAGGGAATAGAGAGTGCACCTATGCTGGCGCATACACTTAGACACTATAATCCTTTCCTGCGCCGATGGCTAGTCTCCGTTGAGGCAGGCCGCCGTGACCGAAATTCGGTCTGGAGGACATTACTTGCTCCTAGCATTTACATAATGTACATCATTATTTTTAATAAAACTATTTTTATGCGTGTGTACGTACAATACATTAAATTTTCCTAAATATATTGGGAAGCCAAAGTTTTTTTTTTCTCTAAGAGATTTTTTCGGACCTATATTAAAATCACCATTTATGAAAAAATGTTTACAAAAAAACAAAAGTCCATGTTTTTCGAATAATTTTATTTTTTATTGAATAAGGCTGACAAACGAGCACACATTCCACCAGATGGTAAGTGATGCTGTGGCCCATAGAAATCTACATTTATTTTCGATTAAAAATCATAACGTAGAAGCGTTGTCACTCCTGAAGACTACGATAGAATGCCTCATTTCCAGTAAAGAGGGTCTCCGAATCTCTACACCATACGAAACACAGTAGTATTACGCTGCTATTTTACGTTGGTATTGTGTGACAGCGTGGCCCTTCCCCGGTCGAGCCGACCAATTCGTGCTACATCCATAATATAGCTGCAGCGTGGCTCTACCTCGTATAATATAGCCTAGATCCTTCCTAGAATTGCTCTCTACGTGTTCATAAAGTTTCATCACTATCGGTTCGGCCATTCCGATGATTAACCCTAACAGAAAGACAAAATTTTTAAAAATGTCTTACTTATATGTAAATAGCCCCCACCCCCTGTTTAATAAACGGCATTTTTTCGATATTTCAGACAAACGCATCAATTTTATTTACATGCATAGATGTATTTAATTCGGTATGCTAGCTACGCTTTAGGCTTTTATAATGGAAATTGTGAAATATTTGTAGTTACTTCCCTAAAATCCATAATTTGGCTTATATAGTGTCACCAACTTTAGTGTTCAGTTGACAGTGTCGTTAGTGGAGAGCTCACTATTGTCACTTAAGAAATTTACCAATGAAATAGGTGATTACATATATGTAAATATACTTATTTGCACTTTTCACAATCAAATCAAACAAAGCACTCTCCTCATAGCACAGATTAAATAATAGCTTATGGTCGCCACACACGGTCAGTTCAACTGATCATTGCAACTGATCAGTTCAAACTAAATATGTTGATATTTTTTAAAATAGTGGATTTTCGATATATCGATCATTACAAATATATTAATATCGGTGTCTTACATGTAAGTTTATTTATAGATATATCTAAAAACAGATATTTTAAAAAATATCAACAGTTTTAGTCTGAACTGATCAGTTGGAATGATCGATTGAACCGACCGTGTGTGGCCACCATAGCATCGAAATTTCATTATATATATATATATATATATATATTTATATATATATATATATATATATATATATATATATATATATATAAAATGGCGGCCTTAGTTCCATTTTTATCCACCTGAACAAATAAATTGGTGGATTGGTGGCACTGTACTTTGTTGTATATGAACTAAGCATGACTATGGATGTTGAGCAGTACTGTCTCTCTCTGTCACTCTCTTTATCTATCTATCTCTCTCTTTCTCTCTAATCACAGTGTGTATAACAAAGTCCTATTAGAAAAAGAATAGAATAGAATAACTATTATTCAATATAGATGACAAAAATACATATTGAAAGACGTTTATGCTTGTACCACTGGATCGGAAAAAGCCTCTGTCCTGGAAAGAACAACAAGAAGCTCAACAGGGCATTTTTAAACATTAATTTACAACATACGTTATACAATTTACACAATACCATCGTAAAATAGCAGCTTAATGCCATTGTGTTTCGTATTGTGAGTGTAGAGAACCGGAGACCATTTTCACTGGAAACTAGACTTAGTTCTCGAGGCTGACAACGCATGAGGATAGATGGAGATATCTATGAGCCCCAGCAACCATTTACCATCAAGTGGACTGTATGCTTACTTGTCACCCTTATCTTAAAAAAAATCAATACAATATCATCACAAAGCGTCTCATTACAGGCCACATAATAAGTACATACCTATACACAATTCCCTTTGTTATTTTTGCCGCTTTTTGAAAAGTTTATATTTTTGATAGAAAAGCATAAAAAGCATTCTATTCATAAAAAAACATTAATGTTATTTTGCCTCCGACAAGGAATATGAATTTTTCACGTAAAAGAAAAATATTAAAGTTAGAGCGTTTATCTGCCTCCTAGAATTTTTAAAAGGGTTATTCGGCTATTATTCTGCCAATGCCAAAAGTTGGCGGACTTCACATGTACTCGAAATATTTTAATTCTCAGACATGCAGGTTTCCTCACAATGTTTTAATTCACGACAAGCAATGTAAATTTTATTCTTATGAAAATTGAATACTATAATTACTTTCCTTTTATGAAATGTTTATTTTATTTGATGAAGACTGAACAATTAGTAAAATTTATTTTCCTTTGTGAAATGTTCATCTTATTTTTATGAAAACTAAACATTTAATTTATTTTAATTACGCTCCTTTTATTTTATTTCAGCGTTATGCCATGTGCAATTTATTTTATTACGTTACGTATATAAATTGCACATGGACAAATATGCAGACCCTAAACAATTATTCAAAGTTAAAAAAGTTACAGCCGATACTATATAGGTCCCACAGCTGGGCACAGACCTCCCCTCATTTCTGAGGGTTTTAACATGTTAATTGCCAAAGCTAAAATTGGAGTTTTCTGCTGGTGGCCCAAAAATTTTTTTTTAATGAAATAACTCTTGTGTACAGCAAATACTATTTTCGGGTGTGTTTATGGTTTTAGTATATATATTTAATATTTTACATAATATAGTTATATATCACTCGACGTCGCGTGATGGGCCATGTGGAGTGTACATTTATCCCCATCACGCGACGTCGAGTTTTGGGATACCTTAGCACTTTTGTGCAATTATGAGTTCAAATGTAATAAAATTAAATATTTTTAGTATCAATAATTTTTATTTGAATTATATAACACAAAAAATAACAAAATATCAAAGAAACATGCAACATAAAAAAATCTTCTAAATATTTTAGAGCCAGCCAGTACAATAAGTAAGTTGACCCAAAATTTTACTAGCTAAGGTATATGAATTATAAAAATTATCCATATAGATAAAGTGGCCAACGTCCAATTTATTTTGCATCAATTTTTCAACAATTTTTTCGGTGTGGCCCTTTCCGGCTGTTTCATCTTCTGTGCTGGCAAACACGTGGAAATTTAAAATCAAGCCATCCATCATGCGGCGCTTTCATTAGATGTATTGTCGGAAAAGCTTCAAGAATATCCGATTCGTGCAACAAAATACGTTTTGATAGCGCTCGCAAAGGTTATCGAGGTTGATGATCACTCATTATAAATTTTGTTTTATTATAATTAGTATCACTTTATACTACAAAAAATACGTATTATTTGTTCACAACTAACTAAAAACAAACAAGAAAGCCGTCCGGCTCGAGAGGCGACGCTAAGCGAACTAACCTGGAACTATCCAATTACGTAGCACTAAAACTATCGCATGATTCGGATGGCCACGCCCACTTTACGATAGCTTAGTCCTTTCTCTAGAGGCCCATAAAAAACACCGTTGCGATAACGCTCCGGCCCAGGCAATACGCTTCATACAAAACTTGTCGGACACTTCAAGGACGGCGACGTCGCGTGAAGGGCCAAATTGAAGAGTACTGGGAACACGCGACGTCGCGTGATTGGCAATTAACGTGTTAAGGCAAGGAGTCCGCTGCTCTGGCCGAATTAGAGTTGGCGAACTTCACATGCCTTCGAAATATTGTTTTTTTCTTATTTCTCAGACATGCATGTTTTCCTTCACCATCGAGCAAGTGGTAATTCCGCAATTACAATTGTAATTAACAATTTCATTGCTGCCAGGGGGGATCGAACTCGGTTTGCTCGCGTACTGTGAAATTTACAGAGAGCGCTAACTATCTGAGCTACCACGGCTAACATAAGTATTTATTAATTATTAATAAATTAAAAATTTTATTCATAAACACCGTCTTACAAGTACATATACAGTGGTAAACTTCATCTTTTGAACGCGAGAAGTTCCCATATCAGAAGTTAGCCCCTTTTCCTCATCATAAAATTGACTAAAGAACTGCCTATACTAAAATTAACTCTGAGCATTAACAACATAATTAAAAAAAGGAAAATAAAAATAGTGTGTGTAGTGCGCGTGTAGTCTGTGTGTAGTGTTTATGCGTTTCCTTTCTGCAATTTGTAGGCCATACAAACTATGTACCAATGTACCATATTATGTGTAGTATTCAAACTCGCGGCCTGCAACGCCGCATTTAACTGCTTAGCCACTGTGCTACCAAGGTGCTACCGAACTTAAGTATACTATGTGTTAAATAAAAGTCAAATTATTGATACATGAACATTCACTATAAGCTCTTTTGAATATAAGATTCTCGCAGCGCGAGCCTATTTACAAATTCTCCACGCGATCGAATGAATTAATATACTTATCCTTTAACTACTTTGGAATACGGGATTAAGACGAGGTCTTAGCACGATTTCAAATTCGTTTTTCACCCGCGCGTCCCGCAGTGGGCGGAGCGCAACCGGCTGTCGGAGAGCACCGCGTGAACACAGTTGCGCAAAGCAAACAGACAATTCACCTCCAAACAAAAACTTTTCCGTCAGGTCTACTGTTCTCAACACTACTAGGTATTATAGTAATAATATTTTGAGTACCTACTCACTACAACTGTTTACAATATCGGTAGTCTGGACATCATATTACATTTTAATTATCAATATTTTTTAAAGTCAGTTTTATGATATGAGCAGGTACTTAGATTATTATTTATTATTTACGTACATAAACATTTAAAACGCCAACTCACAAATTCTAAAAAAACCCAAGTTTCGTTTGCAAAATAGCTAAAATAATAGAAAAAGAATAGTTTCAAATAAAACCATTAGAAAATTCAAATTTATTTTACTGTTTTCCTTTTTACATTACTTACCTTACCTTACCTTTTATTACCTTACCTCCGGACTTGATGGAGTGACCTGAAGGTGTACTTTGGTAATCGGTATTGGAACAGGTCGCCGACTACTACGGGGAGGTCTTTGTGGTTTGGTCTCGTTTTGTTAGGTATAATGAGTCCTTACCTCCGGACTTGATGCACACCTAGTAGTACTCGGCAACCAGTTGCAATAGCGATTACCAAAGTACACCTTCACGTCAATCCGTCAAGTTCGGAGGTAAGGACTCATCATACCTAACAAAAAGAGCCCAAACTCGGCACGCCTAGTAGTACCTACTCAGCAACCAGTTGCAATGCCGATTACCAAAGTACACCTTCAGGTTACTCTGTCAAGTCCGGAGGTAAGGACTCATCATATCTAAACAAAACGAGCCCAAACACGACACACCTAGTAGTTTTCAGCAATCAGTTCCAATAGCGATTACCAAAGTACATCTTCAGGTCACTTCGTCAAGTCCGGTGTTAAGGACTCATCATACCTAACAAAACGAGCCCAAGCACGGCACACCTAGTACTACTCGGCAACCAGTTCCAATAGCGATCACCAAAGTACACCTTCAGGTGACTCCGTCAAGTCCGGAGGTAAGGACTCATCATACCTAACAAAACGAGCCCAAACTCGGCACACCTAGTAGTACTCGGCGACCAGTTCCAATAGCGATTACCAAAGTACACCTTCAGGTCACTTCGTCATGTCCGTCGGTAAGGACTCATCATACCTAACAAAACGAGCCCTAACTCGGCACACCTAGTAGTATTCGGCGACCAGTTCCAATAACGATTACCAAAGTACACCTTTAGGTCACTCCGTCGAGTCCGGAGGTAAGGACTCATCATACCTAACAAAACGAGCCCAAACTCGGCACACCTAGTTCTACTAGTCTAGGTGTTCCAGTATTAGTTACTGAAGTTCACTTTCAGGTCACACCACCAAGTCCGGAGGTAAGGCCTTTTCATAAGTAACAAAACCAACCCAAAGTCCACAGCTAACTTCTCAGTGCCAGCAGAGGGCTCCCAGTGCAAAGCAGTCTCTAGAGTAGGTATTCGTATTTCGTAACTAAGTCTAATTACTCTATGTTTCTAAGTGTATTTTTGAGGTGTAAGAATTCAAAAACAAATTCGATCTTTCAAATTATCAAAATAATTTTATTTCACGACGATTCCCGCAGCTAATCGTGCGTACACTTGTGTGCGTGACTCATGTCAATGTAATACAGTACAATGCAGTTCGATTCTATACCTATGTCAATTTTGTAAAGGCGTCCTTAAAAAGTCTTAACGTAAATACTGCTGCAAAAAGAGCGACACGGCCTCGGCCGGCAGTGACAGCACTGCACAGGCGTTTACGCAAACATCCGTACCTACGTATTATTTCAGAAATAAGAATATGCGATTTAAAAAAAAAACTATTAGTTGGACTAAAAAATTAAACCACTATAACGTTAATATGTTACGAGCTTGAGGTTCGTGACAATTAAAAATTGCCGATAAAGGAGACAATCAATTTTTGTATGGAGAATGGGCCCACCACAAATTTTCGCGTCACGCAATGAAATGGATGTCGATTTATTCCTTATAATTTATAGTTTACAAAAGTAATATTAGTTTTACCACATCTAGACGGAAAATCGAGAAATTGACAATTAAAATATGAATTTTAAAATAACCTATAAATAAACTAAAAGCTATTTATAGTGGTTTTTACCGGTATTTTAAGTTAAAATAGTGCACTGTTGAATAATAGTTCATATAAAACCAAGTTGTAGGTACATTCAGCATTTTCAGGTACTTCAATATTTTTAGTAGTTACGGCAAAATATAGTGCCTGTCTGTGTACAAATGTGGTATGGATACAATTTTTTACATATATTGATTGTGAGTGTACTTCCCAATTACCGTTAAAATAATATGAATAAATTCAAGATGACTAAGGTATAATATATCCATTTATATTTACAATATTACCAACACACGTTATATAGTAAGAAAGATGTTTTAAACTGACTGTGTAAAAAACAAGTTATAATGCAACCGTATTTATAGATGGTAAATCATCATTTCCAACATAGTCTATATAATTCAGACATATAATTCAGATCTATTTATGCAGACAGACAGACAGGCCCGGTGTCAAGACTTTTTTTAATATGCTTTGGTTGATTATTAAATACCTAATTATACATCTTAAAATGACTGGGTTCTAAAATACCAAAATGACTAGGTAATATCATGCTTATCTGTTATTACACACTGATAAATTGTGAGGAAGTAAGATGTTTTGAACTGTTTGTGCCAGGATAACAAACACACAGGTATAGTTTAATTGTATTTATTATTAGCGATCCGCCCCGACTTCGCACAGGTGATTTCTGGATTTCGACAACAGCGCCACCTACCGAGTCCATATGTGAATATGAATCATATAGAGACCCGTTCAAACACACATAAACATATCATCAAAATCGCTTGGATGGTTTCTAACGGACATAGGTAGAAACATTTTTCGTGTTTTCATATCAAAAGATCATATTAAAAGATTTTTTCAAAATAACTTGATGGTAACATTTCTATTTATGATACGATATTGATATGTAATAAGTCCCAAAGATCATGTATAATCACTGCATTAATTATGGTTAAAATCGTCAGTGTTTTATGAGTCCTCTTTTAAAAATAACACAGCAGACAGGTGCAGTGCCGGCCCTTTGTTCATTAAAGTATTCATCTATTAGCAAGTATAAATCCCATACATCATTAAAATATAATGTCTCGCCCGTTTACGATATTATTAGAAATCAGAAGGATATTGTCAATTAAAAGAGATAAAAAAGGGTGCCAAAGCAATAAATTCAACTTTGCTCGGCGTTTATTTATAAATTACACATATAACATAATATATAACAGATAATAAAGCACACAGTAAAATAGAAATAGTTCAAATAAGCAACAAAAATTACAATTTTTAGTCATCATTATTCATCATCATTACAACAGCCCACTGCCGAACATATGGCTCCTAAATTAAAGATATAATGTAAAATATTACAGAGGCCTTCCGTGAATTGCCATCACGTTCCGTCCCGTATGGTGTCGTTAAAGTCGACAGAATAAAATAAAAATACTAGGAGATGGGGAGCAGCATCTTCCTATAGAATACCACAAAAAACTTTGGTTGCCACAAGTGAAGCAACTATAGCAAAAATGATCATTTATATTACAATATTAATACGCATTAAGATTAATAATCATCATTCATCATTTTCAATATCATTACTTGAAAGTAATATATCATCTAAAAAAGATGCAGGTGGTTCAACCTCATCTCGATGCCGTGCCCAAGATAGAAACCAGACAACAGACATGACATGTGCACAGCAGCCAACAGTGCGTCTGCCTACCAAACAGTTGCAACAGTACCCAGTAAGAGCAGCCCTAGTGTTAGCAATTGATGGGTTGGTGTCAACTAGTATATAAGTGTAATAAGTTTTTTTACTAGTGTGCCTTGATTGTATCCTACCTCGCAATAGATAACTATTTGGACCAAAATCATGGACAGATTGCAGGTATACCTCGATTTTATATTCTCCAGAAGCCCTGACATGCTCCCCGTAATAACTACGAGCTTGTTTAATTTGATAAATTCCTAGACTAAACAGAATGAGATCCTGGAATGTCAGTTGAGGAAAACTATCCAGCTCTGGAAGATTACCATTAATGCTGGCAAATCGCACTCTCACTCTATTTAAATTGTGCATTTCTACGTAGGAGGCTAAATTATTTGGAGTGTTTAGTTTGGCTTGAGCAATTGCCAATATCTCTACAGCATGAAAATTATTACGAATCAACGTATGAAATCGATTTATTAATGCAGCTGCAATTTTAAAGTATAGCATGAGATGAGTAGATGCAGTATTAAAATATTCCTGACGAAATAATTTGAAGTCCCGTTTAAATCTCCCATTTACAATTTCAATCACCCACCTGCACAAAGTTACACATCTGGACTTGTTGGCAGCAATGGTTGATAATTGTATTTCACCAGCTTGTT
Organism: Parnassius apollo; assembly: GCA_907164705.1. Classification (NCBI taxonomy): domain Eukaryota; kingdom Metazoa; phylum Arthropoda; class Insecta; order Lepidoptera; family Papilionidae; genus Parnassius; species Parnassius apollo. The sequence continues at coordinate 91,271 of CAJQZP010001419.1, read as the reverse complement.
TAGATTCAGGCATGTAAGCCTTATAACCACATTGCTGCAAGAATGGAATTGCATCCCTAAAACCTCTATCAAGAATAAATACATCGTTTTCTCTAAAATAGGTTCGCAGTGGACTACTATCGTTGAACAGTCTAAGAATTATAGAAGCATCTGATTCTGTTGCAGGATATGGTCCAAAAACATCAAGGATATAACCATTACAGCACACTATTAAAAATGGCTTAACTAAGTTACGATACTTATGTAAACTATATGTTTGCTTCTGGTATAAGTAATTACTACTTTTTTGCACATAAATGTATGTACCATCACATATTACTATGGCTGGCATAAATTCAGGATCCATATCTGGATTACCAAACAAGCCATTTGGTATTGTCAAGTTATATTGAGCAACTTGTTGAATGCATAAGGTATTTGTCCCTAAATGCAGTTGGATGAATTGCTCTTCAAAGCACTGACTTACAATATTTAAGTGATTGAACACAGTCGATGAAGCTACATTAAATAGAGAAGCTATGCGTTCATTGCTATCACCTGTACGAAGTTTCACTAAGAACATAGCTAGACTTCTTTTAGGTGATTTAACTCTTTCACTGATAGATGGAATTTCAACTAGTAACTGTTCAAATTGGTATTTGGTAAATCCTAACCAATATTTGCATAATATTGAATTATGTTCAATGATATTTAAAATATTATAATTTTGAGTAACACTACTTTTAAGTAAGGAACAAAGGTTGTCTATCTGAGATGCAGTAAAATCTGAACAGTTACTACTCGTGAATAAATTATTCCAATCATTGTGGGGTTCATTTAAATGGTATTCACAAATACGAGCGCACAGTGGCACATAAAATGAGTGATCTATCAGCAATCTCTCTTTAAGTAGTTTAGGTATTAAAAATCTAGATGAATGATTACATGACTTAAAAATACAGTGACGGGAAGTAGAAGCAGCACGCTTATAATTAGCCATAGTAATTGTTGATGCCGCTCTGGAAATGGCAGGGGTTACAGGTGCAGGTATAGGGGGTGGTTGTGGGATGTTACCGATGTCTTCTATATTCATGGATTGTAGCTCAATATCCCTGTTCTCATTTTGTTGTCTCTGTCTCCATACAGCTCTGGAAGCCCTCAGCCAGCAAGGACTGCATACTCGTTCTAAACGATCCACCTGAAAAAAGTTATTTTTTATCAACTAACAAAATGAACTATAGTTTTACAGTGTCTACTCTAAATATTAATAATATTTATTATTGTTCTATTTATTTCAATCTTTCTAACACTAAATAGTTTTAATGTCTTTTAAAATTATAAATATTAGCATGCAATTGTTTCCCCTCATAATATTTTTGTGGCACTACTTATTTAAATAGAAATAAATAATACATCACATATCAGACAAGAAGTAATTATTTTAGAATTATTAACAATATTTCACTAAGCCCAAGTTCTTTAAAGTTTCAGATAACATTGAATGATTAAATTGAAAAACTGTCATTCTTTACGAGTTGGGGTACTTTCAACTAATTATAAATAATTTTGTAAATCTTAACAAAACAGAAAAGATTTGATCTTGATTCTCTAGGGTGAAATATCGATTCACTAGATCGATTTAGTACTATATATCGATATGACATTGACAGATAAAACGTCAAAAACGTGAGAATATTTAATTAATTAGTTGTTTACCAATATTTTCAAAAAATAAATAAAAATACTTCGATGCTGCTCCGGTAGCAAAACTCGCGTGTAGGTGCTTCAGATAAACTCCCTTGACGCCCCCACAGTAACAGAATCTTCAAATTGAGGCGACCGAATTGTAAACCCAACCCGTTTTATTTATACTAATGTCTTTTAAGGTAAAAAATATTACTTGTATAATAAGTACAAAAGCATACAAATATGGGTGTAAGATAAGGAAGAAGTATCGTTCATCTAATAACTAAAAATAAAAAAATTGGTTATTAATGGCAAATATCCCCCCATAAGACAATCTATGTTCAGCAGTAGACTTTTGGTAGACTGTAAATTTAAAGATAACCTGTTAGTGAACTGCCATGTTGAATGAGCATAAATATCAGACCAAATTGTATGCAAGGTGTCTGATTTTACAAACATCAATCTGTGTACCAAAGCGATTGTGGCAAATCCTCTGGGCTGCCTATTTGAGGCAGGGGACCATTTACAGCCTTTTAAAATAAGGTAAGTACCTGGTGTGATGGTATCCACTGCAAAATAATATCTCTTTCTTCAGAGTTAATAGGCACAATCCGTCTACGGTGTGCTCTTAACATTGAAGATCCACATGGAATACAAATATTCCTGTACCCAAATCTTCTAATGGAGTGAGCTGATGCAACACTTTCTTGCAATATTCTTAGGCAGTTACAACAAACTGCATCAAGTGGGTGTAACTGAAAAAATCAGGAATTAAAAATAAAAGAGTAAATAAATATTAAGTTCAGATAAATGTACATTTTGAGGAGGGAAGCGAAGTTGGCATGAAAGTGAATGTTTGATGTGGAACCCTATATTATTTGAAATACAATACATTTTCAATTAAAAAAAAATTGGAAATCCAAAAGACAAATATCGATTAATATATTATGATTTTACAATATTTACAGTATTTCAGGTATATCATATAGTGATAAATAAACTTTATAATATTAGAGTATTATGGAGTTGTGTAATATTAGTAATATATGGGGGAGGCCTATGTTCGGCAGTGGAGTTTAATTGGCTGTAACGGTAATATTACAGTGGATTGAAATATTTTTCATTGCACAAAATAACTTACTTTTCTATTTACATAATATTTTATCCTTAGAATAAATATTGACACATATATACCTATACTTTTTCGACTTTGATTTCTGATTGACTGACAAAAGATAATTAGACACACATAACATGTGATACATCATACCATGCCACAAAAACTTCTTTTGTGTATATTGTGTGACTTTATTTTATCTATTATTTAAATTAGATTTCACTAATAACATAAAACTTCAATACTTTAACATTTAACACATTAGTAAGACCTGTGTTTATCATTTGTTAAAGGTTAATTCAGTATAAGTTATAGATTTTACAAAATTCTAGGAGGAAAAAATAAACTTTTATATTACTCACATGGACTTTTACTCGTCAGTTTGCATTTTCGAATGTCATTGGCAAATTATATACATAAATGTGATATAGGTATTTAATATTTGACTTACGTGCATGATATAACCCTTAGGTTAAACATTTTTTGCATCAATTAGACATTAACATACTAATCCACTTGTAAGCAGTAAAACTACGTGAATTTTCATTTTTAAACTTTTACTTTAACACGAACACAGTTTACATCAATTTAAACAAACAAGTTTATGCCATATTATATTTTTACAGTCAATGCCAGTCAATGGAGTCAATGCAAAGAACTATGCCTGTAAGTTGGTAAATAGCAGGAAAGAATGCAGTGTCATCTTGTGTCAAAATATAAAATAATTCAATCAATATAATATATCATTTATCAATTTAATATAACGAAAGATTAAAATTATAGCTATAGAAGGTATGAATTTATTAATAATATGAAGGGATATTTATTATTACTTTTAAAAACTTAAAATAATTAAGTACTTAATCATGTATAGATCGTTATGTGTGCCTGGAGTCTGTGGATCGTTTTCTTTCGTATTATTTCTAAAAAATCGTACCATATCCCATATTATTCAACAAAAATAAAAATATTAAGTAATACATTAATAAAGAAAATATATAATTTTCGTTTCCGCAGTATAGTAATATTGTTGGAATAAAATCGAGAGTAACAAAAATAATATATATTTCTCATAAAAGTTTAAATCTAGATAATATGTAAGTAGATAGATTGTATAGTGCAGTGATTAGCTTTCCATGAGATAATATTATACCTACCTCATGAGAAATCCACACAGATAAAAGTTGGCGCACATCAGCAGTTGTCTCGGCCAGTAATTGTCTTCGCACACTGCGTTGAAACCTGACTCCACAATTGCAACATACACTTCTATTTTCATTGTATGCTGATCTAGCAGATTCCATTTTCTTAAAATCGCATATAAATACAAAAAAACAGTAGCGTAACGAACGTCAATGCCGTTAAGATTAAAGACGTAGGTAATACCCCGCCGCCCCGCCCCGCCGTACCCGGCCGCCGGCCGCTGGGAATTACCGGAAGTCAATGATAAAATAACGTTTTGGTTCACAGTCATTTAGAACTATGTTATAACGTGATATTAGCTAAAATTTTTAGAAATTAAACATAAAGTTCTTAGTGGTATCTTTTTTTAAGTCAGCTTTGTGAAAAAATAGTTTTCTTTTTATACAAGCTGCAAAATGACTAATTAGGTACACGCATTTTACCCATATTACACTAATCAGAACACGAATATCAAAACAACTAATTTTTTTTCGTATTTCTTGATTCCGTTTACATTTTCGAAAAATCTGTAGGCCATTTACTATTATAATTTGGTGTCTTTTTTTTGATGTAATACCATTAGTGGACGTTAATATTTTTAGTGGGCCCAAAAATGATTGTCCCCATTACCTAAATTAACACTTTAATTTACTTTACACAAATTAAAGCTAAAAACACTAATAATTAAACACACTAATTCACTTTATTCCGCTCCGAAGCTTCGCTTGTTTCGCCAAATCAACACTACCTCGATCGCATCTTGCAGCGCCTACTTATATTAATTAGCAAAATATCCAGAATGTTCAAGTAAACACGCGCAAGGTACCGAGAGTTCGAGTTTTAAACTTCAAGAAGTTTAGTTCTTTGGTTCGAGACTAGATGGCGCTAGTGTGCCGATTTTAGCGCGTAACACTGCCCCCTCCTAAGACATGCTCGTCCCGAGCATTATCGGTCCCATAATAACGCGCTAGGCGATCCACATGGACGATCTTAGGAGTCCCTCTTGCGCCTTTCTGTATCCGGTAGGTTACATCGTTGATCCTGGTCACAATCCGGTACGGGCCGTCCCATTTAGCTTGAAGCTTAGGAGATTTCCCTTTGCTGCGGACTGGATTGTGCAACCACACAAGTGAACCTTCGTCGAACCCTTTGTTGTTCATTTTGCGGTCATACCGGGTTTTCATCTTTTCAGACATTTGCTGGCCCGATTGTCTGACGTGCTCATAAACGTCATTCATTTTGTTCCGCAAGTCATTTGCGTAATCGGTTATACTGCGTGGAGCATCAGGTGGTATCCCGGTGATCAGGTCTGCAGGCAGCCGTAATTCTCTTCCAAAGTTTGCGAAAGCTGGTGTCACTGCTGTACTTTCGTGAACAGCGCTTCGATATGACAACAAAAACGGTTGTTTGTGCATGTCCCAATCTCGTTGCCGATTGTCTACAACTTTTGCTAGATACCTCTCCAATGTCTGATTAAATCGTTCCACCATTCCATCAGATTGCGGGTGATAAGAAGTCGTTCTTGTTTTATGACTACCCATAACTCGGTAAGTTTCCTGGAATATTTGAGACTCAAAATTCCTTCCTTGATCGCTGTGAATCTCTAAAGGTACTCCAAAACGACAGAAGACTCCATGAACTAGTTTATCTGCAACTGTTGAAGCTTCTTGATTTGGAATGGCGAAGACTTCTGGCCACTTAGTAAAGTAATCCATCACAACCATGAAATACTTGTTACCGCTTTCACTCTCCGGAAACGGCCCCGCCACGTCAATGGCTATTCTCTCCCATGGTGCACCCACATTGTACAACTTCAATGCACCTCTACTACGAGTCTGAGGTCCCTTTACAGCCGCACAACTTGTACATTTGCGACACCAGTCCTCGACATCGTTTCGACAGTGGACCCAGTAAAACCGTTCTCGGATCTTCAGTAGAGTTCGTTTAACTCCCAGATGGCCTCCTGAATAATCATTATGGTACAGCTGTAGAACATCCGGTACTTTAGTTTTAGGGACAACCATTTGTAAATGACAGCTGTCTCCCCGAACATTTTCCCATTTACGGCACAGAACTCCATCCTGAAGCAGCAAGCTGTCCCATTGGGCCCAATAGCTTTTAGTGGTTGAACTCATTGCTGAGACGTCACTCCACTTAGGCTTGGGAGCACTGGCCTTCATCCATTCCAGGATCGGCTTGATGTCCGGATCTTCCTGCTGTGCACGTTGAAAGCTGTCCTTCCACTCGTTGCTGAGGTGGTCTGCCCTGAGCATCCTCACGGATACCACTTCCTTACTCTCTTGCCTAGTACAATGTTTGCAATATTCAGGACAAGGTCTTCGTGATAATGCATCTGCGTTGCCATGAGATTTTCGCGATTCTGTGTGATTTCTGCGATGTTCGATCTCAAAGTCGTATTCCTGCAGTAGTTCAATCCACCTCGCAACTTGTCCTTCTGGATTTTTAAACTGCAATATCCATTTTAGTGCAGCATGGTCAGTTTGTAAGTGAAATGTTCGCCCCAGAAGATATTTGCTAAAATGCTGCAACGACTTTATCACAGCTAGCAGTTCGCGTCTTGTGACACAATAGTTCCTTTCCGGTTTTGACAACGACTTGCTGAAGTACGCTATCACGACCTCTTGGTCACCATTCCGTTGAGACAACACACCGCCAAGTCCTATATCACTTACGTCTGTGTCAACTATAAATTCTTTGCTTGCATCAGGGTATCCCAAAATAGGTGTTTTGCACAGACGGTCCTTGAGCTCCTGGAATGTGATATTACAACTTTCATCCCAGCAGAAATGTCGCTTCTCCTCGGTTAGCTTATGCAGAGGTTTGGCTATATCTGCAAAGTTCTTCACAAAACGTCGGTAATAGGAGCACAAACCCAAAAATGCTCTAACCTGCGTCTTGTCTTTTGGAACCGGCCAATCCTTTACAGCTGCGATTTTCTCTGGATCCGTGCGGATACCTTCTTTCGACACTACATACCCCAAAAAGTTGACTTGCCGTTTGAATGGTGAACATTTCTTCGGACTCAACTTGAGGTTGGCACTCTTAATCTTCATGAGCACGCGTTCCAAGTTTTGAAGGTGTTCCTCAAACGTACGGCCCACGATGATGATGTCATCCAAGTAGACCAGACAGGCGTCGCCAATTAGCCCGGTAAGTACAAGTTCCATCAGCCTTTCAAACGTTGCTGGAGCATTGCACAACCCAAACGGCATTATTTTAAATTGCCACAGACCCTTTCCCGTCGAGAACGCAGTTTTCTCCTTGTCCTTAGGGTCAATTTCAACTTGCCAGTAGCCACTTTTTAGATCCAGAGTGCTAAACCATTTTACTCCTGTAAGCATGTCCAGCGTGTCATCAATTCTTGGCAAGGGATAGCTGTCCTTCTTTGTAACGTCGTTCAGACGGCGGTAATCAACACAGAACCGCATGCTGCCATCCTTCTTCTTTACCAGCACCACGGGTGAACACCATGGACTAGATGAAGTTTCAATAACACCATCCTTCACCATTCCCTCAATCATGGTTTCCACTTCCTTTTCACGTGCTACCGGAAATCTTCTTGGCCGCTGATGGATAGGCAATTCCTCTCCTGTGTTTATTTTGTGTTGAACTAAGCCAGTCTTTCCTATGTCAGCATCGTTTGACGAGAATACATCGCCGTACTTGAGTAACAACTTCTTCGCCTTGACCAATTCGTTCGGGGAGAGAACACTGCGACAGTCTTCCAAAAGTGTGGTCACTCTCGTTTCTGAATCCTTGCTGGGGGTCCCACTCGATATATATTGGCACCGACGTAACCAATCCACTTCCTCACAAGTGCCAACCAGTGTGCCTATTTCTATAATCTGTTCCCGGTCGCAAAGGTTCAGCACACGTATTCTTGAGATGTGAGTGATTCTGACCAAGGTTCGAGCTACTTTCCATGGAAGGTCATTGTTTACCCTTTCCACAAGTACACAACGGTGAGCTTGCCCAGCGTTTCGGGGAAGACTAACCGGAACAATCGTTTCCGATCTCGGCGGAAGAACAATCTTCTTAATGCTGTACACGTTCCCTGGTAACGCACCTTCCATAAAAAGTTCCTCCTGTCCACATTTCAAAACACCTTGCTTAACGTCGATCTCACAACAATTATTCCTCATAAAGTCTAGGCCTAGGATGCAGTCGTCCATTATATCAGCCACGGTGACATCATGCAGGTAGATCACGTTGCCAAGTTTCAACTCCATCTCCTTCTCTCCACGGACGGGTATACGCTGACCGGTGGCTGTTACCAAATTAATGCGTTCTCGGTTGTATGCGGAGTCCCCAAGGAACTGACTTATAAGTTGGGAACTAACAACCGTACGAGAGGCTCCAGTGTCTATGGTCAGTTTACACGGCATTCCGTTGACCTCGCCCTTGATGATTAGACTGTTCTCATCATGGGTTTGTGAGATCGAGATCCTTGGGGCTCTTTTAACATCAGCCAGCACCCGCCCCGCAGTTCTGGCCTTTACTCGTTTCCCTGCTGCTGCTGGGCGGTGCCGTTGGCCGCACTACCCTCCTGGGATCGTTCACCTTCCCTTTCTAGGGTTCGCTTAGGGCAGCTGGATCGAAGATGGCCCTTTTCCCCACAGCCATAGCACCTAGGGCTGTATCCTTTGTTGCGGTCGCGAACTGTAGCTGCTGCAACCTCCCTGACGCGATGGGAACGATGATCCTGCCGCACGGCTTCTACCTCCAGTGCATGGGCCAAGGCGTCCTTAAGCGTCTCGTGGTGCCCGAGCCTCACAGCAGCTCTGACTTCCAGGTCGCGGATGCCGTCGATGAATGTCTGCACCAGGTTCCCTTCAATGATCGCAGGTACAGACTGGTATGCTTTTCGAACCATCTTCTCCACCTCAAGGGCCCACTGTTGTAGGTTTTCGTTGCTGCGTTGCACGCGATCTTTAAGCTGCGCGCGAAAGACGTGTTCCAGGTGAGCGTCACCATATCTCGCCTCCAATGCCTCAAGGAGCTGCTCGTAGGTCACTTTCTTACCGAGAGCTTCCAACACGGTTAAGGCTTGGTCGCGCAGGCCTAAGGTGAGTGCAGTCATGGCCTGGCTTTTATTCCAGCCGTTTGCCTCCATGACGGCCTCGAACTGGATTTTGTAGGCCGACCAGAAAGAAGTCCCGTCGAACGGTGGTACCTTGAACCCACGTAGCGAAGGTGTAGTAACTACTGCGGGGGCTGCAATTCCATCTCCAAGTTTGAGTTCATCCAGCGTTTTCTTAACTTCGTTGATTTGGGTCTCAGCTTCCGACAGGCGGTTATCATGTTGAGCAACCTTATCCTTCACCTCCCTTATCTCTTTCCCGAAGGTAGCGTGAAGGTCCTTCATGAGAAGCATCTGCTCTTCCCTATCGCGTTTGAGCTGCTCTTCTAAGCGACGGGCCTGTTCCTCCTGTCCGCTCTGCAGCTGCTCTTTCAACAGACGGGCCTGTTCCTCTCGTCCGCGCTGCAGCTGCTCCTGTAGCATCGCCATCAGAGCACCTAAGTCAGGTGCTGCAGATGTAGGAGCTACTGACGGGCCCGCAGTCTCCGTGGCTGGCAGTTGGCCCTCCGACGTCTGCGGCGTTGCACCACCAAATCTCCTCTGGTCCGTCTCATGCTGGCGTTGACTGCGGGTACGAACACCCTCTGTTTCCTCCTTAGGTAAAATCGGCATGATTTAATCCCACTTCTGACACCAATTGTTACGAGCTTGAGGTTCGTGACAATTAAAAATTTGCCGATAAAATTACCTAAATTAACACTTTAATTTACTTTACACAAATTAAAGTTAAAAACACTAATAATTAAACACACTAATTCACTTTATTCCGCTCCGAAGCTTCGCTTGTTTCGCCAAATCAACACTACCTCGATCGCATCTTGCAGCGCCTACTTATATAAATTAGCAAAATATCCAGAATGTTCAAGTAAACACGCGCAAGGTACCGAGAGTTCGAGTTTTAAACTTCAAGAAGTTTAGTTCTTTGGTTCGAGACTAGATGGCGCTAGTGTGCCGATTTTAGCGCGTAACAATATGTTGAATGTATAAAAATCTGACAAAAAATCAGAATGATTGCATGTATACTAGTACGGTTTTTACTAGTTAAAAAAAATTTTTAGAGGTATGTTTGTGATTTTTTTTCTATCGTATTAAATTAGTGGTATCATGTTTTGAACACACTATCTAACTAGCATATATCCTGGACAATATCATATATTTTTCTGGGTTTGTTGACTGCAGTGGATCATATACTTTGAGGCATTATAAAATTTGCGTTTAGGCTCATGCCTCGTCTTAATCTCGTTATGAATTGAAAGGATATTATGCAGAGTGGCAATTTCTGAACACGTTTAGCTGTAAAGTTATTATATAATACGTATTTTATATATTCTACTATGTGTTTTTATTTATTTATTTAACAATTTATGTACACACAAGCAAGGGAGAGGACACATCGTGATGAAGAGTTTGTACAAGGGATCTACTTTTCTCATAATGAAATTTCTGCCAGTTACAAATGTATATTCGCAGTAGAACCAGAGTAACTGTCTAAGTCTACGGATCAGTAAGCTGAAGTGGCAATGGGCTGTCTAAGCTCTAAGAGCTAACCAGCGACCGGGAAGAAAGTTTCTCGAGTGGCAGCTTCGTACAGGTGAATTAAGTGTTGGACGACCCCACACTGGATTGGATGACGATCTTGGTATAAAAAGGTGCGGGTAGTCGATGGATCCAATTTGCTCAGGATTGTGTTTTGTGACATTCCTTGGACGCCTATGTTCAGTATTAGACTTGTGAAGGGCTGTGATGATGATGATATACGTGTATTATGTTGACTGTTTCATTGGCTTACTGGTCGTAAACAGAATTACTTATCGTGAGGTCCCGGATTAGAATCGCGTGACGGACCAAAATCTGTGACCAAAACGAGACTATCGTTTTTGAGCCCACTAGGAATTTTAACGTAACTTAATATTATTACACATAAAAATTACACCAAATTATTATAGCAAACGGCCTAATTATTTTATGAAAATCTAACCATAATCATGAATTCTGAAAAAAAAAAGAGTTGTTTTAATATTAGTCTTAGTAATACTACTCGTAGTTAGTCTTCGGGCTAATGTAATATGAAAATAAAAAATGCGTGTAACGAAGAACGAACTAGTACTAAAAGGATTGTCCATCAATTTAAAGTACCTCTAAATACTGAATGTACCTACAACTTTTTTTTATTAACTATTGACCTGATTTTATAGGAATAGAGTGAATGGGGCACTACACTCTATTGTGAACAACCAGAATGTATCAAAAAAGGCACGTATGGTAATTCATAATGCTGTGTTAGTCCCTACTTTAATGTATGGTAGTGAAAGCTGGGTGTGGCAAAGAAGAAGCACGAAAGTAGAATAAATGCTGTAGAAATGCGGTCTTTAAGGAGTATGCTAGGGTTGAATCTGAATGACAGGATGAGAAATTGCATGATAAGAGATAAATGTGGTATGCAAGATGATGTTGTGACCAGGATTAAGAAAGGAATGCTTCGGTGGATTGGTCATGTAGAAAGAATGAATGAGGAAAGAGTGACAAAACAAATTTATATGGCAGATGTGAACGGCAGAGTCGGGAAGGGACGCCCTAGAAAAAAGTTTATCGACCAAATTGGCGATATTTTGAAAATGGGCCACGTTAAAAGTACCCTTAACCGACGAGCATGTATGCGTAGATATATGGATGTAAAGGAGGCGAAAGAGGTATGTCAGGATCGTGTCAAATGGAAGTCCGTGGTCTCTGCCTACCCCTCTGGGTGACAGGCGTGAGTGTTTATGCTATGCTATTATGACCTGATTTTAACTTTAAATACCGGTGATAACTACTGAACAATCGTATTTAGTTTGTTTTTAGGTTATTGTGATTAGGGATGCCCGATCTGAATCGATTTTAAGATCGATTCACGGCCATACGATTTTGAATCGATTCAAGGGAATGCGATCTTCACCCAGATCGAATCGTATGCCTATAAGATCGTATGCAAAAATCGTATCAACTAAAACCTAAACATCAACCGAACCGTAACTTACTAACGTACGAACCGATCTTTGCATAACTGTCGTATTGCCGGGGAGGGGACAGAACAAAGACTATATAACCACTCTCTATGGGACAGAATAACTCATTCCGCCTGTGGCATCGCTTCCGAGCGGTTGCATCCAGGTAGTCCGCGCTTTCGTTCCTGTACGGTAGTGCTCCCCGCTCTCGCGCCCCCCGCTGTCCCGCTCGCGCTGTACAGCGCCGACGCAGTGCTCAGTCCGCCGGCGGCATCGTTCTCGGACGGTCGCCTCCAGGTGGTCCGCGCTCCCGTACAGTACGGTAGTGCTGTCCCGCTCTCACGCGCCTCCGCTGTCCTGCTCACGCGGAACAGCGTCGAGGCTGCCGGTGAGTCACTTCTCACTACAGCTCTTACCCCCCTGTCTTCGGGCAGGGAGGTCTGACTGACCTCCGCTTCATTTTCATTTTTCATTAATTTTCATTTCATTATCATTTTCATTCATTTTCATTATCATTTTTCATTATCATTTTTCATTTTTTTTTGTGTACTGTCATTTTTCTTGTGTTCTTGCATTACTATTACGTGCATAGTGTGTTGTAGTACGTCTCGCGTTCTAGTCCCTGTTCTACCGAGAGCAGGGACCCGTCCTCACCTTTACTTTACTTAGCTTAGCTTACTCGACCGAGATGGCCAACTCCAGCCTCACTGAGTCCCTAGCCGCCCTCATTACCCAATACGGGTTAAATGGCAATGAGACGGTCATCGCCGCCATCGCCACCATCGCCGCCCAGGCTCCCCTCCCTGCCCCTCAGGCACTCCTTCCACCGCCAGTAGTACAGTCATACCTCGAAACGAGGCACTCCTTTGCCCCACTAGAATCTGCCCCCGTAGATATGGAGTACGCATGCTCCGAATCCTCGGCACCTACCTCCCGGAAGAAGCCCGCCACTACCTCAGGCTCCGGTTCATCGGAGTCCTCTGACTCTGAAGGAACCGGGGAGTCCAACTTCACCACCGTCACCTCCAAGCGCAACGGAAAGCGCGCCGAGATAAAACGCACCCCCCCCCCACTTCAGCGGCCCCTGCCGCTCCTTCAACCTCCGCAGCCCTCGACGCTGCCCCCCGTCCCACTGATGTCACTAGACATCCCCACACCATCCAAACCAGCCTCTCGTTGTGCTCCAGTACTAGCGAAGAAGCAAGTCCCGCCCCCTGTCTTCCTAAGAGACAAGGCTAAGTTCACCTACTTGTCTAAGACCTGCTACGATGCAGGTATTAAATACGATCATGCCGTCAACCTCGGGGAGGCGATTAAAATCATCCCAAGCTCGATCGAGGACTTCCGCGCAATCACCCGGCTATTCACAGCCGAAAGGGTATCTTACCACACGTACGCTCTCCCTGAAGAGCGTAAAGTCAGGGCCGTCATCAGAGGCGTCCCATTCGAATTCTCTAATGAGGAAATCCTTGAGGACCTTAAGTCCCAAGGTTTCCCCGTAGAAGCAGTGCACAAAATGCACAATAGAACGGGCAAGAGATACAACCTTGCCCTAGTAATCCTGACAAACGTGCCGGAGGCTAAAGCCATCTTCCGGCAGGTGCGCACAGTGTGCGGCCTGTCAAGGGTGAAGGTAGAGCCCCCACATAGGCCCGGTTTCCCGGCGCAGTGCCACCGCTGCCAACTTTATGGTCACGCGGCGGCCAACTGCTCCGCCCCACCCAGGTGCGTGAAGTGCCTGGAACCTCATAACACTAAAGAGTGTCCCCGGCCCAAAGACGCCGAATCCCCGCCCGCCTGTGTCCTGTGCAACCAGACAGGACACCCGGCGAACTACAAGGGTTGCCCACGCGCACCTCAACCTTGCCCCAGTAGGAAAGCTCCACCGCCGGTGAATGACCGCTCATTCCCGGCCCTCCAACAACGGCCCCGTCAGGGCCCTTCTCAGCCTATCCAGGGCTTCCCTCGACCCTCTCAGGGTCCCCCTAGGCCCCCTCAGGGTCCCCCTAGGCCCCCTCAGGGTCCCCCCTAGGCCCCCTCAGGGCATAATTCGGCCCCCTCCGGGCTTCTCCAAGCCAATGCAGCCTCCAGTCTTTCCCTGGGGGCCCAAAAAGTCAGACCCACCGCGGACAACCTCGTACGCACACGAGACAGAGCCCACACCCGACGACTACAACACGCTATATTCCGCGATTAGGAATATCGATGTTAGGGAGATCACCGTTATAGCACGCAAACTGCGCGCGGCGAAGTCCCCTCAAGAGCATCTCCTCGCTCTTGCTGAACACAACGATCTTCTGGTATTGTAAGTTAAGTTAAGTTAATTAACTTAACTCCAATGTCTGAGCAAATTAACCTACCAAGATCCCATGGTCGTATCAAACCTAAGGGTTTATCGCTTGTATCATTTAATATTCGCGGCTTGCGAAATAACATCCCAGAGCTTAAGCTCTTTCTTCGAAATCGTGAAGTCGATTCCTCCTCCTACAGGAAACTAATCTCAAAGCTAAGGACACTAGAGGCCTTTCTATTAAAAACTTCTCTCTTCTTCGTAATGACAGACCCGACCGCCGAGGTGGCGGAACGGCCATCTATTACAAGAAGACACTTCATTGCTCCCCCATTTCTACTCCGCAGCTTACCAACATGGAAGCCACGGTATGCAGGCTAGCTATGACTGGACATCAGTTCATCCTCATAGCCTCCTGTTACATCCCTTCAGGAACCTATCCCCTCAATAAAGATTTTGAGGCCATTTTATCCTTGGGCAATTCAGTCATTATGTTTGGAGATTTTAACTCCAAGCATACTGAATGGACATGCCGCACTACGTCCCCTAGTGGCAAGATACTGCTCGATATCACGCAGTCTCTTGATATTACCGTCCACAGTCCTCTCGGTGTTACTCACTTTCCCGATAACACCGATCACGCACCCGATGTATTAGATTTTGCGTTACTCCAAGGAGTTTCTCTCAACCTCAGAGCAATCGAGACACTAGAAACGATCTGGGTTCAGATCACCGACCGGTCTCCCTCATTCTTGGCCATCAGCCACCTCCCCCAACACACACGAAAACCTTCACTAACTGGAAGGGATTCAAGGAGTCCCTAGCTAAGTCTGGACTCACAGGATTCTACCATCCCCATACCGTCGGACTTAGACAGTCCCGAAAAAATCGACACCGCGGTCGATTCTCTCTCCACCCTTATTAAATCCTCCCTTAAGGAGAACGAAAGGGTCGTCCCGGTTGCTAACAATAGTGGGCTTCCCCTACATATGAGCAACCTATTAAAAGCCAAAAAAGCTGCTTTCCGGAGAGCAGCAAAATATCCAACCCCCGAATACAGGCACGCGGCCAATCGTCTTCAACGAAAACTCCGCTTCCGCCTCTCAGAATTTCAAGATCTCGAAAAGAGTAAGCTCATGGAGAATATCTCTCCATCTCACACAGCGTACTATCAGACGGCTAGAGCCCTCTGCATAGACGCTATCACCCACACTCCCCCTCTCTCCCGTCCCGACGGCACGGTTGCCTTCGAGGACGAGGAAAAGGCTGAGTGCTTTGCAGATAGCATTGCCGCTCAATGCTCTCCTAGTTCTCAATCCGTCAACCCCTCACACGTCCAGGCAGTGGAGGATGAGGTCCGCCGCCGGAACTCACCCCCCACGGCCTCCGAACCTATCTCTGTGTCCAATGATGAGATTTCATCCCTCATCAAAGGACTTAAGCCTAAAAAGGCTCCGGGCGCGGATGGCATCTCCAACCAAGCCCTAAAACACTTTCCCGAGCAGGTGTTAACCTTTTTATCTATTATCTTCAACGCCTGCTTCAACCTTAGTTATTTTCCCACTACGTGGAAAGAGGCTACTGTGATTGGAATTCCCAAGCTAGGCAAGTCTCTCAACCTCCCCTCCAGCCATCGCCCCATTAGCCTCCTCAAGGCAATGGGCAAGCTCTTCGAAAGAGTCATCCAAATTCGTATGAGGTGCTATCTGTTTCCCACAGACGGCGACCCTCTTATCATTCCCCATCAATTCGGTTTCCGAGCCAAACACTCATGTCCCCAACAGGTCCACCGCATTGTGGAATATATCCTCAGCGGTTTCTATCCTCGTCGTCATAAGACCATCGCGGTCTTTTTCAATATAGCCAAAGCTTTCGATAGAGTCTGGCACACAGGCCTCATCTACAAGCTCTATAAAATAGGTCTCCCCGATCGTCTAGTTCGTCTCGTGGCCTCATACTTAAAACATCGTACCTTTCGTTTTAGACACGAAGGCACGCTATCCTCACAGCGAACTATCAAGGCTGGTGTCCCTCAGGGCTCAGTACTTGCTCCTCTGCTGTACATCCTGTTCACCAACGACATTCCCATCCCGTCGAAAGGTGTTCAACTCTCCCTCTTTGCAGATGACACTGCCATCTACTGCAAAGGTGTCTCACTACCCTTTATACGGAACAAGATCCAAAAGTCAGTTGAAGACCTAGGAGCTTGGTTCAAAAAATGGCGCATCGATGTGAACCCGGAGAAGAGCTCCGCCGTCCACTTCGATTATAAACGACGCCGTCTCAAAATACGTATGCTAGGGACCCCTGTCCCCTGGCATACGTCCGCCAAATATTTAGGTGTCACTCTAGACACAGGGCTCATTTTCAAGCCCCACGTCAAAAGAGTAACCCGTCACGCACGTTTTTATCTGAGTAGGCTCAACAGCATGTTGGGCCGACACAGTAAAATGTCCCTTCGAAACAAGCGTACCCTTTACAAGGTCTGTATACGACCAGTCATGTCCTACGCGGGCCCCGTCTTTGCCCACGCTAACCCTAATATTTTAAATGAACTCCAAATAGTTCAGAACCTCTTCTGTCGTCGAGCTGCGAACGCACCTTGGTACGTCCGTAATGCCGACCTTCATCGGGACTTAGATCTCCCAACAATTCAACAATTTTTTAAAAAACTCTCTGAGAACTTCTTCAAAACCTTAGAGTCGCACCCAAACCATTTAATTCGTGAGGCAGCTTCTTATGCAGCCCCACCCCCCCTCTCGCTATCGTGTCCGCAGGCCGAGAAACTCTCTCTCGGACCCGCCTAATAAACTTTCAAACGACCTGAACTGTCTCCTGGCGACTCAGGCCAACTCTAATTAAATAAAATTATTGTAATAACTAACATTAAATTGCCTTCGTAGGCACTCCCTCAGCGGCACTTAGCCGCCTGCGCCCTCTTTTTCCCAAAAGAGGGTCGCTCATGATAAGGCATAATAGAGCTTAATCAGCCGGTTGCCTGTCCCCAAAGGCGGTTTTTAGAGGGTATCACTTAGGGTCCCCGGTAGGACAGTGAGCCCCTCATAACCACGATAGACCGGCTATCGTGATATGCGTAATGCATTTTCCGCCTCCCTACGTATAGGGTAGCCCTTTAATTGCTTCGGGCGCAAAAAAAAAGACAGAATAACTTAAAAAAAGTAAGATTACCTACTTACACACTGAATGAGAGTAGCTTCGAGTTACATCAAAAGCGGTGATGTATGAAATGTGTAGGTAAGTATGATGATATTTTATTTATTTTACTATCGGGTTACCTATGTTAGTGTTTTATGATTCTTTGTATTATTGCGATACGAAAAGTTGAGCTGTTTTGTGAGCGTAAACTATTATTTTAAAATACTTTTTTAATATGGCTCCACAAACCAAATCTAACTTTGGTTTTTCTATCTAGCTTTGGTAAATTAAATATGACATAGGCGGTAATGTAAAATGTGTAAACATATGGTTAAAACTGGTAGAAATACTACCAATTTAAAAAAAATCTTCTCAGACGTCATCACATAGGTACTTATTCTGAGCTGAGCCAAAGTGAAGAAAGTTCTACTACAGCAATTGTCGAAATCGTAAGTATCTATCTTCTATACAAATAAATTAAACTGACGTGTCTTTTTGTGTGCTTTGAAGTATCTGACAATTGTTACTACATCGGTTAATTCAGAACGGCAGTTATTCTTAGCTGGAAATACATTAAAGGATGGGCTTCATAGGCTAGATCCAGTGCCGATGTCAAAATTATTATTTTTGAAGAGTTTAAATGTAGCTGGAATTTATTCTGTAAAACCTGTTTTATACTTTTCAAAAATAATGATTCGGAAAAACTCACTGGATACCGTAATAATTATTACTTATTTTTATAAAATTACGATACGATTTTCCGAGATCTTATATATTAAACCTACCCATAAAATATATTAAACCCCGACTCGATTCACGAGGTTACGATCCATTAATACGATTCAGAAGATCGATTCAAAACAAAAAATCGGGCGTCCCTAATTGTGATATTTATATTTTTTATTATTCATATTTTAATTTCTAGTATTCCCGTTAGATACTATAAAACTAATATTACTTTTGTAATCTATAGATTATAGATTTCCATTCAGACTTTGTTCTGCCCTTTTCGACGACCCTTTGTCATGTCCTATTAAAAATCCTTAAATTCGCAAAAAAAATTGTGGGTCACTCATGGACAAAAAACAATCCCATCTCTCAAGTTAGACTGAACTGTACACGGTGTGCAAATTTGATTAAAATCGGTCTGCTAGTTTAGGAGTCCATCACGGACAAACAACGTGACACGTAATTTATATAAGTATATATTAAGATTAGCAATAAATCGACATGTATTTCTTTAAGTTACGTCACAATTCTTCATACAAAAAGAAATTGTCTCCTTTGTTCATTCGAATTATTTCGTATTTTATATCATATTATTATAAAGCGTTAAATACCGATATAGAAAAGTTTTGTACCCGGTATAGCTACGTTGTGTTTGTATTACAGCTGCAGCAAGAACGAGTCGGCTCCTAAGAGTCTATCACCCAGTAAAAACTTTTTAACGTAGTAGAGCCACGCTGCAGCTATATTATGGTTGAAGCACGATTTGGTCGGCTCGACCGGGGATGGACAACGCTCTCACAAAATACTAGCGTAAAATAGTAGCTTAATGCTGCTGTATTTCGTATGGTGAGCGTAGAGAACCGGAGATCCTTTTTACTGTAAACGAGTCATTCCATTGTAGTCCTCACGGGTTACAACGCATCTGCATTTTGATTTGTAATCGAGGATAAGCAACCATTTAAGTTTTTTTATAAACTTATGATTAATTAAGAAATTGTTCAATAGATGACGGTACGTCTCCATTTAAAGGCGCTATGGTTTTACTTTTGTAAAATCGGTAACTACTTTCTTCGCTTCTTTGACGACTAGACGACGACCACAGAACACTATTATTCCTAGCGGACTAGTGAGTTCATTTTTTTTATTTGCGTACGAAGCAACCCTCCGGAAAGCGGGGGTGGGAGGCGGTGAATGCTCATAGCATACCACGCAGCCGGCTGCGTGGTTATATGGAGAATTTTACCCACTAAACACTGCCTTTTAGGGACTGGCTTAACAGTCTAACTAGAGATCTCTAGGCCGTATACGAACGCGACCCTCCTTGGCAGAAAAGAGGGCGCAGTAGTGAGTTCAACTGTGGTATACACTAAGCACTTCGTTGATTAGTAGTAGATTAAAACAAACGTACGAACAACGTATTAACCTTTATTACGGCAGTATAGTATGTTATAGTGTAGTATAGTATGTTCATCAGTGGACTAATAGGCTATAACGGTAACGGTAACCTATTAAAATATTGCGCTGTATGTTGCATGTCAAGAAAGGTTCATAAATCATAGCGTAATAGTAGTAAACTAATTAATAGTCCATAATAATGGTTTATATATGTTATAGCATATAATAGTTTTTTATAAAACTGAAGTGATTAAGGAACTTACAGCCTGCCTGGTGGTAGGTGACGACTGCAGCCAACTTCAAACGAAGATGGCTACGGATGCGTTGTTACCTTTGAAGACTAATATGAAATGCCTCATGGTCTGTAATAAATACTGGCTCTCTAAACCCTTCAGACCGGGATACAGCACTGAATGGCACTGCTATTTGGTGATAGAAATAGGATATAGAGGATAGAATAAAGAGGGTGGAACCTACATAACATAAATAATAGATTTTTTATAGAATATGGGTGACAAACGCGCGATAGCTGTAAGGCGCTGCAGTAGAATTACTGGCGTTGTTTACTTTTGTGCTTACGACCATTCTTGTGACGATTTTGTCCGTACTGTACCGTACATGTTAACTACCGACGCTTCGAATGTGGCTCTTGGTGCTGTACTGTCACAAGGACCAATAGGGTTAGATAAGCCTATTGCATATGCCAGCCACACACTTAGTGACACCGAATCGCGATACAGCACAATAGAGCGGGAACTCATCATTCACTTAATCTTCTCAAAAATTTATTTGGAAGGAATTTTGGTTATTATAATATCCGGTAAATCTGTAAACGTAAAAGAGCCGTGGTAGCTCAGTGGTTAACGCTCGCTGTAAATATAACAGAACGCGAGTAACCCGGGTTCGATCCCCGCCGGCACCAATGAAATTGTTAATTGCAATTTTAAGTGCTGATTTACCACGTGCTCGGCGGTGAAGGAAAACATCGTGAGGAAACCTGCATGTCTGAGGAATAAGAAAAAAATATTTCGAAGACATGTGAAGTTCGTCAACACGCATTTGGGCAGCGCGGCGGACACTTCCTTGCCCTAAACCCTCTCAGAAATGAGGGGAGGCCTGAGCCCAGCAGTGTGACGTATATAGGCTGTAACTTTACTTTACTTCTCATAATTTACTGTAAACGTGTGCCCTAGAAGAAGAGGATAACTTAAAACGTAATCATCTACTGCATATATTATGTCAATAGGTTTCTGGATGCCCTGAACTTCCACTTCAGCAGCCACTACGCCCAAAGGATAAACAAGATTAGCCCTAATCCCTCTAAGCACAGGGAGGTAATTTGAAAACATTGAAGTAAGATTTAATTCTTTAGCCTTGCTCATCCGAATGAGAGAGCATTGGCTTCCCAAATCAACGTGACACGTTCATTTCGTACCGTTAATTTTAACATTCAAAACGTATTTATCATTAGCATTATCGGAAACAGAGCTTAGATACCCGTTTTTCCTTTTTTCGCTTTGTTCAGTAATTCAGTCTTATTAAGATCAACGCCGTTCTTATTTGGGAAGTAACTAGAGGAATTATGTCCTACCCCATCGTATAAATTACATTTAATTAAAGGTTAATCGCATTTGAACCCAGGGTGTCTGATCTTAATACAATTAAAACATCTTATATTCGAATTAGACGATGCAGTTTTTTTAGTATTTGCAAACCATTGATTTGTATTAAATTGAGCTTTGCGTTCATATCGGTCTCTACTACCCGTTACTTGTCCTTCCCTAGTTTGAGCTACTTTTACAGTACGAAAATATTTTTAAAACCTGCTCGGGTTCCGTGAATTGAGCTGCTTGTGCCCCTACTTTTATGGTCCGGTCATCTACCCCATAGAAAATACAATTCACCGCTTGCCTTCCCTGTATTCTACATCTTTTTTAATAAATTTATTTTCGCATAATAATAGTGCTCCAACGACTCACCATATTTGACAAGTTTGCTTAGCATTTCCGTCAAAAGTTCAAAATAGTCTTCGCGATTAGGAAATGATTCGAGTAACCTTTTTTTTCATTCACCCCATGTGAGCAACA
Source organism: Parnassius apollo (assembly GCA_907164705.1). NCBI lineage: Eukaryota > Metazoa > Arthropoda > Insecta > Lepidoptera > Papilionidae > Parnassius > Parnassius apollo. The sequence goes on along the minus strand of CAJQZP010001419.1, from coordinate 69,565 downwards.
GCGATAGTAGGTCTTGGTACCAGGTCTTAGCAACCCCTACAAGTTTCGGTAAAGCATAATGTATTATTTCGCTCTCTTCCCATCCGTAAATCTCCGCGCACTCTTTTACTTTATTGATCTATACTCATGGGGTCGAATTCTGGTATAACATTAGCGTTAAACGATTATTTAGGCTTTTCTGAACTTTTAATGTTATTTAAAATTGTCTAAAACTTATCAAGAATAAGGTTAGTATCAGATTTTCTTACTACTATTATTAAGAATAACTGACTCACAGCTGGAACTGCCACTCCGGTACATTCTCCTCGATTTGTGCTTTTCATTCTGATCGTATCTCCTTTGTTTATTTTTCCTTTAGTGTTGTTTTGTTCCTTCTTCTCAATTCCTCTTATTCATATTTGTGTAGAGTGTTCTTTCGCCCTCTAACCTGGGCTCTCCTTCACCCTCAAACCTGGGTGATTCCCTGCTCTCTTACCTAAGCATCCCTTGGCCCTCTAACCTGGCCTCACCTTCACCCTCAAACCTGGAATGATCCTTTGCTCTCTAACCTGAGCATCACTTAGCCCTCTAACCTGGCCTCACCTTCACCCTCAAACCTGGGTGACCCTCTGCTCTCTAACCCGAGCATCCCTTGGCCTTCTAACCTGGCCTCACCTTCACCCTCAAACCTGGGTGAGTCAACTTCATTGGTCAGCGGCCCTTTCCCTCGACCGAGTCCAATGTCATCCATTGTATTCGTATCTGAAACTTCCAATAGAGTAGCTTAGAATATAATCTTTGGTATCAATTCATCGTCAGATTAATTCATTATCATAAGTTATTAGTTTGTACACAAATGTTATCAAAATTTTCTATGGTCGAATTCGAATTACATAAGATTTCTTAAAATTCTTACAGGAAAAGCACAAAGAGGAAAAAAACAAGTTTATTAATCCTTTTGAAAAAAAAAAATATGGAAAAATAATGACAATTCAACTTCTTTCTTTTCCACGCTATATTTTTGCTACTACACATTGATTTGTATCTACGTACGAAATTATGAGGATAGTTTTAAGTACTTGATCATAAACTAATACCCTTATCGTAAGAAAAAAAAAGGCAGAAGGAGAATTAAATAATAACTAGTTTTTATTTTTGCTTTTCCTTGAAGATGAAAATAATTCTATATTGTATTCTATATTACGAAAGTAAGTGGCACAAAAAAAGCGATGAATTATTTCAATTTACGATATTATTATGTAAAAGAAAAAAAAATTATAAAGTGTGGGTAGATAAATAATAAACGACTTCTCTAATATCTTAATTTACATAAAGGCAATAGTATCTAATTTGTTTTATTTTTAAATTAATGACAACGACTTAATAGATATTTTTTTTAAATTAAATAAAAATGAGCAACTTAAGTTGGCCTTTGTGTACGTGAAAGAAAATTACAAAAATTCTCTAAGGGTCCCACTTCTGAACTGTTGCCATCAGCTCAAACACGGGGATTCGTAAAAGAAAGGACAAATATTCCACATAATTACATCTTATATTTCCACAAAATAATACAACATCACAGGGTATACATAATATCATAGCAAACAAGTTCACACGTACTTACACTTTCAGTCTCCCAATAATTAAATATCAACCACTTCTGCGCTTTATTGCTTACGACATACTTCGTCTGAGCCTCGAACCAGAATGACTTTCTCCCAGTACTCTGTGCTTTCTCCTTTTGCGTATTAGCTTCCCTCCCTTCAATCCCCTCCACTTTTTTAGTATCCATTCGAATGAACGAACGACTCTATGGTTGAATGATTTAATAACTTTGGGTTGCCATTGCACAAATACCCATCATAAATGAGCAGTATAAATACAGACTTATTTAGGGTTACCAGAAAGAAGCTAACATTTGTTATTATGTACATTTCCCAATCACCATTTAGCACGAGGTAAATCAACACTTAACACAACTATTAACAATGTTAGTGATACCGGCGGGCCTCTAAACTCTCTTTCTATAAGTGAATGACGAGAACCGGAAACTCTTTTTGCTAGCAACAAGGTAGTCCATAATAGTTCTCAGAGCTGACAAAGGCTTTTTTTTCGAATAAATGTAGGTGGTTATATAAAAAACATAAGAAAGGTTTTTGAAAAGAAAAAAAACAACTATATAGTTCTAACATACGCCTTTAATAGAACCTGTTCAAGATTAAGCATAAAATTCACAAATCCCGCAATTTTTATTAGAAAGTGGGTATACGGAAAAGCTATAACAATTTATTTAACATTTTACTTCTAAGTCAAATAGTGTTTTATGAGACAGTTGTAAAAATATCGTTAGTATTATAACAGTTTCGTAAAAAGCTCTGTTTACTTAAAAGTTTTTTGTAGAAAGAAATAAGTAAAAAGGGATTAATTCACTTAAAATAAATATAAATGCTTTGATTACAATATAAGCAACAGTTATACCAACTGCAAAACAAAATAATTTACATAGTTTCGCCCTGTGCATACATTAATATTATCATTATACTTTACGGCCTGGAAAACATAACTTTTAATATCTCCATTCCTCTCTTCGTAGATTTAACAGCTCTATATTTTCCCACCACTGTCTGCAAAAACCGTAAGAATAGCGTTTATTTGTCTTCGCCTCATCCCTGCTATGGAGTTTTCTACGTAACTTCACAGCGTTAATAGCACTTAATGTGTTTTGTCTTTAGTCTATAGAGGCTTTATAATTTTGGGATAAATTTAGGATATCCGCATTAGGACCAGATTAACCAACCTATCCAAATTCAGTAAGCTGAAGTGGATACCGGACTGATGGAAATGAAAGGTTATCGAGTGGCAGCCTCGCACCGGTAAGCGGAGCTTATGTCGGCAACACGCTAGATGAAGTGACGACCTAGTAAGAAATGCAGGAAGTCGATGGATGCAGGTGGCTCAGGAGGTTTCTTGAGGCGAGCCTTTGTTAAGTAGTGGACTTGTGAAGGACTGTAATGATGATGATTTCGATAATACTATGAGTATAAAAATAAAATAAAATAAAAATGAAGTTTTTATTAAGGAGCAGTATTAAAGCTAGTTTTATTAGATCTTCGAACTCGGTATTTTTATATATTTATATAATATTCTCCAGACCGAAATTCAGTCACGACGACCAGCCTCACCATAGACAAGACGTCGACGCAGAACTGGATTATGGTGCCCAAGTCTATGCGCAAGCAAAGGTGCACTCTCTATTTCCTCACTTTTATAGTCCGACACTCCGGTAAACCGACACGACCGGAGCGAGATCAGGTGCCGTGCCAACGGCTTTATGTGCTTTCCGAGGCACGGGGTTGAGTGAAACTGCCAACTTCCTGACTCCGGCAGTTACTGACAATGACCCGATCCGAGATTCAAACTCGAAGCTTCACGGTCAGCAGTCACATTTACAACGATTAGACTAACGAGCCAGTATATATTTATATATTTTAAACATGTGTGTATTTTGTAAACATGTGAAATCCAACAACGCGACGCATATGGCCAGCGCGGCGGACACTTCCTTGCTTAAGATACTCTTTGGTTTTTGCCCTGAAGTGGGACGTATATAGACTGTGACTGTCACTATAAAAGTGAAAAATAGAAATTCAAACTAGTTAAAAAATAAGTGTACGCATCGCGCTTTATCTTCGACACTCTTAAACGAAATTTATCTCCCAACGAGGAGGACTTCATCGTGGATATTTCCACGAATATAAGGCGCTGATTTTTTTCTACTTTTTGCTAAGAATTTTTTCAATGTATAAAATTGAACGCTAACTGTTTCAGTATCTCGTACCGCTTCTTTTTTTTTTAAAAGATTTCCTCCTTTTCTTCAAGAAAGGCAACAATGCTCTCTTGAAGAACTACATACCGATTTCCCTTCTGAGCCGCGTCTACGTGCTGTTTTTGAGGTTAATTACGATCATCTCTCACGCAGATTCGACTACTTCCAGCCTCTCGAAAAAGCCGGTTTCCGCAAAGGCTTCAGTACTATAGACCACATACATACCCTGCAGCAGATTGTACGAAAGACCAATGAAAAAATTTTCTGCCACTTTGCTTGGCGTATGTGGACTACGAAAAAGCCTTGGATTCCGTCGAAATTTGGGCGGTGCTACAGTCCCTTCAGAGGTGCCAAGTTGACTGTCGGTATATCGAAGTGCTGAAGTGTTTGTACAGTAGGGCTACGATGGCTATCCGAGTACAGAACCAGAGTTCGAAACCTATCCAAATGCAGAGAGGAGAAAGGCAGGGTGACGTTATATTCCCGAAACTCTTCACCACTGCATTGAAAGACGTTTTCAAGCTACTGGACTGGAAAGGACACGGTATTAACATCAATGGCGAGTACATCACTCACCTTCGATTTCCTATACTACTATATAGTCCTTATGGCAGAATCACTGGAGGACCTAAGCACTATGTTCAATGACCTCAATGGTATCTCCCAACGGATCGGTCTTAGGATGAACATGGAAAAAACTGAGATCATGTTTAATGTCCATATCCGTATTCCGGTAGTTGTTGGTTGTTGGGCACTATGCTTGTAGTTGTTGACGATTTCGTTTACCTGGGACAAATAGTCCTACTAGGTAAGTTCAACTTCGACGGAGAGGTCAATCGACGGATTCGCGTTCGGGAAATTGCGTCACATCTTCTCGTTAGGTATACCTCAAGCTCTGAAAACTATATAGTATAACTAGTGCGTGTTGCCAGTGATGACCTACGGAACTGAGACGTGGTCCTTCACTGCTGGCCGTATGAAGACGCTCAAGGTCGCTCAGCGAGCTATGGAGAGGGCTATGCTCAAAGTTTCTCCGCGTAACAAACTCAGAAAAGAGGATATCCGCAGTAGAACCAGAGTGATCGACATATCCCAACGGCTTGGTAAACTGAAGTGGCAATGGGTCGGCCATATAGCTCGAAGAACCGATAATCGATAAGGAAAAAAGGTTCTCGAGTGGCAGCCTCGTACCGGTAGGCGTAGTGTAGGACGACCCCCCACTAGATGGAGTGACGACCTGGTAAGACATGCAGGTAGTCTATTGATGCCAATGGCTCAGGACCGTGCTTTGTGGCATTACTTGGGGGAGGCCTATGTTCAGCAGTGGACTTGTGAAGGGCTGCAATGATGATGATGATGATGATGAAATATTTATACCTGGAACAATTATTTGTATGCTATAAAAATATCTGTACGTTTATGTACTTCACTACCGAAACGTCATTTTTTGCGTTAAAGTAAAGAATTTTACTAGTATCACAGAATGAAATAAATTTTTCCCCTTTGAATGTACTAATGTCGTCTTAATATTTGCATTACAAACTATATCCCCCATTATGTCACCTTAAAATGATAATAAAGTATGCATAACAATATTTGTTTTCAGATTTGATAGTTTTGTTACGTTATGGGGGTAACTAGAATTTTCTCCTGTACCGTGGAGTCAGTTTGCATACGTAAATTTCACAAGGACAAACATCCAAACACGAAACAATTATTTGTAGGCCATAAAAATACTTGTTCCGCGTGGGATTCGAACTTTATTCGATTTCTTTTCTCTTCGATATCTTTGCTTCGTGCGCAGCTACAAGTCAAATCCTCCCCACAGTGAAGAAGATTTTATACTTCTTTAATAATTAATACGATAAAAACTTTAAAGTCACCTGCGACGTTGAAATGTGACACTATCTCAGTGTACAGAAGTTAGTGCTTTTTAATATGTATACCTTCGCTCACTAAGAACTTTTTTAAATTTTAAAATAGTACGTACAGCGAAGTTTACGGTGAGATCCACTTAACTTCTACATTGTTCAAAAAACTTTTAAATGTGATTTGAACTGGGAAAGTAAGACCTCTTTCACAAATATCCAATTATACGATTTTAGGAGTTAATTAAAACAAAAGAACCAGATACAAAGTCTCTCCATTACGATGTTTAAATATTTAATACAAAATTTGTATAAAAAGTCAATAATATATATTAATATATGGAAGATAATAATCTCTGGGAATTCCAAATTGTTTCTTGTATAAGTTTTGTGAGTAGATTGTACAAGCAGTGTTTCCTTACCATATAATTTACTTTCAAAAAAATTGCCGTTGCGTTTCTTGCTGATTCTTCCCAAGTCAAAGGTTTTTTCCGAACCAGTGGTTATAGTAACAAATAAATAAATAAATAATAATAAAAATGTTTTATTTTTCAGGCATCGTAGGCCCATAACATGTTAGTAATACAAATAAAACTTAAGAACTAATGTTAGTACACAAAACAAATAAAAACACAATAGAAATAAAAACAAAGTAAAAATTCAAACAATGCATACAAATTTTATAGATTTATCAAGCTTACTTTAGTATATGTAGCTTGACAAACCTACCTAGTGTCGGGCCATCGAGCCTCTCCGCAAAGACCCTCAGGAAACTATTCGAGCTCCATCTCACTCTGCGCATTAATGACTCCACCTTTTTTACGCATGATCGCGAAGTAGTCATCAGTATGCGCATCGGCGAACATGCCTGATGCACTACAATAAGGTGGAAGCTCCAACAATAACCTGAAGGCATTGTTATATTGAATACGCAGGGTATTGCTTGCCTTTTGGGTATGATTGGCCCAAAGGCTGCTGGTATAAAATGATTGGCAGTAAGCCTTGAACACTCGACTCAAAATGACTTGTTTTATTACTATTTAATACTTATTATGACGATAGATTGTCGGATTTTCGAGATTTTGATTACAACCATTAAAACTTTATGTAGCCACGGTGCAGTTATAATATTGTCTCTCACAGAATACGTACGGCGTAAAGAAGGCAGTTTAGTGTGTGTGTTGATATATTGAGCTATGATAACTGAAAGCCCCTTTTACTGGAAATGAGGCATTCTTTCTCAATCCTCAGGGGTGGAAACGTTTGATTTTTAGTCGACAATAGACATCGTCGCCATCTATGGCGATTATATCTATTGTCGTATACATAGTCGTCATATGTATATCACAATAGACATAATCGTCATATGCCGTATACATAGCCCTATACATAACCCATCATCCACTTAACATCAAGTAGACCGTGCGCTCGTTTGTCAATTTTGTTCTATACCAAAAATATATTCAAAAAAAAAATCCGCAAATCGGCAACCCCTATAAATAAAATCGAAGTGACAGCAATTAGTTTTTGTAACATGAAATTACATTCCCGCGCAAAACCCCTCTGTTAGCAAATCAATGTCCTCTGTGTTCGTTACATTTTGTTATATTGTCATTTGTTGCAAACACGTGTCACCCGCCCGCTGTTAGCGAATCCTCCTAGGAGATTTATTGAAGGAAACGTTATATATTCTGGATGTCTGCCAACAAAGCGTTTAATCAACGGACGCTGTTGGTAACATACGATCTATGAATTTGCTCATTAGGTTAGGAAACTGAAGATGAAAGCAAAGCTGATTATGATAAACACAATACAGAATAGATTAAGCTTCAAAAATTGGGAACTTACACGGCTATTAACAAATGTACGATTCCTAGATGCGAGAAGATTAAATACATTATGTCTTTTACGTTTGTCGTGTAGTATAAGAGAGAGAGAGATAGAGGTAACTTCAAAAATTTTTTTATGTGGACATTGAAAGTCTGGTAATTATCAACATAATATTACGCTATTATGCTAAGTAATGATATAATATGATATGATAATTGATGATTGACTAACAGATTATTTGAAAGAAAGAAAAGAAAGAACATATTTATTTATTGCTGCAACCTATTTTAAAAACATGACTTTTACAGCATTATGCTGTGTGAGATGCCTATTTTCAAAAGTGAACTTTTTAGACTAAAATGGGTCAAATAAATAAATCCTTCTTTCTTTTCTCCTTTAAATACAGAGAGATAGTAATTTAAGCATTTAAATATTTTTTAAAATATAAAAAAAAATATTGCTTTTGTGGTTTTACAGTAAATAAAAATTATTCTTATGGCTGTCAATAGATGGCATCTCGTTTATGACAGGCGTATAATACCCGGCGATGTGAATCAGCGTCAAAATTGTTCTTGTTGTATGTTAATATTCTCCAGACCGAATTTCGCTATGTGCACTGGACCGAGGCATAGTGCACTATACATATAACACTCTCATAGTTCGATGGGACGGTAATCCAACACGACCGGAGAGAGATCAGGCGCAGGAACAAGGAGACTAGCTATATGCACAAGACCGTGGCATAGTGCACTATAGATATAACACTCTCATAGTTCAATGGGACGGTAATCCAATACGACTGGAGAGAGATAAGGTGCAGGAACAAGGAGACTAGCTATATGCACAGGACCGAGGCATAGTGCATTATAGATATAACACTCTCATAGTTCGATGGGACGGTAATCCAATACCACCGGAGAGAGCTCAGGCGCAGGAACAAGGAGACTAGCTATATGCACAGGACCGAGGCATAGTGCACTATAGATATAACACTCTCATAGTTCGATGGGACGGTAATCCAATACGACTGGAGAGAGATCAGGCGCAGGAACAAGGAGACTAGCTATATGCACAGGACCGAGGCATAGTGCACTATAGATGTAACACTCTCATAGTTCGATGGGACGGTAATCCAATACCACCGGAGAGAGCTCAGGCGCAGGAACAAGGAGACTAGCTATATGCACAGGACCGAGGCATAGTGCACTATAGATATAACACTCTCATAGTTCGATGGGACGGTAATCCAATACGACTGGAGAGAGATCAGGCGCAGGAACAAGGAGACTAGCTATATGCACAGGACCGAGGCATAGTGCACTATAGATGTAACACTCTCATAGTTCGATGGGACGGTAATCCAATACCACCGGAGAGAGCTCAGACGCAGGAACAAGGAGATTAGCTATATGCACAGGACCGAGGCATAGTGCACTATAGATATAACACTCTCATAGTTCGATGGGACGGTAATCCAATACGACTGAAGAGAGATCAGGCGCAGGAACAAGGAGACTAGCTATATGCACAGGACCGAGGCATAGTGCACTATAGATATAACACTCTCATAGTTCGATGGGACGGTAATCCAATACGACTGGAGAGAGATCAGGTGCAGGAACAAGGAGACTAGCTATATGCACAGGACCGAGGCATAGTGCACTATAGATATAACACTCTCATAGTTCGATGGGACGGTAATCCAATACGACTGGAGAGAGATCAGGCGCAGGAACAAGGAGACTAGCTATATGCACAGGACCGAGGCATAGTGCACTATAGATATAACACTCTCATAGTTCGATGGGACGGTAATCCAATACGACTGGAGAGAGATCAGGCGCAGGAACAAGGAGACTAGCTATATGCACAGGACCGAGGCATAGTGCACTATAGATATAACACTCTCATAGTTCGATGGGACGGTAATCCAATACCACCGGAGAGAGATCTTTTAAAATTCTAATTTCATAAAATTAAAAATATAATAACTTTAGTCACCACTCATATTTAGATTGGTTTTTTACCGAACACTCTCGATAAAAAGCAAGTGCCTATATAATATCCTTATTATTTTAGCGTGCTTATTTTAATTATCTATTTTGTTCTAAAATACTTAACATAATGAATGAAAAAAAAGGAAATTTATTATATTGCTATTAGATAAACGACAACTCAATGAATAAATTTTGTAAAAGATAAATTGATCGGTGAATAATATTAATTTAAAACGCAGCTTAACTTAATAACGTAAACTGATATATTTTATTATTAATAAAAATTGCAATATTTTATATAGATATTATTTAAAAATTCATCGAAATGTAATATCATATTTTCTTTGTATTAACATTGCGCATCAAATTCTAAACAATGCTGACGTGATCTTTTGCATATAATCGTAAAAATGGCATCGGAATATTACACGAAGTTGATATAGAATGATGGATTAATATACACTAATGTTGTCTCCTGATTTGCCTTCAAAATATTGACTTTATGCTTTTTCATTTACTTTATCAGATTAAAATCCAGTATTCAATTGACAAAAAAAGACTTGATAAAATAAACTATTATTTTGTTATACAAAACTTTAAAGTAGTTTGATACTTTTTTTGAGATAGTTTGATTACTGAATTTAGGTAATGGCTCTAGTGACTCATGGGCAAATATTGAACAACTTATATAACGAAAAAAAATACGAAATAGGATTAATTATGTCAAAACATATAGTTTATGTGGTATGAAAAAAACAATTATTTGTGCCTTAGAAATTATAAACTGTTTGCATAAAAGAGTAAAAGAAAGGATAGGAAAAAAAGCGTTAAGTTAATTTATAGAAAGGAAACTGTATGAGAATGTTGAGGTTTTGATATGGATGTGTGAAAGTTGAAGATAGACTGCGGCAAAGAAAGGAATACTTATATAATAGTATGGATTTCAAATGTATATGTAGGATGATGTAAGTGATGTTTAGATAAATTATTAGGAACTATGCAATAATTTTGCTAGTTTACATTAGTAGACATTATCTTAGCCAATGTTTAAGGCCCAAACTCTGGTTATGTTAATAAACCGATATGCTTAATTGAAAGGCGATAGAATGAGATTGAAATAATATGAAAGTAACCGATACAGACAAAGATTATGAAGACAATAAGAAAAGATGACCTTGAGAAATAAATGATGGAGAGGTACGGGAACGTCCATCACTGGTAAAGCATATAGTCCTCAAGCAGGGTATGCTTCCGTGATAGGATGATAAAATAAGGAGTTACGGGTACTAGGGAACAATACCTTCAGTACAAGTGATTTACTCATATTAGTACTGTTAGGGACCAGAGAAGTCTTAAATTTGTTACCCTTAATAATGGTACATTGAGGTCACATCCTTCGTTGGATCATGGTGCGAACATAGTTTTCGTCTGTAACAATTGTTGGAGTCCTTTGAAAATGACTTAAACGTAGACCTAGGTTGTGCGCACAACCCAAGGTACACTATTATATAAAGGTACACCTTGATATAGTATTAAAAAAAATTATGTACCAATAAAATAAAATGATTATAATATCCAAGTAAATGGGGGGCCCATATATATGTGTATAAAGTACCCGCATGATAAATATCATGAAATGAAATATAATTGAAGTGAATTGAAACTCCTGTTCCCGATATTTAATAAATAAATACATATATGCGTGAATAGAGAGGAATAAAGCTAGCTAAATGTCAAAATATTAATTTAAAAAAAGAGAAAGTACGTACAAGATTTATGAAAAGAATTATGGAAAAAAGACAATACAAGATAATAAGGGGATCCCCATCTAAATCTATAGGGTTGGATAGGTAGTTATTTTGCATTTTTGTATTAGGACTATTAATACGACCCAAAATGCCACTAACCTATGACTATAACTAAAATATGTACCTATGTACTCATGTAATAACCATAGGGATTGATGCACAAAAATAAAACTATTAATCAAATTATACAATAAACACATTTTCACGTTATTGTCTTACCACATTTTATAAGAACTTATTCGTTTTTTTTTCATATTTAGACACATTATTTCATATTTACAATAATTCTACTTGTATTTCTTTTTTCTGTCATATGTTTTTATGTAAAATTTGTACATTTTAAACTATATTTGGTTTATATTTTGCTTATAAAATAAAGTCCAGAGTCTATCGATACACTATTATTATAAATTTATTAATGTAATAGTATTCTTTTTTACGTTTTTTTTCTTTCTAAAAGACAACGGAACCTAAAATTATGTTATCTGTTTGAAATAAAATTGCCTTTTTCAATGTTAAGAAAGATTTCGTAAAACAAACTTGAGCTATGTATCTAGTAGTGTTTTCTTTGTTTTATACATTCCATGTCATGAAAAAATGAGTTTTCGAAATTATAAATAACTTAATTAATGATTTTTTTTGTTAATGTACCTATGTAATTTTAATTCTATTTGAAATTATATTTATCAATTTGAGATTGTTTTAATATTCTTTTGAGATTATTCTGGCTTTATGGTGAAAGAGGGACTCTTTATGATAAACTCTTTCTTCCAGAAGCGGCCCCACAGGAAGTGGACCTGGTCGAGCTCCGACGGTTCGACAAAAAATGAGATTGACTTCATTATGACGACCAGGCGCCAATTGTTCAGTGATGTCTCAGTGATAGCGAGGGTGAAAACTGGCAGCGATCACCGAATGGTTAGAGGCACACTGAACCTTAACGTTAAGTTGGAGTGGTCTCGTCTAATGAAGTCAACACTCCGTCCCCCCTCGTGCTCTGATCCAGAATCCCGAGACTTTTCAGCTCGAGTTACGTAACCGCTTTCAGTGCCTAGAAGATTGCAATGCAGTGGACGATATGAATGACAAGCTCGTGGAAACTGTCCATGCGGTTGCAGCTAAGTTCTGCAAGACCCGCCGCAGAAGAACACAAAAACTCTCCGACTCATCGATCTCATGGCTATTAGACGGGAGATGAGGCTGCAATCGTCAACAGATTTGACGGCATACAGGCAACTGAACAGACAGATCTCCAAACGCATGCGGCGAGACTTACGCAACATTAATACTGCTCGTATTAAAGAAGCGATCGAGCGGAACCAGGGCTCCAAAGTCTTTGCCAGAGATCTGTCTGCCAGAAAGATCCAATTCTCAAAGCTTAAGACTGAGTGTGGCAGCATCGTTTCCGAGACACCTGAGATTTTGAGTGAGAATGAGAGGTTCTATGGGCAGCTGTACACATCACCGTTGGAGCCACACGCAAGTGTGAGTAACGATCCAAGAGCAAGTCTTACCCGACACTATTCCGATGATATCCCGGACGTCAGTCTGAGCGAGAGTAGAATGGCTCTCCAGCACCTTAAAAACAACAGGGCCCCAGGCGAGGATGGAATTACAGCGGAGCTTCTGAAAGCGGGTGGAACACCGGTACTTGAAGCCCTTCAGAAGCTCTTCAATTCCGTCCTCCATGGGGGCACTACTCCGGAGGCGTGGAGCAGAAGTGTGGTGGTCTTGTTCTTTAAGAAAAGTGACAACGCTCTCTTGAAGAACTACAGACCGACCGTCTCGCACGCAGACTCGACGACTTCCAGCCTCCCGAACAAGCCGGTTTCCGAAAAGGCTTCAGTACAATAGATACATACCCTGCGGCAGATTGTACAGAAGACCGAAGAGTACAATCTGCCACTTTACCTGGTATATGTGGACTATGAGAAAGCCTTTGATTCCGTCGAAATTTGGGCAGTGCTACAGTCCCTTCAGCGGTGTCAAGTTGACTGTCGGTATATCGAAGCGCTGAAGTGTTTGTGTTGTGGCGTTATGTTATTAGGAAGATGCTGCTGCCCATCTCCTTTTTGTGTCCCTCTGACGCCTCCTACGACACCCACGGGAAGATATGGGGTAGTAAAAAAGGAACGATTTAAATAATATAAAGCGACGTTTCAAATAATAAACACTGAAAAGTTAACGAGCGAAAGTTGCGAAATAGGAAAGATTTAAGGACGCAGTGAAGAAAAAACTCCCCCATTGAAAAGTTTATAGACCGTTCTGAGGAAAGGAAGGAGACTCCACGGACAGGTTGGGTCCCTCGTTAGCAGATAAATTGTGTTACTTTAAAAGAATGAATCCTTTTCAGAAAGTATCAAAGGCGTCTGTTTCTCATAAAAATCGAAGATTTTAATGAGAAACAGACGACAATAATTAGTAAACCTTTTAATTCTTGTTTCAACCTTTCATTGCTAATTTGAATCTTATAATGAGAAAAGTGTTAGTATTGTATTAATTTCTTATTTTATTAGCGAAAAAAGGAGTTAACGTGATAGAATCATGGATTATAGTCGATGAGCTATATTATGGTACGAATGAAGAACGCTGCTGTGTTTCGTATGTTGAATGTGGAGAACCCGATACCCTTATTACTGGAAACGAGGCATTCCATCTCAGTCCTAAGGGTGAAAATATATCAGCATTTTGATTCTTAATCGAGGATACATACAGATGCTTATAGGCTACAGCATCTCCCTTACTATCAGATGGGCTGCGTGCTCGTTTGTCACCATTGTTCATAAAAAAGTATAGTACGGTGAGCACTGTACTAATGGGACTGAATATAGTGTTCAACGTCCTGTTATTGATTAGTGTAGCTGCTTACCCTGCTAACATTTGACCCAATGTCGATTATTCAACTCGCTTGCTACCGCGTATACTGTATGCTCGTATATCTTGCTACTTAAAAATATGTTTTTGTTTCTTTATAATGTACTATCTTATAGAACGTTGTTCGATCAGCGGATTTACATGCTTTATAAGATATAATTTTTTGACAGAAAAGCTCAATAACTGATCTTTTGTGGCCCGACTCCGGATGCGAATCCGGAACCTAATGACCAGCAGTCGCGTTTACGACCATCAGTATAAGAAGTGTGAATGTGTTGTATGGAGGTGTAACACAAGGACTTCACTTTTTCTTATCACTCTATTTCGCTCCCCAACTAAGTTGTATATTGCGGACTATATATCAAAATCGATTCTTAAGGAGTATATTCTAATAATATAAAATAGAATAGTTATATTTCAATATAGTTCACAACTACTAAATTCTTAATAAAAGCCTTTATTTTTGCTATAACTACTCGTTCCTAAAAATTCTCATTCAGCACGAAACCCAGCTGACCTCTTTTTAAAAACAAAATTTATGGTAATAAAACACAGGTTGTAAAGACTACTCACAAAACTTGTACGAGAAACAGCTTGGCAGGGACCACCTCATTCAGTCTGTATTATAATAATCTTTTGTATACAATTTTTGTTTTAAATATTTAAGTAAACTTGGTGATAGAGAGACCTTGTATATTTACTGGAACTTTGTGTTAATAAACTTTTTAAATTGTGTAATCAAATATTTATTAAGGTGGAATAAATTTCGCAGATAAAATTACATTTAAAAGTTTTTTGAACAATGGAAAATTCTGTACGTTAAATTTACAGCCTTTTTTTTTTTTTTTTTTTTATAGGATGGTAAGAGTACTGATGGTAAGTGGTTGCTCGGGTATTCTAGAAATGAGATGTATGCCTCATCGGGGTCTCCGGTTTCTCTGGTACTATGTGTATATAATTGCATGGCTCTACCACGTATATACGCCTATATACGTCTCACTGCTCTCATTTCTGAGAGGGTTTTTGGACAAGGATATGTCCGCCGCGCTGTCCTAATGCGTGTTGGCGAGCTTCACATTTCCTCGAAATATTTTTTTCTTGTTTGTCAGACATGTAAGTTTCCTGAAGATATTTTCCTCCATCACCGAGCACGTGGTAAATCAGCACTTAAAATTTTAATTAACAATTTCATTGGTGTCGGCGGGGATCGAACTCGGGTTGTTCGTGTACTGTGAAATTTACAGCAAGCACTAACCATCTGGGCGTACGTACTATTTTAAAATTTAAAAGAGCTCTTAGCAAGCGAAGGTATACATATTAAAAAGCGCCAAGTTCTGTACTCTGCGATAGTTGTACATTTCAACGTCGCAGGTGAAATTAAAGTTTACGCAAATCATGAATCTAGCTTTTCACAGTCGTAACTGTCCTTAAAGTAGACATTCAGATAATAAAAAGGATGTATATCTTCGTCTTCATGAGCGCTGCGTAGCGCTTGGGACGTGCTGAGAAGAACTAACTTGTTTTAGCCAGCTTGGTTAACTGGCGTCTCCCAAGGTGTTGTGACCCCATCAATGATTACCGTGTAGTGGCGGTGTAAGAATATTCACTATCCCATATCTCTCCGCGGGCGTCGTAAGAGACGACAGTGGGAAACAAACCAGAAGATGAGTGGTAGCGTCTTCCTAATAGCGGCTAAAAATAACAAGCTGCGGTTGCCATTACACTTGCCAAGCGTACTTGGATATTCCCCTATGAGACAATGTATGCGGGAGGACTTTGTTCAGCAGTGGACTCGTGGGCTATAACAGTAACGGTATATCTTCTTCTTCTTCAGCTCGTAGAAGTCCATTGCAGCGCATGACACTTTCCCACTTTAGGGAGGGATTTTACCTTAAGGCTGCGCATAGAGCAAAGTCAAGCAAAGTCGTGAATTTCACTACAGTTAATCAAATTACGGACGGCTCCGTGGCGCAGTGGCTTAGCAACGAGTTACGGCGCTGAGGGCCGCGGGTTCGAATCCCGCACGGAACAATTATTTGTATGGCCTACAAATAATTTTTCCGGGTATTGATGTTAGTTCATATACAATGTATGTATGTAAACCGCTCCTGCAATTCTGTATTGGATAAACGCGAAAATCCGAAGTTTTTATTCAAATCAATAAACCAATTCTTATGTAAATATTTCTAAAATTCAAGTACAATATCTTTTATTCCCATTAGCAGTTCTTATAAATTATCAAGTCTCTCTTATAAATCGCAGTGATGGAATTTTTTTGAAAGAAAAGCGGTACGAGAAACTGAAACAGTTAGCGTTTAATTTTATATGTTGAAAGAATTCTTAAAAGTGGGGAAAATAATTTAGCTTTTGAAATATTAATGGAAATATCCAAGAAGTGAAATGAAGTTACCAGACAGGGTGTCGTTCCCTCGTTAGTAGGAGAATTCTGTTTTGTGAGTACTGAAGCTCTTTTTCTTGTTTATAGTTAACGTCACAGTCTATATACGTCCCACTTCTGGGCACCTACCTAAAAGTGTTTCTTGGGCGAAGTAGGAGTCACTATTTCTGAGAAAGTATTTAGAGCACGGAAGTGTCCGCCGCGCTGCCCATACGGTGTGTTGGTGAACAAAATCTGTACACAGCACATGTTTAAAATATATAAATATATACTGCCTCGTTGGTATAATGGTTACAAATGCGACTTTTTATCATGTTCCGGGTTCGAATCCCAGGTGGGGACAAAAAATAAATTATTGAATTTTTCCGTCAAGAAATTGTCAGCAATTGCCTGGAGTCTTGAAGTTGGCGGTGTCTCACTCAAACCCGTGCCTCAGAAAGCACGTAAAGCCGTTGGTACTGCGCCTGATATCGTTCCGGTCGTGTCGGTTTACCGTCCCATTGGACTATGAGAGTGAAGGAATAGAAAGTGCACCTTTGCTTGCGCGTACACGTGGACACTATAATCCTGTGCTGCGCCGAAGGCAAGGTTACGTTGAGGTTGCCGCCGTGACCAATATTCGGTCTGGAGGATTATATAAATATATAAAAATACCGACTTCAAATAACTAATAAGAATAGCTGCAGGGCTTTAACACTTCTTTTAACTTTAATGCACTATGGTTTAGCACCGAATTCTGAAGCGATAATGCGATGCGGAAATATTTTTTTAGTTCTTTGTCGGCTTTGCTTTTTTATAAATGTTTCATTTTTATTTTATTTTTATACACATAGTATCATCAAAATCATCATCATTACAGTCCTTCACAAGTCCACTGCTTAACAAAGGCTTGCCTCAAGAAATGCCACAAAGCAAACTATCGTGGTGCCGACATACGCTTCGCTTACCGGTGCGAGGCTGCCACTCGAGAACCTTTCATCCCCATCAGTTCGGTTGGTCCATTGCCACTGCAGCTTACTGAATTTGATAGGTCGCTGGCTCTCGTTCTACTGCGGACGTCCTTATTTCTAAGTCTATCGTAGTCTCCAATAGTAGCTCGCTGAACTGAGCGTTGTAATATTCGCAATAATTTAATTGTCTATAAGATACTGACAACAAATTGTTGCCTATTGTAACCGAAATCTAATAATGGAAATTTATTTAGTTCAGAAAATGTATTTTGACCAATAAATGGATAGTCCCTTTATTGGTCAAATTTCGTGAGGAGAAACACAAACCTCATTGAGAGAATATAAAATAAAATAGAAAATATCAACAATTGATTTACTTGTCCTATGAAACAGACAAAACTTCAAAGTACAAGTTAATACCAAGACCAAAAAACGAGGCATTCCTTCTTTGTGTTCAGTGGTAGCAGCGTTTCTGCGTTTTGATTCTTAATTGAGGATAGATGTAGTTGTCTATGGGCCTCAGCATCCGCTTACCATAGCTGGGTCCTTCCCCGGTCGAGTCAGCCCATTCGTGCTACAACGATTATTATCGTATAGCTGCAACATGGCTTTACCAAATAGAAAACCTTGAGAGACTCAGTTTAACATTACATCATCACATGGCAACCCTATTGTCTTGCAACTATGACAATTTTTACCCTATAGAGTAATGTATGGATGAGGCCCATGTCCAGCAGTAAACTTCTGATAGGCAGAAATGAATGAATGAATGAATGTATTGTCTACGCATGTACATGCTCCACGCGACGAAAATCAATGAGAAACGGTATGATAGAGATATTATGTACGTCGCGGGCTCTTCTTTACGTTATTAATCTGTATAATTATTAAGAATATAGAGTGAAGTCGATTGTTTCCTTTTACATCGATCGTACACAAACATAACATTTAATTTCTATCCGTCCCAAAATTATAAAGCCTCTATACAAAGACAAAACACATTAAGTGCAATTAACGCTGTGATGTTACTTAGCAAATTCCACAACAGGGATGAGGCGAAGACAAATAAATGAACGCTATTCCTACAGTTTTAACAGAGAGTGGTGAGAAAATGTTGAGCTGTTAAATCTACGGAGGGAGAAA
Organism: Parnassius apollo; assembly: GCA_907164705.1. Taxonomy (NCBI): domain Eukaryota; kingdom Metazoa; phylum Arthropoda; class Insecta; order Lepidoptera; family Papilionidae; genus Parnassius; species Parnassius apollo. The sequence continues at coordinate 50,892 of CAJQZP010001419.1, read as the reverse complement.
TGGAGATATTCAAGTTATGTTTGCCAGGCTGTAGAGTATTATGATAATATTAATGTATGCACCGGGCGAAACTGTGTGCATTATTTCGCTTTGAAGTTGGGATAACTGTTGCTTATATTGTAACTAAAACTTAGATGTTTCATATCTATTTTATGGGATTTAATCCCTTTTTACTTATTTCTTTCTACAAAAAAACTTTTAAGTACACAGAGCTTTTTACGAAACTGTTGTAATATTAACGATACTTTTACAACTTTATCATAAAACGCTATTTGCCTTGGAAGTAAAATATAAAATAAATTGTTATAACTCTTCCGTGCAATCACTTTCTAATTCAAAATTGCGGTATTTGTGAATGTTATGCTTATTCGCGAACCAGCTCCATTAACGGCATATTATGTAAGATCTATATATTTATTATATATTATCTTATATTATATTTATTTTTCGCTTGTTTTTTTTAATCAAAAACCTTTCTTATGTTTTCCATAGCCCCTACTTTCTCGGTTAAGAATAGAAGAGATCGTTTAGTAGAGAATAAGAGGAAACTCTTCAAAAAGGGTTTCAGGTTCTCGTCATTCACTTAAAGAAAGAGAGCTTAGAGGCCCTCTGGCACCAATAAAATTGCTAATAGCTGTCTTAAGGGTGAATTTACCTCGTACTCAATCATGAAAGGGAAATGTGATAAGAAGCTTACATATATAATATGAGAACAAAATATTTTCTTTGATAGAAAAAGTGTGACAAACGAACACACATTCCACCTGTTGGTAACTGGATGCTGTATCCCAAAGACGTCTACGTCTATCCTCGATTAAGAATCAAAATGCAGATCAGTTGGGGCCTGACGACTAAGAATGCCTCGTTTCCCGTAAAAAGTTAGTGAAATCTGCCAACATGCATTGGGGCGTAGCGGAGGACATTTTCTTTCAAAATGAGTGGGCTATGGCAGTGATCAAAACCCAGCAGTAGGACGTGTATGGGATGTAACTTAACTTTACTAAAAGTATCACAACGGCATTATGCTGTTATTTTACGCTAATATTTCGCACAGGCATGGACCTTCCCTATGGGCCTATGTTCAGCAGTAGACTTTAATAGGCTGTAACAGTAACAGCATGGGCCTTCTCTGGATAAATCGAATCGTTCGTTTTTCCGAAAAAAACCTCAGCAGCATGACTTTACCACGTAGAGAAATTAACTTTCTTTTAGTGATTCATAGTCGAAAATGGAAAACTTTCGAAATTGCGTCGGCTTTTCTTCAAAGCATTTTTACAAATACGATCGAATCTTTAGTTAGCATACGAAATTGATGTTTAACTTTTTTATAAATCTAAAGTGACCAGCAATCTTGCATTCCACCTGACGGTAAGCGGCTGCTGCACTCTAAGCCAACTTCGAGCAAAGAAGGCTGCTGATCGTTGTCACCTCTGAGGATTAACATGTAATGCCTCGCAGTCCATAACTATTTCTAGGTTCTCCATATTCTTCAAACCGGAACACAAGCCGCTAATGATTGTTACGGGCCTGGCTGTTTGTTTATATATAAATCATGTATGTAAAACACCTACACGACACGATACAAAATGATTTTCAACAATAAACTAAATATAAATCAATATAATCTATTCGCGACTGGTCGTCGCTGCTGGGATAAGAGAGCTGGTTCGTTTCCCTCTCAAATGCTAAGTATATCATTCAGCGAGGAAACGCAGCCAGTGTTCTTTGCACGATACCCTGTATGATAATTTAAATTATTACTTTTAGTTATTTTTCTATTACATATTTAATAGGTATTGTATATTTTTCAATGTTACTTATAATACATTATATTAAACAATAAAAAACACAAAAAAATATAAATCAATTGAAATCTATATTCAATAACATGCATAAATAGCAATTTTTTAATAATACGGAGGCGGTTATTTATTCAGTTACATCGAAAAACGGAGTTTTCTGTGTACGACAAGTTCCATTATTTAAATATTTTCAATGGGTTCGGCAAAAATCGTGTGCAAAATTTTAAAATAGAATGCATTGTTTCATGCAACTGGTTTTGCTATAAGACCGATAAATATTATTTCAAACTTTTAGCATAGCTTTTCAAAAATAGGAACATTCAATAAAACTATTTTTGCGGATTTTATCGCGTTTAATTTACTTATTTATATTTATTTTTAATTCTCGACGTTTCGGGTGCTGTACAGCACCCATGGTCACGGGGAGGACTGATAAAATTCGTAAAATAGTTTTATTCAATGTGTAGTATTGACGTAAATATAAGAAATCATTAATAGGATCATTATTATTATTATTACTATTATAAGCCAGTGCTTGAGCACTACATGTTGTACCGGATGGCAAGTGGTAAGTTATTCAGTTGAAGATGGTTATGTGCACTGACTTAACAAAAGCCTATTTATTACTTCTGTTTTGAAGACTCTCAATTTTTTACGTGGTAGAGCCTCGCTGCAGCTATATTAGTAGTATGGAATTGTAGTACGAATGGGTCAGCTCGACCGTGGCAGCACCACTATTTCACAGAATACCAGCAATATAGTAAAAAATATTTTTATTTCACGGTTTTTTTACAGTTTTTTTTTTTGGTTTGTAAACGGAAATATATTATATAAGAGGCTCTTCTTAAAATACTTTTCTACAAAATTTTACGGTCAAAATGAATTTCATAGAGAAAATCTTAATAATTGTAGACCGTCCTATTATATTAAAAATACCGCTTCATTATTTCATTATTGTTGTCTAGTGACTGCATCTTTGGTTTAGTCCTCATAAGCGCGAATATTGATCATGTGGTTACGGGTACGAATCTGTCGGATTAAAATCTGTTATTGAATTGTTCTGTCAAGAAATAGTTAGTAGTCCCCCAAAGTCAGAAATTTGGCGGCGTTTCACCCCCTTGTCACAGATAGCACGTAAAGCCGCTGACCCTGTGTCTATTGTGTCTAAACTCGTGTTAGATTCAGTGTAAAAAAAATTTAAACCTTAAAAATTTAAAATTTAATAAATTTCATGCGGGCGGAGTCGCGGGGAACAGCTAGTATTTCATATTTTTTGAATTTATATATAAGTACAAAGTTACTAAAATGTATACATTAGTTATATACAGCAGGCTTGAAGCAGCATTAAGGATGTTTTTAATTTACGATGGTTGGAACAGTCGCCTTCCCTAGGGAAATTTTAAGCCGACTGGATACGTCTGCCGTTTTACTAGTCCTAGTGGGATTAATTAAGCAAGGTAAACTTGCAGATTAATAATAAAAATGAAGGATTTCATTTTTACGTTAGAATAGCAGTATTACGATGATCATCAAACATAAAAATGATATTTTTTATAGAATAAAGATAACAAACGATCATACAGTTCACCTGATGATAAGTAGAAGCTGTTGCCCACAGACATTAACATTTATTATCGGTTAAGAATCAAAATGCAGAATGCCAACTCACCCCTGAAAACTACGATCAACGGCTCGTTTCCAGTAAAAAGGATCCCCGGTTCTCTACACTCTCTCTTTACAAAATATATAATAAATTGATTAAAATACGTTGCGTTCCACGATTAGGGAGTTTTTAAACTATTTTCTTGTTAATTTAATTTTCGTATAGTAGGTAGGCGTAGTGTAGGGCGACCCCCCACTCGATGGAGTGACTACCTGGTAAGACATGCAGGAAGTCGACGGATGCAGGCGGCTCAGGACTGTGCTTTGTGGCATTACTTGGGGTAGGCCTATGTTTAGCAGTGGAATTGTGAAGGGCTGTAATGATGATGATGATGATGATAATATACTCCTCTCATTTCTGAAAGGGTTTTATCAAGAAAGTGACCGCCGCGCTGCCGCAATGGGTGTTGGCAGACTTCATATGTCTTCGAAATATTTTTTAAAACGCAAGTTGCCTAAATAGGTTGTTCTTCACTACCAAGCACGTGGTAAATAAACACTTAAAATTGCAATCAGCAGTTTCATTGGTGCCGGCGTAGATCTAAGCGCTAAACCGCTCAGTTACTACGGCACCCTATTCTTTAGAATATATTTATATTTTATACTTAAAACGTAATTTTTAATTCTATAATTGCTCAGGGAATAAGCGCTTTTAATAAATTTCAAAGGAAATTACCTACCAACTCTCGTTGATTCACCGCCGGCAGCAACGAAATTGTTAATTACAATTTTAAATGTTGATGATTTACCACGTTCTCGGCGGCGAACGAAAAAACATCGTAAGGAAATATGCATGCCTGAAAAATTAAAAAAAAATATTTTAAAACATGTGAAGTCTACCAACACACAATGGAGTAGTGCGGTAGACCCCCATTCTTCTTCATCATCATCATCAGCTTGGGGCAGTCCACTGCTGGACATAGGCCTCTCCCAAAGCGCGCCACTCAGCTCGATCTTTGGTTACATCCAGTTGGTGCCAGCTGCCGTGCGCAGATCGTCGCTCCATCTAGACTCTTGTCCGATAGACGCTTGCCCTAAATACCATTCAGAAATAAGAGACCTACCAGTGGGATGCATTACTTTTATTATTATATTTATTTACTGCGCGTTGCCTACGCTCCGTGTCAATTCATACGTAATTAATTTTAAGAAAACTGGACCAACGACAAAATCGCTCGAAATAAAAAAGTGGATTAAGGATCTATTGTCACTTGTCCGCTGTCATCAATGAAATCCTTTGTTATTAACAAGTTACAATTTGACTTCAATATTTTGTACACTTTCTGTTCTGCTACTAATATTTCTGTTTTATCGGATGTAATTTTGATAAGCTGCAGCGTATTGGAGTTTAAAACGCAATAAACACAGCATACATTTTCAATTGCAGCGTTAAATATACTACTTTATGATTAATAGTCACATCAACGACCACTACACCAACATACATATTAGTCAATATACAGATTTGTTGTTTTTTTTATTTGGGAAAAGTACCTAATAACTAACAAATTCAATTTATATCAACCCACCTCTCAACTAATTTAAGCTAATTCTGCCATAACATTATACAAAATCCCTCAACTGCGACTGTATTTATGTTAAGTACGCAATAAAAGTTAAGCTTGCAATAAAAGTTACCGGAAACGACGTGAGTCGCAAGTTGTCGCTACGTACTGGCGTTATAGTGAACATTACCGTTAGGGAAATATTAAGTGTCTACTGCAGAATATTCTTCGTAGATTCTTTAGCTGAATAATATTTTGACTTTCAAATTTTAAAAGAACAAAAAGAGATGTACAATTGTAAGCTACTCTTACCTTTTGTGAGATTTTTAATAATAAAGATATTAAAAAATCAATTAGCTATGATACGCGTACTAAAATTAAATAATATGTGGATTTTCGAGAAAATAACGCCTGATTCTATTTATCATTTTTATAAAATAAATTTATAAACGGACTCCAATTCCAATGCTTCAGATGTGTTTTTACCTTTGTGGGCTAAGATGGAATATCTCAGCTTATAAATATACTCATTATCAATCGTTACTACCCTTCGCAAGTCCACTGGTGAACGTAGTCCTTCCGCAAGGAATGCAATAAAGCGAGGTCCTGAGCCACCTGCATCCATCGATTTCCTGCATGTCTTACCAGGTCGTCACTACATCCAGTGGGAGGACGTCCTACATTTAGCCTACCGGTACGAGCCTGCCACTCGAGAACTCCATCGTTGGGCTATGTCGGTTACACTAGATCTGCAGATATCCTCATTTTTAAGTCTATCATGCAGAGAAACCTCAATAACCCTCTACATAGCTAGCTGAGAGACCCTAAACTTCATACGGCCAGCAGACCACGTCTCAGAGCCATAGGTCTTCATTGGTATTACGCGCTAGTTGTACAATTTTAACAGAAAGATGCTACTACTCATCTCCTGCCTCAATTTCGCTCTGTCCCTTGTTACGACATCCCCGGAAAGATATGAGGTAGTGTATATTCTTAACCGCCACTACACGCCCCTGTATCTATACTGGCTTTCTATAACCCTGTCATATTTCTGCTAGTAATGAAGCTTGCAGAACTCTGTAAGAGCTTCATATTAACCAAGACGGGCATTTAGTAAATATTGTGAGAAAAATTTCGACGCAAAATAATTAGTATGAGTAGTGAGTTTTACCTGGCTGTGCTCAGAACGGACCAAAGTGGCTCCGGTGCAAAAAATAAGTCCTACCGTCTAGTAAAACATGGAATTAACCTACATATTATCGGAATAAAACTGTTTTTTGCAAAAACTTTATTGTCACTTTACTATTAGCATAGTTCACTGAACAGTGTGTGCTACTATAGTGACGTAGCATGAGACCCGAGGATGCTAGAGCTAAAAGCCGCCCCTACTCTATTTAATTTCAAAGTTTTTTTACAGAATAAAGGTGAAAAACAAGCATATCTTACGGTAAGTCGATGCTTTAGCCCATAGGCATCTACATATACGAGTACATATAAAATGCAGACACGAATTATAATTAAAAATCAAATTGCAGATGCTTTGTCACCCCTAAGGACTAAGATGGAAGGCCTCGTTTCCAGTGAAGAGGTTCCGAATACGAAACTCAGCATCATTAAGCTATTTTAACCTGGCATGTTGTGAGAGCGTGGTCTTTGTCCACCTGAGCCGAACCATTCGCGGTTCAACTATAATATAGCGGCAGCATGACTGCAACGTACAAAGTATATTAAAATTAAATAAAGTCTTCTACAGTTTCTGTGTATTGTATATTAACTTGTTTAAATATAACATTACAATGTTTATTCTACTTATCTCTACACAAGTAAGTGCGAGTATGCAGATTATCTCTATATTTAAAACTCACAGTGTTACACTTTTCACAATATTTTAATCAAAAATATCCAGTACTCTGGTACATATACATCTGTATATCAATTTTTTTGGAAGGGGATACGACTTTCGTTTCAAAATACTCTCCTTGCTACGTCACTACGCACCTATTATTAAAATGGTGTTTTCAAAACGTATTCATATAGACAACACGTTGCAGTATCAGAAAATGCGTTAATACTAAAAAGATAATTCAAATCCAAGCACCTCTTAACAGAAGTTGAAGCTTTTCTTGAAAAAGAAACTGATAATATATTTATAAGTACGAAAGACACCATTTTAAGTCTTACGGCTGGAAGTCGAATGTAAACATCTAAAGGTTGACTTGACACAATAAATACGCACTTCATTTGCGTTTGTTCTTAGCTCATTTCAAATTCCAAAGAGTGTATGTAGCATTTATATTCCTACCTACGCGAAACCTGTTTATAAAACATAGAATTTAAACTTTGGTATTATAATATTAGTGTATCCAATTTTACTTAAATAAAACAAAAAAACCTACCTACTAGGTGTATGGATGTAAAGGAGGCGAGAGAGGTGTACCGTGATCGTGCCAAACGGAGAACCGTAATCTTTGCCTACATTTCTGGGTGTAGTATATATTACGTTTATGTTAAAATAATGTCGTGTCGTGGCGGTGTAAGAATATCAACTGCCCCATTTCTTCCCGTGGGTGTCGTAAAAACCGACAGACGGAAACTAACCAGTGCACAGGCAGCAGTATATGCCTGAGAACTCAAAATAATAAGCTGCTGGCTATACTACTATATTTATAATGACATATTGCTCCCAGTTTATTTGTCATTATTGCATTTCATTCTACCATAAAAACTAGAAATATAACGGTGGTTTTGTTGTGTATTTTACGTGCACGTCTTATCGTGCTCGTATATCCAATATCATAATCGATTACTAATGTTACCATTCCTTGTGTCATAATTCCTGATACCTACACCAAGTTAATGCGAATAAAAGACACAAAGCCAGTTCCAAAATTACGGGTAATGAAGATTTATGTGTGTTGTAAAGATTTCTAGTATTATCTCACGCCTCAGACGAAAATTTATCGAACATATTGGCGATATATTAAATATTGACGATGGGCCAAATTAAAAGTACCTTTAACCGACGAGCATGTATGCGTAGATAAAACTAGTTTTTATGGATTTTATCGCGTATATTAACTTTTTTGTATACCCGACGTTTCGAGTACTTTACAGCACACATTATCACGAAGGGAGTTGGCTCTCTGTGCTGTAAAGTGCTCGAAACGTCGGGTATATAAAAATATACGCGATAAATCCGTAATATTATAATGTTTAGTGTTCGCGTAAATATAAGAAATCAATATCTATGCGTAGATATATGGTTGTGATAAAAGCGGGAGAGGTGTGTCAAGATCGTGCCAAATGAAAGTTCATTTTATTGGAAACGAAGCATTCTATCTCAGTTCTTAGGGGTGATATCGTATATGCATTTTGATACTCAATCAAGGACATATGTAGACATGATTAAAACTACTTTTACGGATTTTATCGCGTTTATTTTTGCTTTTAATTACTTTTATTTTTAATTCCCGACGTTTCGGGCGCTTTTCAGCACCCATGGTCACGGGGGACCGAGATGACTGACGTCCCGATGTCATTGTTGAACCCGGAGTACCTTCAGCTTTTTTAATTATTGTTTATGGTCCGATCTATGCAAAATGAACTGACTATGTCTTGAGGTCTTGCAGTGGTATGCTTGGGTTTAGTTTTAACTTTATTGATTATAGGATCCCAAGCAGGTGGTAGTACCCAGCCTCCTTCTCTATTGAAATTAGGATGTTTTTTAATTTCAATAGCCTCACGTATCATCCTTGGTAGGAATCGGTGTTCTTTCGCGAGGATTTGTGGTCTATCAAATCTGATGTAATGGTTGGGGCCGTCCAGGATATGATCACAAACTGCAGACTTCCCAGAACGTTGATGCTTCACATCAGCTATATGTTCTTGTACGCGGGTTCTAATTGATCTTTTTGTTTGTCCTATATAAGAGAGACCACTTTCACAATTAAGCTTGTACACTCCTGCATCTTGTAGAGCATATGACACTTGACGGATGGTAGGAACTGACTAATCTTCTTCGGCGGCTTGTAGAATGTTCTAATAGAAGCTCGCTTCAAGATATAGCCAATCGTCTGTGACACCTCTGACATATGGTAGTACAGCAGGCACACGCTCGACTGTGGCCGGCTTCACTCGGTCACTGTGACGACGGCGCGGAACCCGAAGCTTGTTGTCGTGCAGAACTTGCTTGACGTGCTGAAGCTCGGCGGCCAGGTGTTTGCTGTCACAGATCCCTCGTGCTCTCTGTAACAAACATTTGCCCACGGTAGCTAACTGTGAAGGGTGGTGGTGAGATTCACCGTTTAAATATCGGTTTGTATGGGTCTTTTTCCTATACACAGTGTGACCAATGGTGTTATAATATATATAGTAAATTGAATTTTAGAGTTTATGGAATTAAGATGTTCTAAAAATGCAGTTACTTTGTCTTATGGCAAAATTGTGAAAGTATCGTCTACGTACCGCTTGTGGATCCTTGGTGTAACAGGTGCAGTAAGGAGGGCTTTCTCCTCAAAGTCAAAGTCTCAAAGCGCCCGAAACGTCGGGAATTAAAAATAAAAGTAATTAAAAGCAAAAATAAACGCGATAAAATCCATAAAAGTAGTTTTAATCATGTTTAGTGATCGCGTAAATATAAGAAATCATGACATATGTAGACGTCTATGGGCCACAAAATCTACTTACCCTCAGGTGAACTCCTTTGTCACCTATGATGATTACTTACCTGTTGGATAAGTTTATTTATGTATGTGTATATGTGTATGGTTATGTAAATATACTTAGTTACTTATATATATATATATATATATATATATATATATATATATATAAGTAATCGTGTTCATATTAGGGGGGGGGGGGTTTAATAGGTATTTATTATGTTAAACGTCGCAAATTTAATTCTATTTCTATGAGGAGGCCAATGTTCAGCAGTGGACTTAAAAGGTTGTAATGGTAACTATCATTTACATGTAACCTGATTGTGATCATCATCATGAATAGAGTCAATGACAAGTTCACTGCTGAACATAGTCTTTCGCGCAAAGAAAGCCAGCACGGTGATGTGCCAGGTGCATCCTTCAAATACCTGCCTGCGTGTTTTATACAATATTTTTGAACACGAATGAAATTTATTTTATTGTCTTCTAATCCTACGTTAGGGTTATTATTTCTTTTATTCTCGCACGTACAACGTTTTTCATTAAAGTAATATATAAATTTTAACAAGCTTAGTTTTTTTATACAATACTATAAGAGTCATGGTTATTTACACCACATCTTTGGGTCAAAATGTATGTCTATAAGGCAATATATAGAAAAGGTTTATATTCAGCAGTGCACTTCTGATAGGCCGTGATGAATGATGAATCAATCACTTTATACTTATATAACAACCATTTATACAACAAGTATAGTATGCCATTACAATGTTCTGAAATGTTTCATTTGCAAAATTTGAAAACGTGTTCGAGTAACGCTACGAGTAATTAATTAAAGAATACTTTGAAATTGAAATAAAATAGCTACACATAAAAACTGTGCAAGCGGAAATATTGCAATCTTGGTAAATTAATAAGAAAATTAAAAAAAAAAACGAAAACGATGTCTGATAATGATTGCAAACATATTTGTAACACTATTTAAACTAGGTGATGGGATTCCTTACCTGCCTTAGAGTTCATGTGGGTATGTTTGTTTTGTACAAAAAATTCAAGCATTATTTATAGATCATTGTCATCAATGGTACTTATCACTTAGTAACATTACTTAGTAGCATCTTCTTCGGTTTAAAGATCTTTAATTCTCAATAAGACAATCGTCACCTCCCTCTCTATTGAAATTAGCATGTTTTTTAATTTCAATAGCATCACGTGTCATCCTTGGTAGGAATCGATGTTCTTTCGCGAGGATCCGTGCTATATCAAAGCTGTGGAATTACATCCTCGAAAGAATCATCGATTCCTACTAAGGATGTTAACGTGATGCTATTGAAATTAAAAAACACGCTAATTTCAATAGAGAGGGAGGCTGGGTACTACTACCTGCCTGGGACCCTGTAATTAATAAAATTAAAACTAAACCCAAGCATACCACTGCAAGACTTCAAGACAGAGTAAGTTCATTCTGCATAGATCGGACCATAAACAATAATTAAAAAGCTGAAGATACTCCGGGTTAACATTGACACCGGGACGTCAGTCACCTCAGTCCCCCGTGACCATGGATGATGGAAAACATCCGAAACGTCGGAATTAAAAATAATTTCAAATTAAACGCGATGAAATCCGTAAAAGTAGTTTTAATCAACGTGTAGTGTTCGCGTAAATATAAGAAATCATTAACTAACATGTAGTTAAAATTCGATAAGAATTGTTATACAAGTACCTAACCATTAATATTTGCGAACCACTAAGGTAGAATATGTAGAACGAATTGTAATAATTAAACACCGAGTTTAATAAAATAATAACATCCTCCAGATCAGCCAACGGCACAGGGCAGTATTATAGTGACCAAGTGTATGCGCAAACACAGGTGCACTCCCTATTCCATGGTCCGATGGGACAGTAAACTGACACAACCGGAGAGAGATCAGGCGCAGGACTAACGGCTTTACGTGCTTTCCGAGGCACGAAGGTAAGACACCTCCGGTCGGCTACTAAGAACTTCTTAACGGAACTCAATAAACTGTTTTTTTTGCCCGACCCGGGATTCAAACCCAGGACCTCATGATCAGCAGTCACACTACTAAAACTACTAGACCAATGAGGCACTAGACCAATAAAACACCAAGTCACAGTTGCAACAGTGGTAGAGCCACGCCGCAGCCTTTGCTGTTGCACGCATGGGCCGTCTCAAACCGGGGTGGTACCACGACCTCACAGAAGACCAGCGTGAAGTTCAGGCAGCGTGAATTAGGCTTTCGCGGGTATTTTGTGAAACACACGTATATTACTTTGCTCCGTCATCATTTAATATTTTCGATGTAATATCTAATATCTAATTTTTTTAATTTATATCATTTAAAAGCAGAGAAAAATTACATTAAAATAGTCTATTAGTGATAGTGAATTAATTTGTGATTCGAAAAAAGTAAGCATATACTTTTTTACTTAATTATTGCATACTTCTGCGTCAATAACAGTGCAGTGGGTCGTTCGCTTCCCAATAAGCGCTTTTATCGCTTGAGCTTACTGAACGGTTTAGGATTTATTTTAAGCTATTGCATAGCTTCTATCGCGGGCCTTGAGCATGGGGACCGAATCCAGAAATTTATTCCGCCGTAACGAAAAAACCTCACGCTCCCCACTCCGACGGGCACGGAGGTGTGGCTTGAAGGCCGTGCATTGTCTAACGTCGTTTCTTTTTTCGGCAGTCTTCGACACGGTGTTTGTGTATAAAGTGTTTTGAATATGAATGAACAAAGTGGATTTATTATTAATGAAGAAAGTCACAAAATAATAGTGAAATAATAGATGATGAGTGAGTACTCTGTATACATACATTTTATTATTATCACAAATGCAGTACTAATTTTGAATTGAAAATATAATACTGCTATAAAGATAACCAAAATTTTTGATATTAAAATGAGCGATATTAAAAGTAGCCCTCTTTATATACACACAAACACACACACGCGTATAGTTTAAATTCTCAATATATATATATATATATATATATATATATATATATATATATATATATATATATATATATATATATATATATATATTAGAGATGGGCCAAAATTCAAAGTTTCAAATTAATATTTAAAAGATTCTCTTTTATTCAAAGTAATATTTAAAAGAGCTGATACTGAACTGTGATTCTTTCTAAAACTAGATTGAATCACACAGGTAGTACTTGGTTACGTTCTAGATATGGTGAAATTTGATAAAGAACGCATCTTTCAACTATTTTAGATAGTGCAGGAAGAATGCTTATTGGTCTTATATCAGAAAGATTATCCACCATTGATTTTTTAGGAATGGGAGTGACGATGGCACATTTCCAAGATTCTGGAAATATTCCTTAGAATATAGATTTATTGACTATCGCTACTATTGTTGACAAAGAATATGGAAGCGTAAGTTTTAACATCAACATGGAGATGCCATCAGTTCCGGTCGCATTACTAGCTGTAAAAGCAATTATACTTTTCACTAACGTTTCATTTACGGCTACAAATTGAAATTCGATATCAGAGTGTTAAAGTGATTCGATTACGATTCGATCTTTTGTCGGGAGGTGCACATGATATGATGTTTATAAAGTGATTATTAAGTGAATCAGGGTCAAGAAGATGGTCCGGTATGGAACGGTTTTTTACGGCTGGTGAAATTCGTTTTATGTGACGCCACGTCTGAGAAGGATTTGATCTATTATTATTGACAAACCTAGTAAAATATGCCTGCTTTTCTAGAGTAACTGTTCGGTTATATTAGTTGCGCAGATCGCGTTAAAATTGCATACTACTTTCTGATTTTATAGTTTTGGCCCGGTGGCAAGCCTTGTCACGAATTGACTTCATTTTTCTAAGAGTATCAGTCATCTGTGGGGCAGGGGGTAGTTTAAAAGTGCTTTTACGAACAGGGTCGAATGAGTCCATCAAGTGAATGACGCGATTGTTAAAGGTATTTACCATATTATCGATACTATCTTGTACTAGTACCAGCTCCCATGGCGTGTATTTAGCAGCATTGTTTATAGCAATTGTGTTCTCAGCTAGAGGTCTGTATGAAATTATACGACATTTAGATTTTTGAATCGCGAGCGGAAATTTCGCTGAAATCAGTCCATGATTGCTAAGATCATCATTATGTGTCACCTCCACAAAAATGGGCTTAAGATGTGTCCTAGTAAAGATAACATCAATCAGGGTACTCGTAGTAGAAGTGATTCGTGTAGGCTGGTTCACGATTTGATGGAGGTTAAATGTATCAGTAAGGGTCTTGAGACAATTAGGCGTATATGGAAGGCCGTCGTTGTTTAGACAATCAATGTTCAGGTCACCAACAAGAAATAATTGTTCATATTGCGCTATAAAAAACGAAAGAGACTCGTACCAACAGTCTATAGCTGAACCAACACTCACTGATTCAGGACGATACGCCGAACCAAATACAGCAGTCTCACTACCTATTTTAACATTAAACCATATCTGTTCAAGTTCCCCAGGGGGGTTATCTAAGCGCTTTGCACGTAAGTTAGATTTTATGTAAGCACCAACACCACCAACACGACTAATACGAGGGTTGTGCAGCAGTCTGTAGCCGGAAATTGAATACAAGTCAATATTGGAACGATAATGAAGCCAAGTCTCGCTAAGACATAGTATATCAAGATCCTTAATTTGGATACTTTGATTAAGTTTCTCAAAACCGGTATTTAGCGAACGTACATTCAAAATACCTAATGGAAAATACTTTCTTTGTTTTCCTTTACCCATAAAATAACATAAGCTTTTATCAAAGTAAACTTAAACCAAGTGAACACAAAAATAAAATAAACAAATAAGTGGAAGATATGACTAAACTAGGTTAACTAAGCAATCATTATTTTTGATGAGCACGGGAGTAGCACCTTCAACTTTGCGAGCGTACACATTTCCTCTCTTGACCCAAATAAACTTAAAATATTTCTCCTTGCTTACTCTTCAAGCCTCTCTGAATAATGCTTTACAATCAGGTGAAATATGTTCAGACATATGTTTTATTAGTAGCACCATCAATATTTAGGTGTTTCGAGTTTAGTTTGCAACTTTGAGTTTTATTAAACTTATTAACGGCTTCAAGGATACGATCACGAATACGCGGCGACGTCAGTGTCACTAATACGGAACAGCTCGAATTCGAACAGCAGCTTGATCCATCTTAGCCACACGGCGACAGGCACGAATGTCGCTGTCCGCAATCGGCGAGTTAATTGTGTTGCAAATGGTGTGAAATAATCCAAACAGATCCTCGCTGGCTTTTTCCTGTATGCCGTTAATTTCCAAGTTATTGTCTCTAGAGATTTTTTCAATGGTAGACAGTCGACCATTGAGGGTATAAACTTCTTTTTTAAGTTTTAAAGTCTGAGTCTGTAAATCTTTAATTTCTTTGTATTTTTGTTCTACCTTTACTTTCAAATCCGCCTGTTCAGTAGCTAAAAAGTCAGTAGCTTGCGTCAGCTCGTTTTTGAAGTCATTGAGGGCTAAATTAATCTCCTGAGATATTATTGCTTTGATATCCTCCAGAATAGTTAATCGTAATTTGCGAAAAATTGGTGATGTGTCCGATAATTTATTATCAAGTAAGTCGCCGATTTTTTCTAAAGTTGCTGGTAGTGGGCTGACCTCCCGCCTGTTAGACTTGGCGCGCACTTTTACATTTAAATTACTTGCCAATTCTTCTGTCTCCTTCTCCATACAGCCTTCTGAGTACATTGTGTTGCCGCGAATGGGAGTGTTCTGGTTATCACTCTTAGGTTGACGATTTTTACATGCATGACATATCCACACAGCTTTACGTTCTTTGTCCAACGAAATGAAAGTTTTTTGACTAATCGTGGCACAGTCCAAATCATATTTTAGTTTATATGAACAACAACATATAAACTGTCGATTAGTTATTTTATTCTGACAACCAGCACATTTCCCAGTAGAAGACATCTCGGTTCGTTTAAAATAATTAAAAGACGTGTGGCACTCGGGGATTGCCGCGGTAAAGCTATTGCATAGCGATTTCTTATATTTACGCGAACACTATACATGATTAAAACTACGTTTACGGATTTTATCGCGTTTATTTTTACTTTTTATTTACTTTTATTTTTTAATTCCCGACGTTTCGGGCGCTTTCCAGTCCCCCGTGACCATGGGTGCTGGAAAGCGCGCGAAACGTCGGGAATTAAAAATAAAAGTAAATAAAAAGTAAAAATAAACGCGATAAAATCCGTAAAAGTAGTTTTAATCATCTATTGCATAGCATTTTGTATCAACTTATGAAATTATAATTATTAATATAAGGACTACGTAAATATTCAGTACAGCAAGATTGGAAGAAAAATGACGTCTAAATATTTTTTCGTATTTAGTAAACGAATAACTAGTTGGTAAATTAATCATGATATATATCTTTTTTTTTCGCCAGAGACTAAAATGATACTGCTTTTTTTCGTAACTGCAGATTCTGTGGATTTATTTCATTATTTTGAACAATATACGAAATTTAAGTGACTAAAATTAAATCTAATCTGAACCAGAATCATAAAAACTGTATTATTCGTGCTAAACGAATCTAATAAATATCTGTTATTTTTGTCTCCTGCGAAAAAAACAGACTATAGGAGTCTATCGAATACCTACATAAACAAAATATCACCTATAAATAAAATATTACAAAGCGGAATAACTAATAAGAGTGGCAACGTCGCACTATACAAAGAATTGCGTAGGTGGCACAAGTCGCGGGCTCGAACTCATTGGTGGGTGCGGCCAAAAAGCACGTTGTCTCACCTGGCATCGTGCCACTCGTACTAAATTATTAGGCGCTGCGTTATCGCTTTATACTATACCTCTATGGCTCTATAGATACCTAATATAGATTGCTTATTTTATTATGTTTAGTTTTCCCCGGGTGGTCATGCAGCGATCACTCAAGAGTTCACGACGCCGAAGTATGAACTGGAACTTATAATTTATATATATATATATATATATATATATATTAGATATATATATATATATATATATATTAGAGATGGGCCAAAATTCGGTACAAGAAAAATAATACCTACTTGCACTTATTTTAACAGAAATATAAGGTGCTTCTAAACTACAATATGCCATGGCTGCAGCTGGTGGTTCTACTCATGATACTGTACCACTTTCCCCAAGGAACCCATAGTCAACTCTCAAAAAAAAAATTGCACTTTGTATGGAAATTGGTCAGCTGATTGGCCAAGTCTCCATACAAACAACCTTGGCATATATTTTAGAAGCACCTTATATAACAACATTAGATAATGTAAAATAAAAGATATTATTTTTACTCATTCATGGTCAATTATTTATTTATTTATTTCGGAACATTGTAAATGTAAACCTTATATTAAATCGGTTACTATCTTATCATTAATCTTAATCTTAGTTCTTAACCTTAATCTTAGTTAATTAGTTATGAATCTTAGAAATCCCTGCCTAATTAATAATTAGCCATATTACAAAAATGAAATAAACTTTGTATTCTCCAAGTAAACATCTGGATAGGAGTCCGTAAATTAAATAAAAAAAATAATGTTTTTGATTCAACATTCATTAACCTCAAGTATTTTTTATTATAATTAAAGGGTATTTGTTTTCAACAATCATATTAAACCAACTTTTCTTGTCTATCTAGTCATATTTAAAATTTACCAGAGTCAGGTTATGGTGCAAAAACACCAAAGATCTGCCTTATCTGGCAGAAGTTTGTTACGTTTTTTTCGTAGGTATATGTTTCCCGCGGTGTGCGGGCGGGGTATTTGAAGTAAATGCGTAAACAAGTCACGACGCGTCGCTCTCGAGAAAGCGTGCGAAAATGAACCGAAGTTCGGCCGAAGTTCGGATTCGGTTCAAATCACATTCGGCCCATCTCTAATATATATATCACAATAGGTAGGCAGAACTAATTACAATTATTATATAACTATTATAAATGCGAAAGTTTGGATGGATAGATGTATGTTACTCAATCACGCCAGAACAGCTGAAGGGATCTGGATGATATTTAACTCAGAGATAGGTTATACCTAGTCTGGAATAACACATTTGATACCGTTTATTCAGGTATTTCGTTCCTGTGGGATAATTTTCGAGTTCACGCGATTGAAGCCGTTGGCAACAGCTAGTACGGAAATAAACTGCGATGACTGTTCCAGTTCATACTTCGGCGTCGTGAACTCTTGAGTGATCGCTGCATGACCACCCGGGGAAAACTAAACATAATAAAATAAGCAATCTATATTAGGTATCTATAGAGCCATAGAGGTATAGTATAAAGCGATAACGCAGCGCCTAATAATTTAGTACGAGTGGCACGATGCCAGGTGAGACAACGTGCTTTTTGGCCGCACCCACCAATGAGTTCGAGCCCGCGACTTGTGCCACCTACGCAATTCTTTGTATAGTGCGACGTTGCCACTCTTATTAGTTATTCCGCTTTGTAATATTTTATTTATAGGTGATATTTTGTTTATGTAGGTATTCGATAGACTCCTATAGTCTGTTTTTTTCGCAGGAGACAAAAATAACAGATATTTATTAGATTCGTTTAGCACGAATAATACAGTTTTTATGATTCTGGTTCAGATTAGATTTAATTTTAGTCACTTAAATTTCGTATATTGTTCAAAATAATGAAATAAATCCACAGAATCTGCAGTTACGAAAAAAAGCAGTATCATTTTAGTCTCTGGCGAAAAAAAAGATATATATCATGATTAATTTACCAACTAGTTATTCGTTTACTAAATACGAAAAAATATTTAGACGTCATTTTTCTTCCAATCTTGCTGTACTGAATATTTACGTAGTCCTTATATTAATAATTATAATTGCATAAGTTGATACAAAATGCTATGCAATAGATGATTAAAACTACTTTTACGGATTTTATCGCGTTTATTTTTACTTTTTATTTACTTTTATTTTTAATTCCCGACGTTTCGCGCGCTTTCCAGCACCCATGGTCACGGGGGACTGGAAAGCGCCCGAAACGTCGGGAATTAAAAAAATAAAAGTAAATAAAAAAGTAAAAATAAACGCGATAAAATCCGTAAACGTAGTTTTAATCATGTATAGTGTTCGCGTAAATATAAGAAATCGCTATGCAATAGCTTTACCGCGGCAATCCCCGAGTGCCACACGTCTTTTAATTATTTTAAACGAACCGAGATGTCTTCTACTGGGAAATGTGCTGGTTGTCAGAATAAAATAACTAATCGATAGTTTATATGTTGTTGTTCATGTAAAATAAAATATGATTTGGACTGTGCCACGATTAGTCAAAAAACTTTCATTTCGTTGGACAAAGAACGTAAAGCTGTGTGGATATGTCATGCATGTAAAAATCGTCAACCTAAGAGTGATAACCAGAACACTCCCATTCGCGGCAACACAATGTACTCAGAAGGCTGTATGGAGAAGGAGACAGAAGAATTGGCAAGTAATTTAAATGTAAAAGTGCGCGCCAAGTCTAACAGGCGGGAGGTCAGCCCACTACCAGCAACTTTAGAAAAAAATCGGCGACTTACTTGATAATAAATTATCGGACACATCACCAATTTTTCGCAAATTACGATTAACTATTCTGGAGGATATCAAAGCAATAATATCTCAGGAGATTAATTTAGCCCTCAATGACTTCAAAAACGAGCTGACGCAAGCTACTGACTTTTTAGCTACTGAACAGGCGGATTTGAAAGTAAAGGTAGAACAAAAATACAAAGAAATTAAAGATTTACAGACTCAGACTTTAAAACTTAAAAAAGAAGTTTATACCCTCAATGGTCGACTGTCTACCATTGAAAAAATCTCTAGAGACAATAACTTGGAAATTAACGGTATACAGGAAAAAGCCAGCGAGGATCTGTTTGGATTATTTCACACCATTTGCAACACAATTAACTCGCCGATTGCGGACAGCGACATTCGTGCCTGTCGCCGTGTGGCTAAGATGGATCAAGCTGCTGTTCGAATTAGAGCTGTTCCGTATTAGTGACACTGACGTCGCCGCGTATTCGTGATCGTATCCTTGAAGCCGTTAATAAGTTTAATAAAACTCAAAGTTGCAAACTAAACTCGAAACACCTAAATATTGATGGTGCTACTAATAAAACATATGTCTGAACATATTTCACCTGATTGTAAAGCATTATTCAGAGAGGCTTGAAGAGTAAGCAAGGAGAAATATTTTAAGTTTATTTGGGTCAAGAGAGGAAATGTGTACGCTCGCAAAGTTGAAGGTGCTACTCCCGTGCTCATCAAAAATAATGATTGCTTAGTTAACCTAGTTTAGTCATATCTTCCACTTATTTGTTTATTTTATTTTTGTGTTCACTTGGTTTAAGTTTACTTTGATAAAAGCTTATGTTATTTTATGGGTAAAGGAAAACAAAGAAAGTATTTTCCATTAGGTATTTTGAATGTACGTTCGCTAAATACCGGTTTTGAGAAACTTAATCAAAGTATCCAAATTAAGGATCTTGATATACTATGTCTTAGCGAGACTTGGCTTCATTATCGTTCCAATATTGACTTGTATTCAATTTCCGGCTACAGACTGCTGCACAACCCTCGTATTGGTCGTGGTGGTGGTGTTTGTGCTTACATAAAATCTAATTTACGTGCAAAGCGCTTAGATAACCCCCCCTGGGGAACTTGAACAGATATGGTTTAATGTTAAAATAGGTAGTGAGACTGCTGTATTTGGTTCGGCGTATCGTCCTGAATCAGTGAGTGTTGGTTCAGCTATAGACTGTTGGCACGAGTCTCTTTCGTTTTTTATAGCGCAATATGATCAATTATTTCTTGTTGGTGACCTGAACATTGATTGTCTAAACAACGACGGCCTTCCATATACGCCTAATTGTCTCAAGACCCTTACTGATACATTTAACCTCCATCAAATCGTGAACCAGCCTACACGGATCACTTCTACTACGAGTACCCTGATTGATGTTATCTTTACTAGGACACATCTTAAGCCCATTTTTGTGGAGGTGACACATAATGATGATCTTAGCAATCATGGACTGATTTCAGCGAAATTTCCGCTCGCGATTCAAAAAATCTAAATGTCGTATAATTTCATACAGACCTCTAGCTGAGAACACAATTGCTATAAACAATGCTGCTAAATACACGCCATGGGAGCTGGTACTAGTACAAGATAGTATCGATAATATGGTAAATACCTTTAACAATCGCGTCATTCACTTGATGGACTCATTCGACCCTGTTCGTAAAAGCACTTTTAAACTACCCCCTGCCCCACAGATGACTGATACTCTTAGAAAAATGAAGTCAATTCGTGACAAGGCTTGCCACCGGGCCAAAACTATAAAATCAGAAAGTAGTATGCAATTTTAACGCGATCTGCGCAACTAATATAACCGAACAGTTACTCTAGAAAAGCAGGCATATTTTACTAGGTTTGTCAATAATAATAGATCAAATCCTTCTCAGACGTGGCGTCACATAAAACGAATTTCACCAGCCGTAAAAAACCGTTCCATACCGGACCATCTTCTTGACCCTGATTCACTTAATAATCACTTTATAAACATCATATCATGTGCACCTCCCGACAAAAGATCGAATCGTAATCGAATCACTTTAACACTCTGATATCGAATTTCAATTTGTAGCCGTAAATGAAACGTTAGTGAAAAGTATAATTGCTTTTACAGCTAGTAATGCGACCGGAACTGATGGCATCTCCATGTTGATGTTAAAACTTACGCTTCCATATTCTTTGTCAACAATAGTGGCGATAGTCAATAAATCTATATTCTAAGGAATATTTCCAGAATCTTGGAAATGTGCCATCGTCACTCCCATTCCTAAAAAATCAATGGTGGATAATCTTTCTGATATAAGACCAATAAGCATTCTTCCTGCACTATCTAAAATAGTTAAAAGATGCGTTCTTTATCAAATTTCACCATATCTAGAACGTAACCAAGTACTACCTGTGTGATTCAATCTAGTTTTAGAAAGAATCACAGTTCAGTATCAGCTCTTTTAAATATTACTGATATTCTTGCTACGTCCAATGAGGGTAAGGGAACAATTATGGTTCGGCTAGACTTCTCTGTGGATATATCTGTTCTATTGACAAAATTAAAATACTATGGTTTCACAGAATCGGCCTGCACCTGGTTTCAATCTTATTTCCATAATCGCTGCCAAAAAGTGCAGTGTTTGAATAGCAAAGGAGTTCTAAATGTCTCCAACACGCTCCCCCCTTAATAAAGGTGTTATCCAGGGTTCAATACTTACCCACATTATTCGCAATTTACACGGCCAACGTTACTAAAGCTATAACTCACTCGAAAATTCACTTATATGCAGATGACAGCCAAGTATATGTTCACACAACGCCAATTGATGAGGAGGTTGCTGTTGCTATTTCCAAGTTAAACAAAGATCTTGATTCTATTGCGGAGTGGTCTTTGAAACATGGCCTGGTACTTAATCCCTTAAAGAGTGTCACCATTACCCTTTGAACAAAGCACCAGGTAAAAACGATTAATGAACGGAAGTCTCCTGTTAAGATGTTTGACACTGTCATACCTTACGAGAGTTGTGTTCGCAATTTAGGTCTCCCCATGGATGAGAATTTAAAATTTGAGCAACATGTTCAGACTAAAATCGGTAAATGCTATGGTTCGTTAAAAACTTTGTATAAAATTCGCTCATTTCTAAAACGTGACATAAGACTGCTGCTTTGTAACAGTTTAGTACTATGCCACCTTCATTATTGTGATATTGTTTATGGTCCATGCTTATTAAAAAAACTGTGAAGAATGTGCAGAGAGTGCAGAACGCATGTATGTGTTTTTGTTTTAATATACCGAAAAGGGAGAGGATTATACCTTATTTAGTCAGCAATGGCATTTTAAATATGTGCAATACTACTAAATTAAAATATGCGTGCTTTCTGCACACTCTGCATCACGCAAAGTCTCCAAGATATCTGTATGATAAGATAGCCGTTGAAAAAAAAAAGTTTGCTTTCAGTCAGAGAAAATAGTCATCGGCTTCCACTACCCAGGATTAGCCTCGCTGGAGCCAGGGGGTGTTTTAAATTTGCCGCTGCTAAAATTTGGAACGATTTGCCACCACCAGTCCGATCTACCCTATTTCCGTCTACCTTCCGACAAAGATGCCGCAAGTGGCTTATTCAAAAACAGTCCCTGGCTCTATGTGGCTTTGATACCCCCTCAAATTATACAACTTTTTTTTTTGTATTTAGAAAGTATAATTTATTAATTATTTTATTTTTATTCTTACTTATTTATTGTAGATACGTGTATTTCATCAATTGCCTAAGACCCTGTATGAATTATGCGCAAAGGCTGTGGCAGAATAGCAGGAGTAATAGGTTTCCCGTTACAACTGAGTCACAGACCGTTTTGTCACAACTTAAAAGTTATTATTATATTTATATTATAGTTAGTAAGCTCTCTATTTAAATTTTAACATTGTATTTTTGTGTGGCAAATAAATACTTTTTATTTATTTATTTATTTATTTACTTTGCTTCTGCGTTTCGTCTGGTGAGTGCAGGTGGCCGGAGGCCCTATCCTCCCCCCTCCCCATTAACATGATAGCGGAATTAAATGAAAGATTACTGCAGGAGGGTACCAGCACCCCAGGAGAATCTCTCGCTGGGCATCCACGACCAAGCTACTCAACTCCTGAGCGTGGGTACTCAGGAAGCCTCGCATATTATGGGGGGAGGCAAAATTTGCGTGTATGTCAGAGAGGGCATCTGTTTCCGACGTTTCGGTAGCCTTGAAGGTACCTGTCCATCTTATGACTGCGCGTAGACAGCGACGACCATTCTCGCGTCTACGGGTGCCTCTATAGATCCCATAGCTGTAATTCCGAAACAGACCGACTCATCGACCACATCCAGATGGCTACAGACTCTGTGCTACAGATACCATCCGCAGAGGTTGTGATACTTGGAGATTTTAATGCCCACCGCGCTGAATGGCTTTGTTCTCG
Source organism: Parnassius apollo (assembly GCA_907164705.1). NCBI lineage: Eukaryota > Metazoa > Arthropoda > Insecta > Lepidoptera > Papilionidae > Parnassius > Parnassius apollo. The sequence goes on along the minus strand of CAJQZP010001419.1, from coordinate 27,160 downwards.
TTTAACCGATCATACGGGTAGATCTGTTTATGACTTTGCTTTGGCATAATATGGTCTGAAACTACTTGTTACCTCGCCGATGTGGAAGATCATCTACCTTCCCTGTTGAACCTTCTGGTGACCTCTCATCCGGACGGATATCAGGTCTCCGTCGATGCCCCTCTTGCTCCTCAGACCATTGTCTGATCTAGAGTACGGTGCCACTCACGCGGTTGCATACGATTGCCGCCGAGTTTGGCATTATAAGTCAGTAGACTGGTATGGGATGCGATCTTTTTTTCATCCTAACTTTGGGGGCGCATTTGCTTCTCGCCGGATTATCCCAGCGTTGTTGCTGATTCTGTGTGGTGCTACAGGGGATGGAACTTTTTATTCCATCATCTGTGGTTCCTATCGGAGGTAGAACCAAGGCTTGGTTTGGTTGCTCCTGCAAAATTGCACTATGTCATAAGCTGGAGTGCTACCATACCTGGGCTCGCGCATCTACATCTTGGGATGCAAACACCAGCACCCTTAAAAAGAAGTACAATTCTGCCTACAGGTCCTTCAAAAGTGTCATTGTCAATGCAAAGTCAGAGCACATCGGCAGAATTACTGAGAAACTAGTTCGTCTTCCTACGGAAACACGTGCATTCTGGTCCCTCGCCAAGGCTGTTCAAGGGTACTTCTGCCAGCCACCTCTCCCATTTCTGCACAGGGAGGACGACTCACTGGCCCATGCCGCAAAGGACAAAGCCGATCTGCTGGGCTCCCTCTTTGCGTCCAACTCGACCCGACCATCCCACGGAGTGGGTGCTCCATGCAGGATGTCCTGTTTACCCAACACTCAGTGCGCAGAGTGCTCCTCTCCATGGACGTCAACAAGTCGAGTGCGGCGGATGGCGTCCCTCCTATTGTGCTGAAGACGTGTGCTCCAGAGATGGCACCGGTTTTAACGCGTCTTTTACGGTACTCCTACTTCTTCCGCGTAGTCCTGAAATCGTGGAAGACAGCCCACGTGCACCCGATCCCTAAAAAATGTAACCGCTCTGATCCATCCAACTATAGGCCTATCGTCATCACCTCCATGTTCTCTAAAATAATGGAATCCATTTTTAATAGCCAGCTCATGCGGTACCTTGAAGATCACCAGCTGATTAGTGACGGTTTCTTCCTCGCACAACTTCTTTGTGGAATCGACTACAACCAGAGATTTTTCCGGACCGATACGACTTAGGGACCTTTAAGAAAAGAGCCTACTTCTTTTTAAAAGGCCGGCAACGCATCTGCAATTCCCCTGGTGTTGCAGTTTCTCATGGGCGGCGGTAATCACTTACCATCAGGTAAGCCGTATGCTCGCTTACCCCCCTCTCCTATAAACAAAGATTATCAATATTATTACCAACAAAAGCCTATAATTCTTTCGTGCTTTGAAAACTGTAATCGAATGGACAAACAGAAGCTGGCAACTTATTCGACTCCTCTGTTGTACGCATGGCGAACGAATTATATTGACGCATTTATGTAGTACAGCTATGCTGTACGAGCGTATAAAAACAGCTTAATTCTGCTGTGTTTCGTATGGCGAGTATAGACCCTTTTTACAGCAAACGATGCCATCATCTCAGTCCTCAGAGGTGACAAGGCATCTGATAGACGTCTATGAGCGTCAGCATTCACTTGCCATCATATGGACTGTGTGCTCCTTCGTCACCCTTATTCTATTTAAAAAAAATCAAATTCTTAAAAAGCAGGTTGGAGTGTTAGTTGATTTATATTTGTTTGCTACTCGAGAAAATTGCACAAGGACTTTAAAATAAATATCCCCTCCGGGGTAATTAATACTGACCGCAACGCTCCGCTGTATCTCATTAATTTTTATTTATTTATTTTTATTTTAATAAGGATAACAACAGCGTATATCACTAAATCCAATTTCAAATTTACTTCAAGTATGCCAATAACAGTTATCCACATATTAAATATAAGGGTAAGCTAGGTACAATTATAATGAATAAAAACGATGGAAATTAAACAATTTAAAACAACTTAATAAAATAACAGTAATAAAATTAAGTAGTTTTAGGTTTACTAACACTAACATATTAGGTCTTACTGATAAATTGATATGTGATTTACTTTTCGAGTTAATTTTATAATTCATTTATTTATATCATGGCAAAATATATTCTATATATCATTAAGTATATACATACAAGTATATGTACACACCAATGTACATAAATATTTTAAAATATATTAAAATATATAAATAGTTCACTTGACATAGCTACCTAAAGTAAGTGTTTCTTCATAATGTAGCTTACCGGCATCCATAAAGGTAAATTAAACAACAGAAGCTGTGTTTAATATGCATATACGTACCTTGTTTCTAGAATCACTTTCACTGCCTATAAAGGGATCGATGGTATTAAATGTTTTGTTATAATTTGATAGCAAACGTGTTGATATACTATTTTTACCATAAAGTGTGGAATGACGAGGTATAACTAAATAAAGTTGTCTTGGTGATTATTCAGTAAATCCGGGCAATCAATACCATCGCGTAAGATATCGTATAGAAATCCCATATCTAACAGTTTACGTCTTTCTTCAAGCGTAAGAAGGTTATAGTGTCGGCAGTCATCTAAATATGATGAGCTTTTATGTTTAAATGTTTATCTTCTTTTATGTTTTAACATTTAATTTTATTTAAGTCTATTTTGAATTGACTAAGGAATGTTAAAACTCTAATGTCGTGTAAATATCTACAATTTAAACTTCAACGTACATTTTTCTAACCTAAGTTTGAATTTTTTTCTCCATATTTATATGGAATATAAAATTTTATCTATTCAACAAAAAATAATCAATAAAACGGTCCACAATTAACGAAAATATCGCGTAACAAACATACAAAATAAGAACATATTATTTGATATCCTCCATCTTCATCTTTGTTTTCAACTAAAACCGAAGTTTTTTTCTAATGTATTTGGTCTTTAGGGAGAGAAAACATCAAACCTTAGAAATATAAAGTTGTCAATTAAGTTCAGATCAAGAAATTAAATTAAATTCTTAATGGTTTCATTAGCACAGCAGCTTTGATCTTTTTTAACACGTATTCATGGGTGATTTACAGCATCTATAATTAATTTTGTTTTTACACAATAATTTTATTTGTTTAGACTTATGGGTTTGAAAAATTTATGAAGTATTACAATGTCACCTTAATCGAATATTTTTGAATATTCAAACTTACACGACTGACAAACCAAACCGAAAACCTAAAAGAACCAATAAAATTTAACCCATACAATGTTGACTTAAACATCACTGCAACGAATATTTACTGAAAGACTATTTCCTTAAACTGGTTGAACTGCCTCCGTTTTACCGGTGTAACGGTAATTGCCTCACTTCCACATTGTTATGGAAAGAAAACTGGCACATTATCAGTTCCGCTGGCCTCGCACCGAACTGAATTTATATCCTCCATCAGTAGCGGCAGTTGAAACCAGATGTGCCATAGCAATAGCCTTACCTCGGATTTTAGCAGAGATTTGAATAAGATTCTTCGTTAGAATAAAAATTTTAAGCAATACTAACCTCTATTGTTTTACATAATGATTTCTTATATTTACGCGAACACTATACATGATTAAAACTACTTTTACGGATTTTATCGCGTTTATTTTTACTTTTTATTTACTTTTATTTTTAATTCCCGACGTTTCGGGCACTTTCCAGCACCCATGGTCACGGGGGACTGAGATGACTGACGTCCCGATGTCATTGTTAAACCCGGAGTACCTTCAGCTTTTTTAATTATTGTTTATGGTCCGATCTATGCAAAATGAACTGACTATGTCCTGAGGTCTTGCAGTGGTATGCTTGGGTTTAGTTTTAATTTTATTGATTATAGGATCCCAAGCAGGTGGTAGTACCCAGCCTCCTTCTCTATTGAAATTAGGATGTTTTTTAATTTCAATAGCCTCACGTAACATCCTTGGTAGGAATCGGTGTTCTTTCGCGAGGATTTGTGGTCTATCAAATCTGATGTAATGGTTGGGTCCGTCTAGGATATGATCACAAACTGCAGACTTCCCGGAACGTTGATGCTTCACATCAGCTATATGTTCTTTTACGCGGGTCCTAATTGATCTTTTTGTTTGTCCTATATAAGAGAGACCACATTCACAATCAAGCTTGTACACTCCTGCATCTTGTAGAGGAATATGACACTTGACGGATGGTAGGAACTGACTAATCTTCTTCGGCGGCTTGTAGAATGTTCTAATAGAAGCTCGCTTCAAGATATAGCCAATCTTGTCTGTGACACCTCTGACATATGGTAGTACAGCAGGCACACGCTCGACTGTGGTCGGCTTCACTCGGTCACTGTGACGTAGGCGCGGGTCCCGAAGCTTGTTGTCGTGCAGAACTTGCTTGACGTGCTGTAGCTCGGCGGCCAGGTGTTTGCTGTCACAGATCCCTGATGATATTCGGTATGGTATGGAGAAACAAAAGCTTACTGTTCTCACGTTGCTTGATTTTAGTAACGCATTTAATACTGTAGATTTTGATATCTTGTTAAGCATCCTACGCTCTCTCAACATATCTCCAACTGTAGTTGACTGGTTTCGAAGTTACTTGTTTGGTCGCCGACAGCGAATTCAGGTGCAAGAGGTTTTTTCCACCTGGATTACTACAGCTGCTGGTGTACCACAAGGTGGCGTGTTGTCTCCTTTCCTTTTTGCAATTTTTATTAACTCTATAAGTCATAATTTGTCCTCTTCCTACCACTTGTATGCTGATGATCTCCAAATCTATACTCAGTCCTCTCTTGAAGATCTATCTAAAGCAGTTGACACTATGAACGCTGATCTGACTTGTATTTCGAATTGGAGTAAATGTTATGGTTTAACGATTAATCCTAAGAAAACTCAGGTCATTGTCATCGGTAGTTCTAGATTAATTGGTAAAATTGACTGGTCTTCCCTACCCCCTATTATACTAGACTGCACTCTAATCCCTTACAGTAACAAGGTTAAAAACCTGGGGTTGTATCTTGACTCCTGTATGTCTTGGACCTCACAGGTTAATGAGGTCAGTAGAAAAATGTTTGCTGCGTTAAGCTCTTTACGTAGATTACGTAATTTCCTTCCCACAGCAACTAAAATTACGCTCGCCCAGTCTCTTATTCTGCCTATCCTTGACTATGCTGATATTTGCTATCTTGACATTACCGAGGAGCAGCTTAATAAGCTTGAGCGCATTCAAAATGTATGCATTAGATTTATATTTGGGCTTCGCAAATATGATCATATCTCCGAATTTCGCAAACAGCTCAAATGGCTCCCGATCCGCCTTCGCAGGAATACTCACATTCTCTCCGCGTTGTATAGTGTGCTGTTTAATCCTTCTACTCCTCTTTATTTAAAAAACCGTTTCCAGTATCTTTCTCTTACCCATAATCGGTTCCTTCGATCCTCCATCAATCTTTCTCTCTCTACACCTTTGCACTCTTCTTCCTTTTTCAAGAAATCCTTCACCGTAACCGCTGTGCGATTGTGGAACTCCTTACCTCTCCATATTCGTCGTGCTAAATCTCTTCACTCTTTCAAAATTCTTGTTAAATCGTATTATTTTGAACGCTATTAGATAAATTACTTTACCTTTCTCTTACTCTTTTCATTTAATCTATTATATGATATTTTATATATAACTTTCACTTACTTTTATTTGTATGTATTGTTGTATTTTTTTTATTATTTTGTATGCCCCCCCTCTATTTGTAACTTTTGTTTGCATCATTACTCTACGCAAAGGTTGTCTGGAAGAAATCATTTTCAGTGATAAGACCGCCTATTGTACATACTTAATTAGTTGTAACTATATTTATGTTTCTGTATTGTGGTGTACAAAAAAGGATAAATAAATAAATAAATAAATAAATCCCTCGTGCTCTCTGTAACAAAAATTTGCCCACGGTAGCTAACTGTGAAGGATGGTGGTGAGATTCACCGTTTAAATATCGGTTTGTATGGGTCCTTTTCCTATACTCTATTGTTCTTTTAAATCTTACATTTATTTAAGAAGTTGTTCCTATGCTGGTTATGCCAGTTCTATAATTGCTTTATCGTCCCATGTGTGTCGTAATAGGCGATAGAGGAAAATGGAAACAAGTGATGGCAGCAGCATATTCCTCATAACAACTCAAAATGATAAAAAAAACTGCGGTTGCTAACGCACCAACCACGCGTGATAACTAATTGTACAATCTAGGGGACGGCCAATGTTTAGCAGTGGAATGTTATAGGCTGTAATGGATGGGTAAATAAATAAAAAAGTATTTATCTGTAATATTAAAATAACTGGCTTGTTTTAAGCTCAGGGGATTATGTAAAAAAATGTCTGCCTGTATATCCGGGCTATTATTCTAAAATGCTAAATCAATTGTGATAAATGAGAGATGAGGTGAGAGAGCAATGTGAAGAGAGAACTAGGGTATATTTTATTCAATTTTATCTGAAAACTTGAGAGTTTCTTTATTTTTTGAGAAATTATTTTAAAATTTTTATATAATACTGGCTGGCACCCACAGAAGAAATAATTGTTAAAATATTGCTTAATTAGGAACGATAAAACATTCATTGAAGTTGAATGATATCTAATTTTTTAATAAATTTTTCGGTACGATATGCGAGCCATCTAGTGTAACATAATAATACTGTGCCTAATTTTATCATTACCATATCAGTTATTGAGTCCCACCAACTGCTTTTTTATGATGGTTGGCAATTTCCAATTTGTGCGGTTAACCGTGAATTTTCTGCCAAATATATTGTAATAATGATTGTTGCTGAAGGTTCTGTGGAGCATTATGATTTAGGAATCTCCAATAAAAGAACCTAATTGAAGAACCTATTCTTTTTCTAGAAGGCAATGAACATGAACAAATCTTCCGATGTTGCAACTGCAATACAATAACTAATGGTATTTGCTAATAGGCAACTGCCTACTAGCAAACACCACCAGGTGAGTCGCATGCTTGTTTTGTTTCCGTACCGTACCGTTACAGCACATTAAAGTCAAACTGTTGAACATAGGCCTCCCCTATAGATTTACTCATAGGGGAATGTTTACTATGGTTGCCACGCTTGGCAAGCTGGTTCACAATCGCAGTTTTTTAATATTTGGTCGTTCTTAGAAAGAGGCTGGTCAACCATTTCCTGATTTGTCCCTTTGTCGCCTCTTACGACACCCGCGGGATGATATGGGGTTGTAGATATTCTTACACCGCCACTACTAGTTTGCTCCCGCTTGTACTCTCTACCCCCTTCAGTCTCATAAACCGATGAGACGGTAATCCAACACGACTGGAGAAAAATCACGCGCAGGACCTATAGCTTTACATGCTTTTCAAGGTACGGGGATGAAACTCCTCCGATTTTTCTGACTCGATGCTACTAGTCAGAATATAGTGACAGTAAAACCCAAAATGCTTTTAGCCCAACCCTGGATTCGAACTCAAGATTTCAAGATCAGCAATCGCAGTAACGGCCACCAGATCATCGAGGTAGTCAGAGTCTGCATGTGGCTTGGCAATATACCAAATCAGTGCGAGAGGCTATTGATACTTGATATGACTAAGCAAGGTAGAAACAGCAATCTTTACGTACAATTTACTACTTCGTTTGTCTAGTGGTTGTAGTAGTGCGACTGCTGATCATGAGGTCCTGGTTTCAAACCCCGGGTCGGGCCAAAAAATCAATTATTGAGTTTTTCCGTCAAGAAATTCTCTGTAGCTGTCCGGAGTCAGGAAGTTGGCGGTGTCTCACCCCCGTGCCTCAGAAATCACATAAAGCCGTTGTTCCTGCGCCTGATCTCTCTCCGGTTGTGTCGGTTTACCGTCCCATCGGATTATGAGAGTGAGGGAATAAAGAGTGCACCTGTGCTTGCGCATACACTTGGGAACTATAATCCGATGGCTAGCCTTCGTTGAGGCAGGCCGCCGTAGCCGAAATTCGGTTTGGAGGACATTATTGAAGAATTCATGCTCGTGGTCCAGCTTGCGCCACTAAGAACAAAATCAGTGTTTTCTAGAACGTAAGAACAAATTTCGAATTAACAAAATATCATCGTATTTGTTTTGTATTTACCCAAATGATTTAATACGTGGTAGAGCCATGCTGCAGTTATATTAATAGTATAGTTGTAGCACGAATGGGTCGGCTCGACCGGGGGAAGGATCATGCTCTCACAGAATACCAGCGTAAAATAGTAGCTTAATGCTGCTGTCTTCCGTATGGTGAGTGTAGAGAACCGGAAACCCTTTTTACTGGAAACAAGGCATGCCATCTTATTCCTTATGGGTGACAACGCATCTGCATTTTGATTTGTAATCGAGGATAGATGTAGATGTCTATGGGCCGCAGCAACCACTTACCATCAGGTGGACCGTGTGCTCGTTTGTCACCCTATACTATAAAAAAATCAATAGACAAACGAATCCACCTGATTGTAAGTAGCTACAGTAGTCTATGCTCACCACGCAGATACTACACTAATATTCAAGGTTAATCGAAAAAAACTGATACTATCTATGAAGTAAATAGTGCTATGCGAATGTCTTAAATTGGTTGCATACGAACAATTTAGCGAAATTTTAATTGACAAGTACTAAAACACCGTATAAAAGTCGTGTAGTGGCGGTCTAACAATATCCACTATCCCGTATCGCCCCGTGGGTGTCGTAAAAAGCAACAGAAGGAAAATAAAACAGAAGTTGGCCAACAGTATCTTTCTGATAATAACTCAAAATAATAAAAAACAACCATTGCCAACGACTAAACGTATGTCTCCCCCACACATTGCCTGAAGGAGGATATATTGCATAAATGCAACGCTTGGCAAATAGTGGGCGGGGGTATTTTTATTATTTTCAGTTTTATCAGGAAAATGCTGCTGTCCATTTCCTTCTTAATTTCTTTCTTTCTCGTCTTACGACACTTACGGGATGATATGGGCTAGTGGATTCTCTTAGACAGTCATTTCACTGCTTGCTCACCGGTATCTTATGGATACACGACTACTAATTAATATTAAGTTTTACCACAAGGTTCTTTCTTTGACACGCTTTTATAAACTTCGCGTGTATCCATCTATCTATGTAACGGAATATATTAATGTTGTTTTCACCAAGTTGTAAACGACAGATTGCCTTGAAAATTAGCATACGTATCATGGACTGATGACAATACAATAATTTAATAATTTTCTTTTCATATCCTGATTAGGATCACCAAAATAAAATAAAATAATGATCAGGATCATCACAGTTCATGATCATTGCGTGTTGTTTAAGTTGTTTTAAACTCTTATATTATTATTTTACAAAACATTTTATATCAGGTATATAAATAGGGGATTATCAACAGAATAATTGCAAGCATAGGCTGCGTCGTAAACAAAGCTGCAAGTTTTATATTATTTAACATTATTTAAGTAAGTAAATTACGTAAATAATGTTGCCCAAATGCAAGAACAAGACGAGACTTAGCCAGTCTTGGTCTTGGTCTTGCGCCAATACACCTGGTCTTGTTCTTGGTCTTGGTATTACGCTCTCAGTCTTGTTCTTGACCTTGGTCTTGCAGCAAGAGTCTCGCAAGTCTCGCAATTACCTATTAGCCTCATCACCATCATCATCATTACAGCCCTTCACAAGTCCACTGCTGAACATAGGCCTCCCCCAAGTAATGCCACAAAGCACGGTCCTGAGCCACCTGCATCCATCGACTTCCTGCATGTCTTACCAGGTCGTCACTCCATCTAGTGGGGGGTCGCCCTACACTACGCCTACCGGTACGAGGCTGCCACTCGAGAACCTTTCTTCCCCATCGGTTATCGGTTCTTCGAGATATATGGCCGGCCCATTGCCACTTCAGCTTACTAATCCGTTGGGCTATATCGGTCACTCTGGTTTTACTGCGGATATCCTCATTTCTGAGTCTATCACGCAGTGAAACTCCGAGCATAGCCCTCTCCATAGCTCGCTGAGCGACCTTGAGCGTCCTCATACGGCCAGCGGTGAAGGACCACGTCTCAGATCCGTAAGTCATCACTGGCAACACGCACTGGTTATACACTTTAGTTTTCAGAGATTGAGGTATACCCTGACGAGAAGATGTGTCGTAATTTCCCGAACGCTGCCCAGCCGAGTTGAATCCGTCGATTGACCTCTCGGTCGAAGTTGGACTTACCTAGTCGGACTATTTGTCCCAGGTAAACGTACTCGTCAACAACTTCGAGCATAGTGCTCCCAACAACTACCGCCTATTATATATTTATATATTATATATATATATATATATATATATATATATATATATATATATATATAGCCTATTGTTATTTATTAAACGTTACTTTAGATCTTAGAACAACTTAACAGAGTAGGCACATTTTGAGCTTGAATTAACATAGCCATAGAAAGACCAACCAAATTAATAAATGTATAAACATTTAATGAGAAATTATAAAAATCAACTAATACCGGGTGGGGTTTGAACCCACGACCTAAGCGATCCGTACCGATGCTCTAACCAACTGAGCTGTCTACCAAGTCTCACAGCCACGGGAGTTAGTCTGTTTCTTAATAAACGTTTACATTTAATAAGCTTACACGTGCTAAAACTTAGTCAAAACATATAAAAAACAAATTGATGACATTAACTTGACTGTATTATAAAGAACATTATCTGTCTAGAAAGAGATTGATAGACCCTTATATGAAATGGAATAAAAGAGTTATACAATTTACCATTTATTTAAATAAAAAATAAAATACAATACAAATTAAATTACATAACAGTACACAACAGCTTTGACATTACTTGGTTGCGCGGAAAACCATTCGTATTTTATTTATACTTGACGGTAAGCTTGCCAAATCGTTTATTCCTTTCCAAACGATAACATTCATACTCTCCTATCGACACATCGGGGTGGTGGGGTGGGAGGGGAAAGAAGATGATTCTAAAATATCACGTGATCATCGCAACCGAAGGAATAAAAGGCACGCGCGGCCGACGCGCAGTCTCTCTTCCCGCCGTGCTCGTCGTTGGAACCACACCGCTTAAGACAATAGTGTCATAGAAGGGCTATTGCCCACGCGCACCGCTAGTATATCCGCTTTAGCCTGGAAGCAGTCGAGCTCCAGGAAACCCGCCTCACCTCTTGTGAGAAATAGTCGCGCACCGCACTCTCTCCCGACGTATCACCGGACAAGAAAGGCTGGGGCCCCAGAGAGTCTACCCAGAGCGTCTTCCAGAAGTCGCAGCAACATAGTGCCCAAGCCGCATAGAAACAACACCCCGGTGAGTGAATATTCCTTACTAGTTACTGCTTGATATAATTGTGTCCGCTCCAATTTATTTTCTCCTAATCAAGCAGGATTCCTTTCACAGATTTGGCAAATAATAGTTCGTTTTTAGGGAAGAGCGAGTGCATTGTATGGGAAACCGCGTGCTATAATCGCCATTTTGGGTAAATGAAGAAGCATTTCGCATATACAGTCCACGTTGCTTAATATCTCGCGTAATAGGTTTAAGGTTCGACCGGGGAATTAGACTTCGGTAACGTTAGGCTCGTCGCTCCACCATTACTGTTACTTTATTTTAATTCTTTTGACCAAGAATTAATACAAAGTAACCATCTGGCTGACTCATCACTATTTCTATGTTTTCTAATTACTAATGATGCTTTAGAAAATAATCTCTCAGCAGGTACTGAAATTGCAGGTATTGAAAGAAAATCACGGGCCATCTTCGATAAAGTCGGATATTCTGTCTCATGCGTCCTCCACCACTCTAAAATGTCATCCGAACTGGCGGCTCTGGGTTTACTTAGGTACTTCTCCAACTCGTCTATAACTAAGCCTTGATGAAAAGATTCAGATCAAGATGACGTCGAGGGACATGCATACAATTTCTCAAAGTCTACTACGTCTTCATCTTCATCATATTCACATACTTTCTTTTCATTTATTGGTGATTCTAGAGATGCATTCACTGAGTGTAGACTTTTATATTATTTATAAAGTTCATTAAACTTGCGCAGGCTTTCTGTTTTAATTTGCTTTCCCCATAATTTCATGTCAAAAGTCTGAGTCTTATGCCTTGGGTCTAAAATTAAAGAGGTACAACAAATTCAGTTGCTCCTTTTATAATGTTTAAGTATTTTGTCTCGAGCTGCTTGAAAATCCAGAATGTGCCTTTCATCCACTTCGGATAGATCAGGTTTCTCATCTAATTGTTTTAACATGGATTAAATTTTATTGAGCAAGAGATTGAATGATACAATGACTAGCGGTAATGTAACATATTTTTCTCCACCAAGTTTCGTTGATAGAAGTTTAAAGTTTGTTAGAAACTTGTGTATTTTTCGAGTATTTGCCATTCACTATCTGTGATTTGAAAATCATTCAATTCGGTGACAGAAGTGCACAATACGTTAATGTCAGTTCTCACTTTTAAACCAAATCCAATCATGTGTGGAATTCCATCTCGTTGGACAGTCGTGTATGGAGTTCAGATTTGATGGCACGCCAGCTGCTTCACAAGCAGACTGAAACTTCCTCTTCAATATCTCACTTCTTTTTATTTTACTGGAAATACTGCGTAATTTTGTTATAGCTGTACGTGAGTCAGCAATATTTGGCGCGTATTCTTCATCTTCCTCAGTTTCGTCTTCATTATCTTCATACTGCTGTTCTTGTCCCTTATTTTCAGTTTCACTGTGTAATGCTAAGGTCTTTAATAAATCTTGTACACCAAGGTTCAAAATGTGAGCAAAGCACCGGAAATGTTGATTGTCTGAATCAAAGTGTGGCAGCTGTTTGTCCAATTCATACATAAATTTGGTACATGCAGTTGCGTTGTCGATCGTGATACCCTGTATTTTATCAATTATGTCATATTCCAATAAACATTCGTGGAAAATCGTTGCAATATCTTCCCCAGTATGTCGACCGCGTGATGGTATAAAATCAAGGACTACAGATCGATACTTCCATTCGTTGTCTATATAATGAATAGTGACCCCGTAGTAACTCCTACTAGCAATTGACGTCCATCCATCAATGGTAAATGACATTTTAGATGAAAATTGTTGTAGTCGTTTCTTAAGATTCAATTGAAGCTCTTCAAACCGTTCTTTGACCTTCCTTCTAAGTGTGGACCTTTTAGGAAACACCATATTTGGGCAAATTGATCGAAAATATACTTGTGTAGCTTCGTCATCGAAAAATGAGAAGGGAAGATATTTTTAACCATCCAATCAACTGTAGCTGTCGTGATGTTGTCACTGCTATTTTGAGACTGAAATAAAATATGATTAAAACTACTTTTACGGATTTTATCGCGTTTATTTTTACTTTTTATTTTTAATTCCCGACGTTAATTATAAATAAAATTTAAAATAAAAATTAAAATAAAAGTAAAAAAAAAATAAAAAAAAGTAAAAATAAACGCGATAAAATCCGTAAAAGTAGTTTTAATCATGTGCAATGTTCGCGTAAATATAAGAAATCATTCTGAAATAAAACAGTAAAACATTGTTCTCGCCAATTATAAAAACAAATGAAAATATGAGTGAATTATAAATACATATTTAACACTATAATCTATATATATAACTACCACTCACTGACTGACTATAACGATATCTCAGGAACTATAAAACATACAAACTTGAAGTTTGTAAGGTAGGTTTCTCTTATGGCATAGAGATCAGTTAAGAAACGGGTTTGAGAAAATCTATCCCTAAGGGAGTGAAATGGGAGTTGGAAGTTTGTATGAAAGTCCTACGTTTTTGAAGTTAGATACACGAAAATCGGCATTAAAGTTATAAGTTTTCAATAATTAAATCCTGAGTAAGCCGTTTTACGAAATCTTTACCCTAAGATGATGAAATTGGGGTAAAATGGTTACATGCAAGTCCTATATTTTTAAAGTATAGATATGAAGATCGACATTTACTTTATTAGTTTTAAATAATAAATACTTGCATAGTTAAGCTTTACCTATATAGCCTCTTTATAATTAGGTAAGACTTTTGCAGCGAGAAAATTTCAAAATCTCATAGGAAATCAGATATTGTACACGGACGAAGTCACAGGCGGCCGCTAGTTACATAATATATGTTTTATGTAATTGTGTGATAAGTATATTTTTTCTTACCTGTCCACTTTTTCCGTTGGTTATTAAAAAGCTTGTGATATCTCCACTTAATTTTGATTTTTCAGGAAGAAATATTTGTGATTCCTTTTTGTGGAAAGATATTAGATGCTTTCCTTAAGCCTGAAGTGTTTCTGTTTTTCATTTTTATTTCAACCTTTTTATGTTGGCATAATTTACACAAAGCAATTTGGGATGCATGAATTATGTCGAAAAACTCATCAAATCTACTTTTGAGGTCTTTTAGATCTATAACTCCAACTCTCACTACTCCGACTAGAACTATTCGACTCTTCGTCACTCATGTCAATTTGTAAACTTATCACTCCGAGAACAACAAGGATTAGAGTAAAAACAATTAATACATTAGACTCGAAGCAAAGCTCAATTAGGAAGGACTGGAATTAAAATAAATACTACTATTTGTAAGTACACGCCGAAAGACAGACAAAGGAAAGTTCGGCATCCTTTGATAAAATTAATGATTCTTCAGAAGATTAATAAAGTAGATGCGTTGCCAGATAGGTATAGTGTACCTACGTAAAAATTTAATGTAAATATGTAAATAAAATTGTACGTATTATGTTCTTCTTGTGATTGAATTAATCTACGTTAATTGAATTAAATTTGCCTTCACTCGTTTGAAATTCAAAATTCAAATAATATGTTTTATTCAAGTAGGTATTAAAATACACTTTTGAATAGTCATATAATCACTGTTTTCCCCAATTTTTTCATTTCCATGTCCAGGGGTTCCGATTCTACTGAGAAGAATCATGGAAGAAAGTAAGAAACTCAGTAATGATTTCTTATATTTACGCGAACACTACACATTGAAATAATACTAGTTTTTACGGAATTTATCGCGTATATTTAACTTTTTAAATACCCGACGTTTCGAACGCTTTACAGCACTCATGGTTACGGGCAGGACTGAGATGTTCAACGTCCATATGTCATAGTTAACCGCGGTTACCATAGATTAAAATTTAACTTTTGTTCCGATCTATGCAGTATGAACTTATGGTATCTTGAAGTCTTGCAGTTGTATGCTTGGGTGGGGATTTAATTTTATTTATTATAGGATCCCAAGCAAATGGTAGCACCCAGCCATCTTCTCTATTGAAATTAGGATGTTTTTTGATTTCAATAGCCTCGCGAATCATCCATGGAAGGAATCGGTGTTCTTTAGCCAGGATCTGCGGTCTATCAAAACTGATGTAGTGACGGGGGCGATCCTGTACGTGTTCACAGACTGCAGACTTCCAGGAGCGTCGATTTTTCACATCAGCTATATGTTCTTTAACGCGGGTTTTTATTGATCTTTTAGTTTGACCTATGTAGGAGACACCACATTCACAATCAAGCTTGTACACACCTGCATCTTGCAGAGGGACATTACACTTGACCGATGGTAAAAACTGACCAATCTTCTTCGGCGGTTTGAAGTATATTTTGATGGAAGCGCGCTTGAAGATGTAGCCAATCTTGTCAGTGACTCCTCTAACATATGGCAGTACAGCAGGTACACGCTCGACTGTGGCCGGCTTCACTGGTTCACTGTGACGTAGGCGCGGGACTCGAAGCTTGTTGTCATGCAAAACTTGCTTGACATGGTGGAGCTCGGCAGCCAGGTGCTTACTGTCACAGATCCCTCGTGCTCTCCGAAACAAAGATTTACCCACGGTAGCTAACAGTGAAGGATGGTGGTGAGAATCACCGTTTAAATATCTATCTGTATGGGTCTTTTTTCTATACACAGTATGGCTCAAGGTGTTATCAGGATTCCGAATTACTAACACATCTAGAAAAGCTAAGGAATTGTTTGCCTCTAACTCCATTGTGAATTGAATTTTAGAATTTATAGAGTTAAGATGGTCTAAAAATGCAGTTACTTTATCTAAAGGTAGAATTGTGAAATTGTCGTCTACGTACCGCTTGTAGAACCTTGGATTTATGGGGGACCTAAGCAGGGCTTTCTCTTCAAAGTCTTCCATGAATATGTCGGCGACAACGGGAGATATAGGTGAGCCCATCGCCACACCATCTACTTGCTTGTAAAACTCCTCCTTCCACAATAGGTAGCCAGATGTAAGGCAGTGTCTGAGTAATACTGCATATTCTACGGGCATGTTGTTTTCTTCCAGCTTTCTAGTTGCAATTGAGATGCAGTCTTCAACAGGTAAGCATGTAAACAATGACTGTACATCAAAACTGACCATAGTTTCATTGTCTGCAAGATGTAGGTCTTTAATCTCGCTGACTAAATGGTAGGAATCCTTTATGTATGCTCTTGTATGTCTCCTGAGTGGTGAGAGTATTTTCGCTAAGTGTTGAGCCAATCTGTAAGTTGGTGAATCGATTTGGCTCACTATGGGACGTAATGGAGTAATGAAATAATTCCTAATTTCAATAGAGAAGATGGCTGGGTGCTACTATCTGCTTGGGATCCTATAATAAATAAAATTAAATCCCAACCCAAGCATACAACTGCAAGACTTCAAGATACCATAAGTTCATACTCCATAGATCGGAACAAAAGTTAAATTTTAATCTATGGTAACCGCGGTTAACTATGACATACGGACGTTGAACATCTCAGTCCTGCCCGTGACCATGAGTGCTGTAAAGCGTTCGAAACGTCGGGTATTTTAAAAAGTTAAATATTCGCGATAAATTCCGTAAAAACTAGTAATATTTCAATGTGTAGTGTTCGCGTAAATATAAGAAATCATTATGTTAACCAGTGCGGACTGGTAATTGCAAATAAAATACGCCGATTAGAAGATCTAAAGACCAAGCGCGCAAGATATCTAACAGCCTTAAATTTCTTGAAGAGATGCCGTGACCATAATCTCATTCCTACGTGTGTTAAAATATCAACCAAAAAGGACATTCGAGGAAGCGCTAAGATCTTAAATCAGGCGAGTAAAAAGTTGTTACGGACGGTAATCCAACAAAACCGCTCCGATCTATATCACATAAACAAATCCATAGACACTTCATCCAGTGAATTGAAGAAAGTTTTAACGACGTTTGACTAAAAGTTTTGATTGGAAACATTAAATAAACGCGAAATTAGTAAATACAATGAATGCAAAAACAAACATATAGAAAAATACCTAAAATTAACGAACAAGTCAAATGTCAAACATCTGAATCAATGCCAAAACCGAAAGCAACCATTGACAAACACAGATCATAGATTAATCGCGCTCTATAATCTGTCAAAACAAACACTGGATGATGCAACAATTAAGGTTTTATCCAAAGGCCTCAACTTTGCAATTACACCCCGCAAATTACCGTACGAAGAAATTATCTGTAGTGTCGAGGACTGTTTATTTAAAAACAATATGCGGAAAGAAAATTTGGAGGCGAGACGTCAAGGCATCTCGTCTATGTTACGTCGATGTTCAGTGCCTAAACCGAATCTTCCCAAAGACGAATTTATAGCGTTAAAGAACCTACGCAATAAACACGAACTTACGATTCTCCGCGCAGATAAGGGAAACGCCACGGTAGTCATGGATACGTCAGATTATAATTCTAAAATACAAGAACTTTTGTCAGATGTAAGTACTTATAAAAAGGTTAAAAACGACCAAACAAATAGCACACTAAAAACAACTAGTGACCTCATAAAGAAACACTCCGAAAAATTAAATCTGGACGTAAAATGGATAACACCTACGTGCGCCAAATCAGTATGGGTCACCAAAAAAATACACAAGCTCAATGCTCCATTACGTCCCATAGTGAGCCAAATCGATTCACCAACTTACAGATTGGCTCAACACTTAGCGAAAATACTCTCACCACTCAGGAGACATACAAGAGCATACATAAAGGATTCCTACCATTTTATCAGCGAGATTAAAGACCTACATCTTGCAGACAATGAAACTATGGTCAGTTTTGATGTGCAGTCATTGTTTACATGCTTACCTGTTGAAGACTGCATCTCAATTGCAACTAGAAGGCTGGAAGAAAACAACATGCCCGTAGAATATGCAGTATTACTCAGACACTGCCTTACATCTGGCTACCTATTGTGGAAGGAGGAGTTCTACAAGCAAGTAGATGGTGTGGCGATGGGCTCACCTATATCTCCCATTGTCGCCGACATATTCATGGAAGACTTTGAGGAGAAAGCCCTGCTTAGTTCCCCCATAAATCCAAGGTTCTACAAGCGGTACGTAGACGACACTTTCACAATTCTACCTTTAGATAAAGTAACTGCATTTTTAGACCATCTTACCTCTATAAATTCCAAAATTCAGTTCACAATGGAGTTAGAGGCAAACAATTCCTTAGCTTTTCTAGATGTGTTAGTAATTCGGAATCCTGATAACACCTTGAGCCATACTGTGTATAGAAAAAAGACCCATACAGATAGATATTTAAACGGTGATTCTCACCACCATCCTTCACTGTTAGCTACCGTGGGTAAATCTTTGTTTCAGAGAGCACGAGGGATCTGTGACAGTAAACACCTGGCTGCAGAGCTCTACCAAGTCAAGCAAGTTTTGCATGAAAACAAGCTTCGAGTTCCGCGCCTACGTCACAGTGAACGAGTGAAGCCGGCTACAGTCGAGCGTGTAACTGCTGTACTGCCATATGTTAGAGGAGTCACTGACAAGATTGGCTACATCTTAAAGCGCGCTTCCATCAAAACATACTTCAAGCCGCTGAAGAAGATTGGTCAGTTTTTACCATCGGTCAAGTGTAATTTCCCTCTGCAAAATGCAGGAGTGTACAAGCTTGATTGTGAATGTGGTCTCTCCTACATAGGTCAAACTAAAAGATCAATAAAAACCCGCGTTAAAGAACATATAGCTGATGTGAAGAATCGACGCTGCGGGAAGTCTGCAGTCTGTGAACACGTACAGGATCGCCCCCGTCACTACATCAGATTTGATAGACCGCAGATCCTCGCTAAAGAACACCGATTCCTTCCAAGGATGTTTCGCGAGGCTATTCAAATCAAAAACATCCTAATTTCATTAGAAAAGATATCTGGGTGCTACTATCTGCTTGGGATCCTATAATAAATAAAATTAAATCCCAACCCAAGCATACAAATGCAAGACTTCAAGATACCATAAGTTCATACTGCATAGATCGGAACAAAAGTTAAATTTTAATATATGGTAACCGCGGTTAACTATGACATATGGACGTTGAACATCTCAGTCCTGCCCGTAACCATGAGTGCTGTAAAGCGTTCGAAACGTCGGGTATTTAAAAAGTTAAATATACGCGATAAATTCCGTAAAAACTAGTATTATTTCAAAGAAACTCAGTGGCTGCTCTTTTCAAAATATATTTACAATAGTTCTATAATTATGTAAAGCGATAAGTCAAACATAAAATGTCAAATGTATATGTAGATACCAAATCGGTTTAGAAATTTCTAGTTAGTCCTGTGTAGTACGAGAGGTCAGTTCCAAGCATTTTTGTCTGACTGTAATTGAAAAGGTGACAGATCTAACATTTCTTTTGGAATCTTATTATAAAAGCGTGTATCGCTACCCAAGAACGCATTATATACTTTGTGTAACCGGAAAGCAGGTATTGTGATTTTATTTTTATTTCTACTATTAAAATTGTGCAAATCACTCACTTGCAGAGCATTGTACAAAATGTTTACACGTTTCAAGTGTGTGAAAAGTGTCGACATTATTTATCAAATGGGTGACGACATATTCGAACACTTTGTGTTCAAAAACACACACTTCTAAAAATCGAGATTTGCAGTGAATTTATTGAACATGTTTATCTATTAGGTAATAATAATAGTAAGTAATTATTATAAACCCACATAGTTAATATTATAATAATTTCTTACTAGAATAAATTATTATGGTATCTACCTATCCTTACCGTTATCTAATTATAATATTCCTTGCGAGATCAGCATAATGTATTCGTGTCCATTCTGAGCACCCGGAAACTTATTTTATTCTTTGGAACATGTACTCTGTGGCGGCGTTCAAACAGTGTCCAAAATTTTTTTATATATTTTTTGCGTCTCATAGAGTCCCTAAGCGTATACCCGAACTCCTATACTCCCTGAAACGACACTCATTCTCGCAGGCTTAGTCTTGTTCTTGCTCAAATCTTGCACGGTCAGTCTTGGTCTTGGTCTGGCGAAAATTAGGCGGTCTTGTTCTTGGTCTTGGTCTTGCAAAAATTCAAGAACAAGACCAAGACTGCAAGACCAAGACCGATTTTGGGCAACACTATACGTAACACAGTTAAAAGAATTTTGAAGAGCTGCGGATTTTCTTAAATAAATAAAATAAAATAGAATAAATATAAAAAATTAGACAGCGTTGTAAAGAATCGAAATTGATCATAAATAAAAAAAATCGACAAATTGAGAAGCTTTTCCTTTTTTGATATCCGTTGAAAATGTACACAAAACAGTTTGAATATTACATCACGGGGACATGAAAAGACAGAGTCAATCACTATTTGTTGAATCGGCTCCAGCTTGGATCAGAACCTAAAACATACGCTGTAGCGATAGCACAATGCATATACAATTGTAGGTCAATAATTGGTTCAAGATATTGTATCGACCGTAACGCAATCAGAGATTAAGATAACTGGAGATCTAATTAAGTTACAAGAGATCGACCCTACGCCCCATGTCGATTGCAGTTAATGAGTGATTTGAATTAATCTGTGGTTAACGTCATCTATTGTTCTACAATTTTTAAATATGTTGAACACTCATGAAAATTATTTAAACCAAACAACAATTAGTTTAGTAGAATTTTCAGTTATTGGTTCTCTCTTTTATACAGTAAGTGTGTTCCGTAAGTTTTATTTTATATTATGTAAGTCGCAACAAATAAAGATATATCCAAAGACATTTAAGTATGTATAATTTATATTATATTTAAATCTCTTTGGATATATCAAAAGTCTAGTGTTCAGTCAGGATATAATTTTCCATGCAAAATCGTTTAATTTAAAACGCCACGTGCTCCCTTGTATTTTGATTTAGTCAAATTTACCGGTTTAGTTATCATAAAATCTAAATCTGCGCGCTGCTTCTATTGTGTATGAGTGGATTTTAGCATGTACTACATATCTTTCACGCGATAACAGAGATAAAATCTAATACAGGCGAGGCGCGTGCAGTCTTAAAATTAGACGATTTCTGACTTTTTTGTTTGTATGCAGTATCTATAAAACAGAAACAGAAACTTTTTCATTCAGTATAGATTAAATGATGCTTATTGAAAGTCTTTTTTTTATTTACGACCTAATTTTAATATTTACCTATAATTTTTTAACTAATTTAATACTCAGCAATATTGTGTTATATGCATAACAGATTTTATATATGTTTAATGGTCGTAAACGCGATTGCTGATCTTGAGGTCCCGGGTTCTAATCCCGATCGGGTCAAAATCAGTTATAAGGTTTTTTTTTTTCAAAAATTTCTCAGTAGTAGCCTGGAGTTAGACAATTGGCGGTGTTTTACTCTCGTGCCTCGGAAAGCATGTAAACTTATTGGTCCTGCGCCTGTGGTGCTATTCTGTAACAACATTTTCATGTCTCGACAGCGTAATCCGCGGCGAGTTATCAAATTCGTATTCTCTAAAAATCTCGACGGTGCCGTTAGCGCCACACTTGTGAGTGTGGCGACGAGATGAACCGTGTTGCGTGAGAATGTTGACATTAATAGTATGAATTCGATATTCTGTAAGGGGATTTAGCGCTTCACTCGTCGACATTCGATACTTCGAAAAACGAATTCATTTGTCATTTTTAAAGTGGTCTAGGAGCCTATCGAGATTGATGTGCGAGTTCATTTTAACTCAATAGGTCATTCATTCACGGTAACTAAGAGTTTTACAGTATAAGAAATTATATTAATTCGATAGGTATGGCTCGTTGGTTTTTATTAGAAAGTTTATTAGAAGAAGCACATTCGATAGATATATATGATAGTCGTCGTCAATCTTGTGAAATTCGTAGATTTCAAGTAGTTGAAAGGCACAAAGACTTTGTTGAAAATTATCGATTGTCTGAAGAATTGATAAAGAATGTGTTAGAAGACATTAAACATCTAATGAAAAATCCATGCCGGCGAGATCGCGGATTGTCTATCAAAATAAAGGTAAGTAAATATTTTTTACATGCACAAACAGTTTTTATAGGTGGTAGGGCCATGCTGCAGTTATATTAGTAGTATAGTTGTAGCACGAGTGGGTCGGCTCGACCGGGGTTTTCCCCGATTTTCCACGCTCTCACAGAATACCAGCGTAAAATAGTAGCTTAATGCTGATGTGTTTCTTATAGTGAGTGTAGAGAACCGGAGACCTTTTTTACTGAAACGAGGAATTCCATCTTAGTCCTCACGGGTGACCACGCATCTGCACTTTGATTCGTAATCAAGGATATATGTACTTAGATGTCTATGGGACACAGCAACCACTTACCATCAGGTGGACTGTGTGCTCGTTTGTCACCCTATCCTATAAAAAAATAAAACTATTCATTTATAACTTCCCACAATAATTTTTTCTTACAAAATATAATTATTTTTCAGTTATGTGCCCTTTCATTCTTGGCCGGCGGTAGCTATCTGTATCACGACCATCTGTCTCCTGATGTGTTCGCGAGGTAGTTGATGCCCTAAATCACCCTAGCGTTCTAACGAAATATGTACGGTTTCCACAGAATTCCATGGAGAGGCTCAAACTAAAGAAAAGATTGTAGTACCTATATTTTAATGTTAAACCTACCTACCAATAAGTTTGAAATATATGCCTAATAATAGGTACATAACATTACGGATTCTTCGAGGAATACAAAATTCTTGAGGTAATAGGATGTGTTGATGGTACCATCTGTTTTGGTAACCACCACTTGGTAACCTATATCCAAAAGTTGGTGTCGATTGCTGTTCCTGAAAACATTCAACATCAATCGCCAATCATTTAATTTATATAAAGATTTGCATATCAAATATGTATGTTAAATAATAAAGAACATCATGTGAAAAAATTAAAAGAAGAGAGTTCTTCCCAAAATATTTCAGATATTTTAAATTTACACTTACTCTACAGCTTCTTTACTTTTTTGGATTATGTTATACAAACCATGTCAGGACTAGTAAATACTTTCCATCACCCCAATAATTAATTTGATACAATTATTTACATCTTATATGATAATTATATTAATACGTTTTTATTTAAAACTTGAAATTTTTAAAACATACTTGTATTGTTTTGAAAATTTAATAACTATGCATATTTATATTTTCAAAACAATACATTCAGACAGTCAATCGATAAAATATAATACTTTGGTTGGTTTAGTATGGTAACCGGAGAAGTTAAAATAATTCGATTTTTGTGTTAGACAAAATAACAATGGTAGAAACGGAACTGGATTTAGGCCTATTAACTGGGTAGAAGCCAGCAAAGAAGGACTATTTTTAGGACTCCGTCCAGCCTGGGCCTAAAAATTGAAAGATGGAACATATACCTAAATACATTAAAACTATCTCAGTTTATAAAAATATTAACAAAGTAAACAATTCAACTTACTTCAAAAATGGATTAATTACTAAGTGCCTATCATCAGTCGCAAAACTTTCGCTACCCATTAATGTTAATACTCTCTCTTCAATCTCCGAAAGCTCCACCTCCTATTTACCACCACCAGTCTTATTTCTAGTTTTAAAGCGTAGTGTAAAAGTAGGTAAGCGTAGCGTAATGTAAAAATCTTTTATGTTTTAAATATATAGATTGACTTGGCAATCGCACTAAGCAATCTAATTTAATATAATATGTTTTACTTTGGAGATACATTGTGTTTTCATGCGATGGCCAAGTCAATCTATATATTTAAAATATAAAAGGTTTTTAACATTGATATGGTCACTACAAAATGTTGTTATGTTAGCTAATTACGTAATAACTTAAAACAGAAGGAACCTTAAGTAGGTACTGAATAAATTAACCGACTTGGAATTACATGGATTTCACAACTTTTTACGGTAGAAGAACTGAGTTGCGAGACTTGGTTTTTACAAGTTATATTTTTGATGGCATGGTTATTTACAGAATAGCACTACAGAACAGGGCCCCGCAAGGACAAACGCTCGGACCAACTCTGTGCCTACGACCTACGTGACACCGATCGTCGAAATAAAAGAGGCGCTTCTGGCGAGGTTTCGTCTTTCACGCGGCTACAGCTCTCAAGACAGAACAAGCAAGAAAAACAAGCAAGAAAGAAGCCCTCAAGTACCCTATTAGGTTTATATAGTGTTTTAGTATTAAATGCCGCAAATTAATTGTAAATAGTGTTCAATATAGTGATTATTTTAAATCTCTTTAATTTCGACTCAACCCCATGTAGTTTAAAATAGCAATTTTCGTTTATCAAGTTTTTAGTCAGACAGATGTCACAGTAATTAGCTTTCTTCACAGTAATAGTTCAGTTTTTTCTCCCTTAATACAATTCCCTTAGCTCTCATCCCCTACATTCTCCTAATAAAATTAACTGTCTGCCAAAGAAAGCTCCGTTAAAATCGGTCCAGACATTTCGAAAATTAGCCGGAACAGACAGACAGAATTTTTTTAATAATTGTGTTTATGTTACAAGTAATGTACATACTTTTATATGTATTTAGTAAAAAAAAACAGTTATTATGACATTACAAGCAGAGAATTCAAATTTATTTATTTTTATAGATAGTGAGGAATCACTTACGGCCGTATCATTATGAAGTTATAAGAATGCATTTTTATTACTTCATTTAAAGCCATCGCATTTAACCTTTAAACGTCCAAGGAATCCGACTGGATCCTCTAAATGTCACCTTTTTTATTAACTGGCTTTACGACTCTGGGTTCTAGCACTTCTGAGCCTATCATTTCTTTCAGAATCTTCATTTTTATATTTTATCTTTAGAATATGCTGATGCGTCACATTGCGAATCCCTTGGGAGAATTTGATAATAGCTCAACCCGGCGGACAGTTGATGACGACAGCAACTCAAGCTCATAAGGCACCAAAATAACTTGAGGTTTATATCGACATCAAAGCACCTGTTGTCGATTTATTTAATAGTTCGAACGCGCGGACATTTAATTCACAAAATCGCATCACTTTTACGAATCAAAATCCACTTCAAACCATTATTAAAGCGACAAAACAGGACCGACAATCCGTCTATGGCCAATTTCTCGCCAAAACCAACCTCTAAATGCCACCTTGTAGACCGCGCCAAAGAGTATAGTAATATTTAGAAGGGTCGCCTTAGAACCAAAGAGTATATAATCACTAAGTTTTCTCGAAACCATAGATAAGAGTGCTCAGAACAATTTCTTTAAAATGGTATTTATAAGTTAATTATATTCTTATAAATAACATTTAAAATAATTATATTATTATATAGTTCACACATAACTTCAACTTCCTGCACGTCTTACCAGTTAGTCACTCCATTTAATAGGGGGTTGCCCTACACTACGCCAACCGGTACGAGGATGCCACTCGAGAACCTTTCTTCCCAATCCGTTGTCGGTTCTTCGAGCTATATGGCTTGCCCATTGCCAATTCAGCTTACTAATCCGTTGGGCTATGACGGTCACTTTGTTTCTACTGCGGATATCCTCATTTCTAAGTTTATCACGCAGTGAAACCCCAAAGCATAGCCAGCAGTGAAGGACCACGTCTCAGATTCATAGGTCATCACTGGCAACACGTACTAGTTGTACAATCTAGTTTTCAGGTTTGAGGTATACCTGACGAAAAGATGTGTTGTAATTTTCTGGACGTTGCCCAGCCGAAATAAATCCGTCGATTGATCTCTCGGATGAAGTTGGACTTACCTAGTCGGACTATTTGTCCCAGGTAAACGTACTCGTCAACAATTTCGTGCATAGTGCTCCCAACAACTACCGGCATTGTGTGACATGGACATTAAACATGAACTTTGTTTTGTCCGTGTTCATCTTAAAAACCTATCTGTTAGGAGACACTATTGAAGTCATTGGGCATGGTGCTTATGTTCTCTAGCGATTCTGTCATAAGGATTATATCGTAGTCAAATCGAAGGTGTGTGATGTACTCGCCATTGATGTTGATATCGTAGTGTTTCCAGTCAAAACGTCTTCCAAGGCAGCGGTGAAGAGTTTCGGGAATATAACGTCACCCTGTCTTACAACTCTCTGCAATTGAATAGGTTTCGTACTCTGGTTCTGTACTCAAATAGCCATCGTAGCCTTACTGTACAAACACTTCAGCACTTCTATATACCGACAGTCAACTTGGCACCTCTGAAGAAGCTGTAGCACCGCACAAAGGACATTGTTCTGCGTTCATACAAAGTTCGCCTAAGAACCAACAGTAACAAAAAATACCTTTTTAATTCCGAAATTATAGATAATTGTATGTAAGAACAATAGCTCTTGACGGACACTTCTGAAAACAGAGATATTAGCAGTTATCGTAGATATTTTGAGGTTATCTTTCATTTTTATGAAATATTACTATGTTATTGCTACATGTAAGCAGTTCTGTCTTATCCTAGCACGTATACGGTAAATAAAACTCAGGTTGTGATTAGGTATTTGTTTTATTCATACCAATTAAATACAATTTATACACTCATTTGGCAACCAAAGTAATGTATGATACTATCAACCATCATTACTTTCGAGCAAAATATTATTCAACAATTGAGCAGGGGGTTGATATTTTCTTGGTATCGGGCCCAAATTAAATACCATATTATGGTCATAACATGGGCGCAGCAACCTAAAGTTCTGGGCCCAACAACACAATTACAACGATATTTTTTTATTGCTTCCCCTCCCAATTTCTGACTCATCAACCAAAATGTGTACAAAATAAGTTTTACTAATAATATGGTGGCTATGTATTCTCTCTATCAAGAGCCA